>OX578136.1:124776530-125104030 GCA_951213105.1 Amaurobius ferox
GTTTAAAGAAAACGACCTGGTGCAACTATTTGCGATATTTTGCAAGTTGTTACTAATTTAAAAATTGGGAATTTGTTTCCCTATAAATCTGAGGTCAGCTGCAAATAAATTCGCACACACGCGTTTTATGTAATGTCTAGTTTCAATTCGTAGTCAGCCCCTACAGCACAAGTCAACATCAAAGGGCAACTAAAAATCCAATTTTCCTATTTTAGCCTATTTTGCTAGTTTATTTCACGTTATTTATTTTGTAACTATATTTATGAATATTGTACCAGTGTATTTTTCTTTGATTAGTTGCTGTACCGTGTAACTTTATTACTATTTTTTTTTTGATCAAGAGACCATATAAATATTTAAATCCCTCTGTTTACATGAAATAACCTCCCATCAGAGTAAAATTAAATGAAATAATTTCTCATTTAATCTTAACAATTTTTTAAATCGGAAGTGTGTGCCGAGAAATAATATCCGAAGCTCAAAAAGCGAGGTCAACTATGTTGAAACGCCCTGTAATATAAATATCTGAATATGTGTGTCTTAAATACACGAAAAAGTTCGTGTACTTAAATTCTGCTAGTTACTTTCAACGACCAATCAGGTTGCTTTTAAAAAAGATTTAAACATACAATATTTCCGAGATGTCTTTAATAGAATTCTTTATTAAAATAAATTATTGCAGTAATCTCATATTTTTTGTAGTTCTTTGATACATACAGACATAGGTTCCTAAAAAGAAATACAAGGAATTTTTGTTTTGTATGCAGCGACTACATTATGATAATCACTGCTAGATGGAATTTACTTTCATCTTTTTAATAATAATATCTAGCTTATAGTACCCCCATAGCTCTGTAGATATTGAGTTTCAATCTGTGCTTAACCAATCCTAATCAGAAAAGACAAAAATTAACTCTCTTGTGGACATTTAACAACAACAGATATAAATTGAACATTAGCGAAATGGCTGGCACATTGCCTGAATTTTATTGTTTTCTTTGATTTTGTTTTCAAAGTTACCAATTGTTAAAAATGATGTCAAGGATATTTTGCTCTTTTTCCTTTATTGTAATTTTTGACTTTTAAAGGCTCTTTTCTCCATTGAGAATTTTTTTGTCGCAGTGAATGAAACATTTTCATCTAAAATAATTGCAAATAGCTGCATTATAAACATACTTTTTTTCTAGAAGAACCTATGATAAGTCGGTAAATATTATTAAACAATTTAACACTTTTTCAATGTTATTTTATTTTTCAATTTTAGCTCGCTTTGTTCTTCATCATTAAATTTTCAATTTATAGCTTTATAATGTGAATAAATAAATCAAATTTGATACTGTAACTCATACATTTTGATACTTTGTTGTACAATCATTTAGAGAAAATGTAATTTTCCTAAACATTTTCAAATTCTAGATATTGACGAAAAAGCACGTTTTAAGGTTCGAACGCATTTTGATCACTTTTGAAAACATGTGTATGTATGTGCGTGAGTGCATGTGTGTATGTGTGTGTAGTATGTATGTGTGTGAGTGCATGTGTATATGTGTGTATGCCTGTGAGTAATGGACAAGGTCACTCAAAAACAAAGGCACATATTTCCATTAAATCTTCTTTGTGGACACATAATAATTTGTTGACACACATATACATGCAATAAGTAAAAACGAGATTTTCAATATGCTTCTATAAAACTCAGTATATTCCATATTTCAATTTGCTACACCCTGTAACGCATTTTGACAACACTCACACACACACACACACACACACACATATATATATATATTTGTGTGTATATATATATATATATATATATTTGTGTGTATATATATATATATATATATATATATATATATATATATATATATATATATATATATATATATATATATATATATATATATATATATATATATATATATATATATATTTCAATTTTGATTCTTTTTGTTAGTTATTTTTAAATCCAACTAGTTTGATAAAACAATTTATTTTTATATCCGGAGAAATAAACAAACATATGTAATTGTGAAAAATAATACAATAAGAGCAAAATTACATAATGAAAGCTTTATAGTTTTTAAATATGAATCGAGCTAAAATAGCTAGATAGAGAAAAGCGTTCTCTCAGCATGCAGTCCCTACTTTTTCTTTCCATTTCTGGCCCTCCGCCAAGCGCCGGCCCGTCTCTAAATAATCTGAAATTCAGGTCACAAACGCAGAGATCTAAACTCGAATTGTCAGGCTAAGGAGATAAAACGTAAGATTCGCAGCCGTGCACCCAATCCGGGAAATTAAAAATGACAGGTTAATTGATACATATCAATTGGCACGTTCATCGAAAACACAACCGGTAGGCTGGCAGGGTTTTTAAAATTTTAAGATGCCCAACATATGACTTTTTCTGCTGATATATTCGATTCTGTGTGTAATATTTAAGTAAATCAGGTATAAATGTGATGAATAAATGCATTGTCATCTTCTCTACATAATCAAAACGCATAGAACCATGTGCGTATGCGTCGGCCAGTCTGCCCAAAAATTTAAAATACGAATTGTTAGTGTATAAAGCTTTGTCTTAAATAAGAGATAATATGCATGAAATTTCATGAAATTTGATATGTAAATATATTCCATTACGGGTGATATTATGTGCAAAAATCATGCAATTGTTTCTAAATAAAAATGAGTGATTTATCATTTTATTCAACGGAGATTTTTCATATTATATTTTGTTTGGCAATTGTGGGAAAGGAGGAGATAGAGAACTACTTTAATCCAATTTTAGCAATCTTTACCCGTGACCTTCCTACAAGGCATGCCGCTATGGTGGAGCAGTTGAATATATAGGAGAAGAAAATATACGTTTTTCTGTTTCATTACAGGTCATGAAAGAAGCAGAAATAATATTTTCGGTACTACATCATTATTCGTGACTGCTAAAAAATATTTTATCTTGAAAAAATTACCGCTAGCTGCGAGCACCACAGCTAGGAATGTTTTAATTCGTTTATAATATACTTGAAGTCTTATGCCAGCTTTCAGTTTCAATGTTTTTTCTCGGAAAGTTTGACGTAATTGAAATGAAATAGTTATCACACATCTGACCACGACCACGCCCTTCGTTTCCATTATGTCGTAGGCTATATAATTCAAAAATAAATTCGTTCAACGCCTTTTTAGTTGTTACCCTTACTACTTTAACATTGATATTTTTTTCCCTGCGATTTTGTGCAGCAGAAAGAAAGCTTTAAGACATTAATTGAATAATAGTTTTACTATACAGAGTGAAGATCACTGTGCATATGTAAAAATATATCAGCATTGTATATCCAAATTTCATTTTCAAGCTCATTTAAAAAGAAATCCAAATGGGGAACGGCAATAATGGATACGGTTTTAAGCATAGGCATTTTGAGCAATTGTCCAAGGCGGACAAATTATTAAAGAAGGTTGGCCACAAATACAATTATATTGTCTTTCGAGCGCGGGTTGCACTCGGATAATCCGAGTTCGATTCCCGGCTCTTGCCAAACTGTTGTCGTGTTCACTCGGAGTACGGACACGTTAAATGTGTGGGTCCGTACGTCCTTCCGAGAGGTTGGTTGTAGGGTACAGATGGTACTGTCCCTGTGGATACATACTACACTGGGTTCCGGTCTAAATTGTCTGGCATTTTCTGGCCGTCCAAACAGACACCTTACACCTTCGGGTAGGTCGGAAGGTCTGGGTCGAAAAAGAAGAAGAAATGCAATTATACGTAGTAAAATTGACTTTTGTATGGGGAACTTACAAATAAACAATTTCGGCATTTGACCAAATGTGTTGTATATTATTTATATACATGAAATAAATAAAATTTGGATGCTATTTAATAGCATTATAAGAACTTTTTAATTCTGTCATTCATTGAAATCTTTTTCAAACGTAAGATATTAAAGATAATCTCGTCAGAGCTCTATGATTTTACAGCTGTGTCTAATTAACAGTCTGTAATAAGCTTTTGAATAAAAATTTGCATACAAAATGACAATATTTGTTATATTTTTAAGTACAACTCCGAGTCAAAAAATTAGAATAATCGAAAAAAAAAATGAATTTTGAAAAAAGGCTTTTCATGTATCGCTTATACAAAAAGTAATACAGGAGAAAACTTCATAATGTAAGAAACTACATAATTTGTTGAATATTTTAGCATAAAAATTAACGGAAATAATACAAAAATGAAAATGATTATTCACACTTGGGAAAAATCAAAATAATAGAATAACATTTACCTGGTTCACAATATTAGAATAATGCTTTGTAAATCACCTCCTTTTTAAAAAAATTTTTAAAAAAGTTATTGCTTAATATTTTGTAGCATCACCTTTACGTTTTATAACAGCACGTACTCTATTTGGTAAGTTAGTTACAAGTGGCTCACAATGTTTTCTGCCCAGACATGACCATATCGATTTTATGCTGGAAATAAGATAAACTTTGTTTCTTGACGCAATTTCTTGAAGTCTTTTCGGTTGAAGTACGGATGTCTTATGATACTTGAACCGTCTTTTCTTCATTATTCCCCACAAATTCTCGATTAGATTTAAATCCGCCGAATTAGCCACACAGGGAAATACGTTAATTTGGTGTTGTGTAAACCAGTTCGTAATGGAAAATGACCTGCGGCAAGATGCTAAATCATGTTGGAAAAAAGATCGTCATCACGCGAATCTTCCGACGATGGTAACATGAAATTCTCAAGGATTTATTGATCTGAGAGTTAATCCTTTCATAAGTAACACATAGCCTTCCAGGACCATTTGCAGTCATGCAACCCCATACCCATTTAAGTTGACTGCAAAATTCACTGATTTCTTCATGCATTTCTTGTAATATGCTTCTTGTTTCATTCGCCATACACGAACACCTTGATCACTATATGATACACAGAGCATGCTCTCATCACTGAACAATACATTTTTCCAATCATATACGCTCTATAAAAGCCTTTTTTGTTTGCACCACTTCGTTCTGTCCCTTTTCTGTTTATTAGTCATGAGAGGCTTTAATTTTGGTACACGAGAATGAAATCCAAGTTTATGGAGACATCTTAGTGTTGTAGATTTACACACATCAACACCGTGTTCTTTCCACTTCCGATGCAAATACCTTACACTTCTAAAACGATTTTTCTTAGCAATATTTTTTAGCTTTCTATTATCTCTCGGAGTAGTTTTTGGTTTTTCACCCACTATTCAGACGATTGTTTTCAAAATATCCATCGCTAAAATACTGCTTTATTGCTCTACTAACACTTGATTGAGAACAAAATGAGTAAATAGCGATATATTACAAAATGAGTAAATAGCGATATATTGCAAAATGAGTAAATAGCGATATATTGCTGGTTACGGCCTTGTTTATGCAAATCAGTAATACGATTCTTTGTAAACGCCGTTATGTCAGACGAACGACCCGTGTTTCACGCAAAATGAACAACAACAAAAAAAAAACACGAAAGTCCTGCAGAAGCTAATTTTATGTTTAAACCACCTATTTTAGTATGCTAATATTTTGAATAATGAAAATCTTTGTTAAGAACTACAATATTTGCTCGAAATTAAATCTTTTGAAGTTTTAATTTACTTTAATGACATGTGAATTTATTAAAACATCAACCGTTGTTCTTTTTCAAATTTATTACGCTGAAATGAAGCTAAATGCGATTCAAATTACGGCCTTATTCTAATATTTTGACTCGGAGTTGTATAAATGTTTTTATACCTTTTGAATTTTCAAAAATAAAGATTTTGAATATTTGATGGTTTTACCTTCGTTCGATGTCCCCAAAATTTATAAAGATCTGACATTCGTTAAATAAACGATTTACAATTTTTTTTTGCGAATCGACCCATTTGTATGAGAGATATCAAACCAGCACAGACTCATAAAAATACAGAAAAACAAACACACAACCATCATTAAAAATATGATGTGTACTTTCTCTGCTGACTCATTTTATTCACGCTCTATTTATTTATCCAATAATTCATTAAATCGAGTTTAATTGCGCAAAATAACACCCATAATTATTTTAAATTACACTGAATTTGCATTTTTAATTCAATTTTCGTTTTTATTTGGTAACTGGACTTATTTTCAAAGGTGGCGTAGCGAAAATCCGAAACGACTAAAATATCGGGAGAATGGCTAGTTCTAGATTAATGGGGTTGTTCTTATTCTTTTCATCGTCAAAAATTACGTATAAAATCAGCATTTAATTGATATATTTAGGAATACGTAATCGTAATAATTTATTTTAGAGTACGACGATTTTTGCGGGCCATTTCACAAAACAAAGGCAGGCTTCTGTTTTCCAAATAGCACCCAAATCTAATCAGTACCAGAACCAGAATAACCAACAAGTGACTTATCCACCACATTTTTTGAAATTTGGTCTATTAGTTTTTCAGCTAGAATGGATACAGGCAATTTTTGCTGGCCATTTCGCAAAGAACGGCATATTTTTGTTTAATCCCGAATCGGACCAAAATCTAATCAGCATCAGGGTCACCCACAAATTACTTACCTACCAAATTTAATTAAATTGGATCAAGTAGTCTTTTAGTTAGAGTGGATACATACATTGCACAGACAAACACACAGATATACACACAGACATCACTCTAAAAACAGTTTTTTCGAATTCTAGAGGTCCCAAAACGTGTAGATCCGTCGAAAACTCGAGTTATAATTTTCGGCATAATTCCAATACTTTTCCTATATATACATTACCATGTATTGCAGGGAAAATAAAAATGAGAGATAGAAGGGTACTCCAATAAACAGCATAAAAAGACAGATACACGAACATTCATAAATATCGTAGAAATCGAAAGACAGAAAGACACTAAAATACCCAACACAGAAAGACAGACAAACTCACCGATATCGTTCACCGATATCGTTCAAATAGAAATATAAAAGGAAACACAGATAAATAGACAAACAATCACTCAACGATATCGTTCAAATAGAAATATAAAAAGAAACACCGATAAACAACATATTAAGACAGACTCGCCGATATCGTTGGAAAGGAAAGACACCTAAACAACATAAAAAGACAGGCCAGCATTTATATCATTGAAAACAAGAAAGATCAATCATGCTTAAAGCATTGATTATGAAACACTTTCCAACTTCAATGCAATTTCATTTAAAAAAGTCGAAAATCCAATACATTCCTCGGTAATATTTTAAAACATATCACAATACTACATTAATTTATTATATTTGAAAACTTAAACCTTCATCGAAAAAAATGAACTTCAAATGACGGCATTGAAATATAAATTGCCTGGTTTAAATATCTCTAAAATGCGATACATTCCACGGTAATATTTTTAAAACTATCATAATACTACGATAATTTATTATATTTGAAAACTTCATCGAAAACAACTGAAATTAATTAAAATGACGTCATAGAAAAAATAACACGCCTGGATCTCTCTATAAAAATAGGATTTCATTCATAACTTTCTCCCATTCATTTCATTCATCACAATACTATAATAATTTATTTTATTTAAACATTTTATTTAAGACCATGGAGCTACAAATAATTAACCTCTATGCTTAAAACTTCATCGAAAAAAATCGTCCTTCTCTTTATAAAATCAATTAATATTTCATTCATATCAGCCATGCAGACTCCATGGACTAAATTATTTTGTGTTAAAAAAATACAGGAATTCTAATACAACTCATTCTACATATTTGCTGTTTACATTTTACATAGGTGAAAAATAGGCTTAGTTGTAGAAATAATCAAATTTAGATGAGCATTTAAACTCAAATATATTGTCATTGCGTTGTTTCAGTATGTAGATGCATAGAATTTAAGCAAAAATAAAGTAGTTTTAGGGCGGATACAACACTCAATATGAATTAAAAAGAACTTTAAAAAATCACGATTTTGAAACAAGATGGAAGCCATATATCATTTTGAAGTGGATCATGTGATCGTTTCATATCATGGTCACGTGATCGTTTCATATAAGATGTGCAACTATTATTTTAATTTTTATTTAAAAAACTACTGAATATATTTCACTGAATTGTTTTTTACATATTTTATGGAACAATTTGAATATTACCTAAAATTTTCGAAGCAATTTGAGAATTTTAAATCCACTTAAAAAATGTTTGAAAAATTTGGTCCCATAGGGCTCAATGTATTTCATTTTTTCAACCCGGGTTCAATCCAAGACTAATTGGGTGATATTATTCATTTATATTCCCATAGGTCCTACAGACCGTCTGAACAACATACTAAAATCTTATTTTGATTAAGTCATTTTTACGGCAGTTATCGTGCTAACGGACAGACAGACAGACAGACAGACAGACAGACAGAATGAACAAAGTCATAAACATTTTTCAACTTTGTTGTAAAATGTTAAAAAAAGCAGAAATACACTCAGATAAACAACATAGAAAGTCTGACAAACATATATTCATAGATACCATTGAAATTTACTGATTCTTATTCAAGGATGCTCAAACCGTGTTAATTTGTCAAAATCGATTCAGAATTTTGAATCCATCATTACTTTTCCTGTATAAAGGAAACTAGCAGCGATTACCTGGCGTTGCTCGGGATTTATCATGCAAAACTATGATAAAAATTACACCGGAACATATAGGAACGACTGTGATATATTACCGCTGAATGTATCACATTTTAGAGATGTTTAAATAAAATTAAAGTTGGAAGTGTTTCATAATCAATGCTTTATGCATGATTGATCTTTCTTGCAGTTTCTTAATGCTTTTCGTTGTTGAGTAAGCCTGTGAGCAATAAACCATGGTGATAGTTTCTATTTAAATTCATATCTCAAACCTGCGATTTTCAAAAGTGTCTTATACTGAACGTAGAAGACAATAAACTCCCACAAAACTCAGTGTTGAGTAAGCCTGTGAGAAATAAACCATGGTGAAAGTTTCCATTTAAATTCATATGTCAAACCTGCAATTTTCAAAAGTGTCTAAAACGTTCAATAAACTCCCACAAAACACAGATATTTAATTGACTTTCACGTTTTAAACCAACAATGGAACAACCTTTTTCGTTGTGAATCATGGAGTTACAGAGTAGAATTTCTAGGAAAAAATGTCGTTTTTAACATTTTACAACAAAGTTGAAAAGTGTTTATGACTTTGTTCATTCTGTCTGTCTGTCTGTCTGTCCGTTAGCACGATAACTGCCGTAAAAATGACTTAATTAAAATGAAATTTCAGTATGTTGTTCAGACGGTCTGTAGGACCTATGGGAATATAAATGAATAATATCACCCAATTAGTTTTGGATTGAACCCGGGTTGAAAAATGAAATACATTGAGCCCTAAGGGACTTAATTTTTCAAACATTTTTTAAGCGGATTTAAAATTCACAAATTGCTTCGAAAATTTTAGGTAATATTCAAATTGTTCCATAAAATATATAAAAAAAATTCAGCGAAATATATTCAGTAGTTTTTTAAATAAAAATTAAAATATTAATTACACCTCTTATATGAATCGATCACGTGACCATGATATGAAACGATCATATATATCATATGACCCACTTCAAAATGATATATGGCATCCATCTTGTTTCAAAATCGTGATTTTTAAAGTTCTTTTTAATTCGTATTGAGTGTTGTATACGTCCTAAAACTACTTTATTTTTGTTTAAATTCTGTGAATCTACATACTGAAACAACGCAAATACAATATATTTGAGTTTAAATGCTCATCCAAATTTGATTATTTCTACAACGAAGCCTATTTTTCCCTTATGTAAAATGTAAACAGCAAAATATGTAGAATGAGTTGTATTAGAATTGCTGTATTTCTTTAACACAAAATAATTTAGTCCATGGAGCATGCATGGCTGATATGAATGAAATATTAATTGATTTTATAAAGAGAAGGACGATTTTTTTCGATGAAGTTTTAAGCATAGAGTTTAATTACTTGTAGCTCCATGGTCTTAATTTTAAATAAAATAAATTATTATAGTATTGTGATGAATGAAATGAATGGGAGAAAGTTATGAATGAAATCCTGTTTTTATAGAGAGATCCAGGCGTGTTATTTTTTCTATGACGTCATTTGAATTAATTTCAGTTGTTTTTGATGAAGTTTTCAAATATAATAAATTATCGTAGTATTATGATAGTTTTAAAAATATTACCGTGGAATGTATCGCATTTTAGAGATATTTAAACCAGGCAATTTATATTTCAATGCCGTCATTTGAATGAAGTTCATTTTTTTCAATGAAGTTTTAAGTTTTCAAATATAATAAATTAATGTAGTATTGTGATAAGTTTTAAAATATTACCGAGGAATGTATTGCATTTTCGACTTTTTTAAATAAAATTGCATTGAAGTTGGAAAGTGTTTCATAATCAATGCTTTAAGCATGATTGATCTTTCTTGTTCACTAATATCTCGAGAACCACTAGTCGCAGAAACTCGAAACATGACCTATATTTTTTGGGGTGTGATTTCAAGACTACCTTGACAGTTCTTCAGCCGTTCTCCAGTTATGGTGGATCATACATATACACACTTTTCTTCTTTATATATATAGATTCATGCATTATTGGAAGCAAAATCTGTTGTTACTTATGTTTAAATGAATAATTTACCGATTTGAATCGACGTTTCATAAATTCATGAACTGATTTACTTTTAAAAGGTTTTCCATAGTTAGCATAAATGAATGAGTCATGTTAATATTTTATTTACAAACGCCAGAAAGTTATTTTGTTGCGTAATATGCAATAGTGTAATTTTTTCAAACATTCATTTTTTATTTAAGCTGTACTTTCCTCTTGGCACAAATTTTAGATGCATACTATTCCTTAACTCTTGTAATTTTACTGTATTTTCAAATCAGGATAATTTTCCTCTATCTAATCCTGTCATTCATTTTTTTACAAGAAGCGACATTTTCCCTACTTCATTATATTTTTTGGGATCATTTTATGCAGGATCCGGCTATAACGAGCAGCCTAGGATCAAATAATTTACCACATACAGCAACTATATACAGTTTGGGAAATTAACGTATTTGAGGAGTTCGCCAGAAAACTATAAAAGTAGCATTACAGCCGACGTTGATTTATCTCGTAAAAACGCCTTCTTGATAAAGAAAAAAATTCTCCGCCAATAAACCATAAACTCCTTTCAAAACAGTTAAAAAATTTAAAAATGGTTTGCATGAAGTTTCTGCAGAACCACAGCTGTACTTTCAAGTTTAGGTACACAGCTGAAAGATCTTAACCCTCTTTCAAATCACACGTAGCCCTTTTTAGTCGCAGTCAATTTTTTTTATATTTGACTTCAACTAAAACAGGCTATATCTGATTTAAAAGGACCTAAAAGTACAACTCCGATTCTGCGTAAACTTGGAGAAAACTATTTTAAGATGTATGCTTTTCTTAAAGGAGGTTTTTGATTCTTGTATGTGACTGGGAGTTTTTACCATGGAGTTTCTGTAAGATTTCAATACTTTTGTAGAAATATTTATCAACATGATTATACATCAATAATATAGCAGGTATTGCACATTTTACATTACAGCCGTGCACAATTTATTGAAGTTTTTTCAATTTTAAAAATTCTAAATCAAATCATCTTCAAGATTTAAATGAAAAGTATATACGTCGCACCAGAACACACAAATCATCAATTAAAATCTGTTCAGTAATTTAGGCTGTAGGTCCATCAACAATGAAGAAAATGACCCCATAAAAAATTATCCCATAAAAATATAAGAAAAAAATTCAGAAAAATATGTTCGGTAGTTTTTTAAATAAAAATTAAAATAATAATGACAACCATATAATATGAAGAGGTCACGCAACCCACTTAAGATGAAATATGGAATCCATCTTGTGTCAAAATCGTGATTTTTAATTTATATTTAGTGTTGCATATTTAGTGTTGCATTTATAGTGTTGCATCCGTCCTAAAACCACTTTATTTTTGCGTATTTTATGTGCATCCATATTCTGCCCCAACGCAGTTACAATATTTTTTAATTTAAATGATCATCAAACTTTGATTATTTCTACAACGAAGCCTAACTTTAATTAATGTAAAATTTTAACCAGTGATTGTAAGATGAGTTGCATAAGAATTGCTGAATTTTTTTCACGCGGAAATATTTAACATCTGGAGTCTAGAATAAAAGTGTGTGAATGAAATGCTCAGTTCTTTTACATAGAGAGCCAGACGATTTATATTTCGATAACGTCATTTGAATAAAGTTTGAATGAAGTTTTAGATTTAGAATGTACTTTTACCTCCATGGTTTTAATTTTCCAAGTAAAATAAATTATTATAGTTCTGTGATAATTAAAATAATATCGCCGCTGAATGTATACTATTTTAGAGATGTTTAAATAAAATTACGGTTGGACAGTGTTTCATAATCAATGCCTTATGCGTGATTAATTTTCTTTTTATTATTTTATTTAGTTTTGCAATGTTCATTGAATCCCAGGATTGTTGTTCGTTAAAAACGTGCCATTGACTCATTAACAAGTCCATAGTTTTCTCATTAAATCCGGAGTCTCGTAAATGCGGCAGGTGTTGAAATTTAGTTTGGACTAGCCGTTTACCCGATCATATGAAATATACAATTAAACAACTGCTTCTTTATATACTACTAGCAGCGATTACCCGACGTTGCTCGCGATTTACGATGCAAAACTTTGATGAAAATTACACCGGAACATATAGGGTCGAGAATCTTACACATTGCTCTTTCAGTGAAAGAAGTAAATTCATTGCATTATGTAAGAAAAACAAGAAAGATCAATCATGCTTAAAGCTTTGATTATGAAACACTTTCCAACTTCAATGCAATTTTATTTAAACATGTCTAAAATGCAATACATTCCTCGGCAATATTTTAAAACTTATCACAGTACTACATTAATTTATTATATTTGAAAACTTAAACCTTCATAGGAAAAAATGAACTTCATTCAAATGACGGCATTGAAATATAAATTGCCTGGTTTAAACATCTCTAAAATGCGCTACATTCCTCGGTAATAATTTTAGAATTATCATAATACTTCGATAATTTATTATATTTGAAAACTTCATCGAAAGCAACTGAAATTCACTCAAATGACGTTATAGAAAAAATAACACGCCTGGCTCTCTCTATAAAAGCAGCATTTCATTCATACACAATTTCCCATTCATTTCATTCATCACAATACTATAATAATTTATTTTATTTAAAAATTAAGACCATGGAGCTACAAGTAATTAAACTCTATGCTTAAAACTTCATCGAAAAAAATCGTCCGTCTCTTTGTAAAATCAATGAATATTTCAATCACATCAGCTATGCAGACTCCATGAGCTAAATAATTTTGTGTTAAAGAAATACAGCAATTCTAATACTACTCATTCTACATATTTTGCTGTTTACATTTTACATAAGTGAAAAATAGGCTTCGTTGTAGAAATGATCAAATTTGGATGAGCATTTAAACTCAAATATATTGTAATTGCGTTGTTTCAGTATGTAGATGCACAGAATTTAAGCAAAAATAAAGTGGTTCTAGGGCGGATACAACACTCAATATGAATTAAAAAGAACTTTAAAAATCACGATTTTGACAAGTTGGATGTCATATATCATTTTGAAATGGGTCACGTGATCTTTTCATATCATGGTTACGTGATCGCTTCATACAAGAGGTGTAATTATTATTTTAATTTTTATTTTAAAACTACTGAATATATTTCGCTGAATTTTTTTATATATTTTATGGAATAATTTGAATATTACCTAAAATTTTCGAAGCAATTTGTGAATTTTAAATCCGCTAAAAAAATGTTTGAAACATTAGGTCCCATAGGGTTCAATGTATTTCATTTTTTAGGAGTCAATGTATTTCATTTTCAGCTAGAGACCGTCTGAAAAACATACTAAAATTTCATTTTGATTAAGTCATTTTTACGGCAGCTATCGTGCTAACGGACAGACAGACAGACAAACAGACAGAATGAACAAAGTCATAAACACTTTTCAACTTTGCTGTAAAGTGTTAAAAATGGATCTGATTGGCCACTCTGGCCAATCAGATCCATTGGATCATACATATATACTTTTTTCTTTATATATATGGAGAGAGAGAGATAGATAGATAGATAGATATTTTCATATTAATTATTTATTATTCAAATTAATAAAATTTGTTGAGTAAGTCTGTGAAAAATAAACCATGGTGATAGAATTTCCATTTAAATTCATATTTCAAATCTGCGATTTTCAAAAGTGACTAATACGTTCAATAAACTGCCACAAAACTCAGAGATTTAATTGACTTTCACATTTTAAATCAACGATTTCCAACCTTTTTCGTTGGGAATCATGGAGTTAGAGAGTAGAACTCCTAGGAAAAAGTTTCGGTCTCCATTAATATCTCGACAACCCCTGGTCTTAGAAACTTGAAACTTAGACTATATTTATGGGGGGGGGGGGGGGCTACTTTAAAGCCATCCACAAAATTTCATTAAATTCGGTGCAGCTGTTCTCTCTTGATGATGAGATAAACGAAAGTTTCGTTTTTTTAACACTTTACAACAAAGTTGAAAAGTGTTTATGACTTTGTTCATTCTGTCTGTCTGTCTGTCTGTCTGTCTGTCCGTTAGCACGATAACTGCCGTAAAAATAACTTAATCAAAATGAAATTTTGGTATGTTGTGCAGACGGTCTGTAGCACCTATGGGAATATAAATGAATAATATCACCCAATTAGTTTTGGATTGAACCCGGGTTGAAAAAATGAAATACATTGAGCCCTATGGGACCTAATTTTTCAAACCTTTTTTAAGCGGATTTAAAATTCACAAATTGCTTCGAAAATTTTAGGTGATATTCAAATTGTTCCATAAAATATATAAAAAAAATTCAGCGAAATATATTAAGTAGTTTTTTAAATAAAAATTAAAATAATAATAACACCTCTTATATGAAGCGATCACGTGACCATGATATGAAACGACCACGCGACCCACTTCAAAATGATATATGGCATCCATCTTGTCTCAAAATCGTGAGTTTTAAAGTTCTTTTTAATTCATATTGAGTGTTGTATCCGTCTTAAAACCACTTTATTTTTGTTTAAATTCTGTGCATCTACAGACTGAAACAACGCAATTACAATTTATTTCAGTTTAAATGCTCATCCAAATTTGATTATTTCTACAACGAAGCCTATTTTTCACCTATGTAAAATGTAAGCAGAAAAATATGTAGAATTAGTTGTATTAGAATTGCTGTATTTCTTTAACACAAAATCATTTAGTTCATGGAGTCTCCGTAGCTGATATGAATGAAATATTCATTGATTTTATAAAGAGTAGGACGATTTTTTTCGATGAAGTTTTACGCATAGAGTTTAATTACTTGTAGCTCCATGGTCTTAATTTTTAAATAAAATAAATTATTATAGTATTGTAATGAATGACATGAATGGGAAATTATTTATGAATGAAATGCTGCTTTTATAGAGAGAGCCAGGAGTGTTATTTTTTCTATGGCGTCATTTGAATGAATTTCAGTTGTTTTCGATTAAGTTTTCAAATATAAGAAATTATTGTAGTATTATGGTAATTCTAAAATTATTAGCGAGGAATGTATCACATTTTAGAGATGTTTAAACCAGGCAATTTATATTTCAATGCCGTCATTTGAATGAAGTTTATTTTTTTCGATGAAGGTTTAAGTTTTCAAATATAATAAATTAATGTAGTATTGTGATAAGTTTTAAAATATTTCCGAGGAATGTATTGCATTTTAGACACTTTTAAATAAAATTGCATTGAAGTTGGAAAGTGCTGTTGGAAAGTAAGAAGTTGGAATCAATGCTTTAAGCATGATTGATCTTTCTTGTTTATTAATATCGCGACAACCCCTGGTGATAGAAACTCGAAACATGGACTAAATTTTAAGTAAGGCTATTTCAAACTACCCACCAAATTTCATCAAATTCGGTTTAGCCGTTCTCCCGTAATGTTGGATCATACATACACACATACATACATACTTTTCTTCTTTATATATATATATATATATATATGTTCTGGTCTTTTGATTAGAGACAAAAATAGAGATTTCTTATTTATGGCTTTTTAGATTAAATTTTTTTTTATTTTGTTAATATATAACGCTTCCATAATTTTAGGCATTGAGGCTCAAAAAACCATTAGGTCACATTAATTTAGAGACTCGAATAGCGATTGGGTCTCGTTTGTTTAGAGGCTTATACAAGGAGTGGGTCATGCTCAAAGTGGTGGAACAATCAGAATCTCAGAGGGACGCTTAAATTTTAATTAGATCGTGCCCATCAAAATTTGATGAAGTTTGATACAGAATTTCTCTCATGATGATGAAACAAACAAGCAGACAAATGAATGGATTTCATTACATAGATATATATTAATTTTATTTATATAGATATTATTCAAACTTATATGACACTTACACATGCATGCACAAAGCCAAATATATTTCCGAGAATTATAAATGTAAGCAAAAGATTCTAAAAAGTACTTTTCCTTCAAAATTTAAAATTTAAAATTTTCGGAGAAAATAATATTTTATATAATAGTATGAGAAAAAGAAAACTGATAGGCTTGAGTAATATTTGCTTATTCACACTCAAGTTTGTTACGCATTATAACGAACTGTTTTGCAATTCTGAGAGTTGTTGTTTTTTCTTTCGCGCTAAATCATTCTCTTGAATCCAAGAAAAATGGCAGTAGATAATGATATAAACAATATTGCTACTTACATGACCGCCAGAGCAATCAAAACTTGGCACAGATCGTAAAGTCATGATTGCTTTGATAATTTCAGAATTTATTTCTGCATTCACAGGTTTGGATGCAGGGAAGCTTTACTTTAAGATGCGCATTATATGGTGAGGAAATATATTTTCTTAAAACTGAATTTATTAAATACTACTTTCAACAATACTGTTAGTTACTGAATGGTAGTTAGTTATTTTAATACTTATTTGTTGGCATAATATTGATATTGTTCGATTTCTTAACATATCATACCATGAGAATGGAAAGTGGAATGCAAGTATTTTCTCAATTTCCTCATATAATCATGCGTTATTGTGCTTAATTATATTTGTATCACTATTATAGTCTGAATTAAAACAATATGACGTGACCAACACGTGTCTTGCACTACACATTGGCGAATTTCAAACAATAGCACAGATTAGAAATTTCTTATATCCACATCTTGGTGAAAATCAATTAGACTTTTGTTGCTGCAGATTACAACAAGCATACGAAATTCCATATAATTCGTTTGAGAGATTTCAGAGATATTGTAATCTCTGAAAAAAAAGTGAAAGTTCAAAACTATTGAGAATGACTCTTGATAACTATAAACAATGATGTTCATTATTTTCTGGTTAAAAGTATGTACAAAGCTTTTGTTCGTTTTAATTATAGGGAACGTATTTAAACATTTTAAGATGCTCTTATTTTAAATTAAAACCATGCAACCATATCGAGTATGGCAACGGTTATCGCTTTGTAAAATCATTAGTCGGATACCCGTTGGAAATCAACGGTTTCGCCATAAGCAACCATGAATATTGTACATTTTTTCATAATTCGTGTTTCACATTTATTCGGCAAATCGAATATTTTACTGTGCAAAACCTCCTAAAGAAGAAAATAAATTGCACACTTCTTCCTATCGAACTATCTACCGGTACACCAAATTAAAGTCTCTATCGCATCCCAAAGCATACTATTTTATCATTTCCCCTTTCAAACGTTTTCCACAGGAGCACACCCATAAATGAATATTTTTGAAAAACTCTGTTCGTCTTTGGTTTTGTATCAGATGATCGGCCAATCATACCAAATATCAAGCCTCTATCACATTCAAAAGCAAGCGTGACTCATATTTTCTGAAAATCGAACATATTGGTGTGCTACACCCCCTAAAATAGCAAATATTGGAAATCTGAAATTTGCATACTTTCTTCGTTTCAAACTCTACCAGTACATCAAATTTAATGTCTTTATCCTACTGTGAAGCATGTTTTCTATCACTTCATATTTCAAACGTTTTTCTGTGTTGCACCCCCTTAAATGATTTGAATTTTTGAAAAACCGTAATAATCTTAGGTTTTTTATCAAATGATTAGCCCATATACAAAATTTTCAAGTTTCTATCACACTCTAAAGGAGGCGTTTTTCAGTTGTTCGTGAAATAGAATATTTTAGTGAGTGGCACCCCCTACAATAGCAAATGTTGGAAAACTGAAATTGCACACTTTCTTCCTTTCTAACTATCTGCCCGTATACCAAATTTGAAGTATCTAACTCATCGCGAAGCATGCTTTTTCTATCATTTCACCCTTCGAATGTTTTATATGGAGTACTCACTCCCTGAAATATACATTTTTGAAACACTCCATTCTTCTTGTGTTTTCTATCAGATGATTCGCTCATATACCAAATATCAAGCCTTTATCACTTTTTAAAAGGGGCGTTTCTCCTTTCTTCCGGAAATCGAACATTTTGGTGTGCGGCACCCCCTAAATTAGAAAATATGGAATCTTCCTTCAAAACTATCTATCAGTACACCAAATTTGAAATCTCTATCTCATCCTGAAGTCTGCTATCAATGCACCTTTCGACCTTTTTTCTCTGGAGCACCCCCTTAAACGAACATTTTTGAAACATTTTATTCGTCTAGGGTGTTTTCATTAAATAATTAGCCCATATACCAAATTTTAAGCCTCTATCAAATTTTAAAGAAGCCGTTTCTCATTTTTTCGCCAAATCGAACATTTTGGTGTGCAGAGCCCCCCTAAAGAAGGAAATATTGGAAAACTCAAATTGCGCACTCCTTCCTATCGAACTGTCTACAAGTATACCAAGCCTCCGTTCGCGAAGGATACTACATCGCGAATGATACTATTTTATCATTTCCCCTTTCGAACGTTTTTCAGTGAAGCACACTCCTGATTTGAAAAATACACTTAGAATTTTCGCCTCACGAATAAATTTATTAAAATGATAAAAGATTCAAGTTTTAATATTATATTTTATATTTAATCATGCAGAGTTTAAAGTATATAAATTTTAATCATCAGAAATAAAAAATATCCTTTTTTATAATGCGGATTTTAGGTGCTAATTGCAAAAATCAGCTTTATTTTTACGTAGCAAGTATAGTTTTTAGAATATAGCTAGTAAACAAAATGTGATTACAAAGCAAAACTTACGAAACTTGAGACTTTGTTCATGTTAATTTGCGAAAAGGAAAATTTAAAACCGAGTCAATTTTGTCTTCCTATTATACATCCCTGGAGTATCGTGGTACGGCATCCAGCAATTATCGGCCATCATAGAATCATTCTAAAAACCTTAACTATGCTCCATTAAACTTTATATCTTGGGAAAAACGCACATCTTGTTTGTCGCTCACATCTCCAAGATTGCGGGGAGGAAATCCATATGTGAATGCAAAAAATTTCATCTTTATAGACATTCGACTTCCTGGTATGCATCCAACAATTTTTGAACCCCATGTTTAAAATCAGGCGTTTTCTTTGCCTGAAAAGTTTTCGCAAACACGGGTGAACTTTTTCCATGTTGTCCGTTCGTTTTTTGTCAGGGTTCCAAATAATTTTTCATTTTTCACAATTTCGCGTATTTGCGAACCAACAGAGATGCCTTCCTTTAGTTTCAAGAACTAAGTTTAGGAATTTTTTTGCAATTGTACTCAAATCTCTTTGAATTTGTTTCAGCCACAGCCTAAGTTCTTTATCAATCCAAGTATTATGTAAAGTGATGGAAGAAAGATCTCAGTTGGATGACCTAGTGGGATGTTTTGAACGCTTTTTCCCCAGGTTCATATACTTTCCTTGGTTCCCAGTTAGATCCATTAAAATGTTGAGAAGTGCAATGGCTATCCCAATGACATAAAATGGAGCAGGACTTTGTAAAACTTCCTCGCGTACCCGAAACAGATCAAGGACTTTTAAATCTCCACATATATTCCACTGGTACACATTATATTTAATTGCCTCAAGTAGAAATTTCATGTTGTCGTAACTTTATGTTAGGCGTACAGAATAAGCAATCATAATGGATGGTTTAGCATTTCCACAATGGAGAGGACAGCTCTTAGACTTCTCGGCGAAGCGTCTATTAATGAAAATTCTCCATTCTAATTGTCTGATCTTGTTTCATTTTTCTAAAATGGCCACAGATATCATAGCAGAATATCATAAGACCATTCATTGTAAACATTTTCAAAGCCTGATTCCATGTTTGGTAATGGCAAATTGTAACATTAGCCTGAAGAAAATTTCTTTCTTTCAACCTTGGGACAAGACGTTCTGCTTTGACTTTTGAAAGATAAAGACAATGAATAAGATCATTTATGTCCTGCTGATTAATTTTTTGATTCTCTATGGTTTTCTTCAAGTACATAGCCCTCGTCATGAAAGCGTTGTGTCTTCTGCGGTATAGAGCCATCGTCACACTCCATTTCTCCTAAAAATGCCAACATCTGGAGGATCTGGAACTAATAAAGTGTTATCATAAGGGACTGGCCTCAATGCTGAAACTGGGATAAACAATTCCATGCTTATTTTTTTACGAAAGACCAGAAACATTGACACAGCAAGAACAACAATCGTTTGCTTGATTTATCTGATTTGTCGGCTCTCGCCATATCATGGGGATTACAAATGCCATTGCTTTTTTGCTTTTTTTTATCCAGTCACGTAAGTTATTTAAACACTATACAACTTGAGGTGCCCAGATGTTATCTTGGTCACCTAAGGGACATTTAAAGTATAGTATAGTCTCTTTAGATGTGAAGTGATTTCACGTTGCTGAAATGTCGTTGTGAAAGATCCACAAATATAACAGAACTTATTTGGGTCACTAATGCATTTTCTCCTAACTATGACATCCTATTATCTTCAAGTAACAGAGAAATGGCACAGTCCCATTTGCATTATTTATATAGACTTCTACATTTTTATGTTAGTAGTATTTTTTGGAAAATTGTTTTAAAATTTTGTGCTTGTAATTTTTGAAAGAAATATCAATAAACACTTAAATAGAAGCACTTTCATTACATTTTGAGATTTTATTTATTAATTTTTTTTAATTGTTTTCATTTTAATTTATTTTACCTTAACAAAATAAACTAAAGTAGGGTTAAGAGTAAGTAACAATGTTTCTCTCATTACATTTCGGTAAACGTAGAGTATTATACCCCTTCCCCCTTATCACAAAAACTAGACGTACTGGAGAAATACTAATATCAGATTTGAAATCAGGGGTCTAAATATACCCAAAATTACACATTAGTTTGTATGATGAATTTTGCGTGTAGACTAGTGTTATTGATTAGTTTCTTCACGCTTTTGCTCAATGAAAAATATAATGACTATGTCACATTAGAAAGTCATAATGCTTTTTACACATACTTTGGGGATATATTATATGTTATGGATATATACCTGATTTGAAAAATACACTTAGAATTTTTACCTCATGTATAATTTTCGAGATTTTGCACATTAAAATCATAAAAAATTCAAATTTTAATATTATATTTTATATTTAATCATGCAGAGTTTAAAGTATATAGGTTTTAATCATCAGAAATAAAAATATCCTTTTTATAATGCGGGTTTTAGGTGCTGATTACAAAAACCAGCTTTATTTTTGCGTAGCACGTACAGTTTTTAGAATACAGTTAGTAAAGCAAAACGTGATTACAAACAAAAATTACGACAAATGAGACTTTTTTCATGTTAATTTGTGAATAGGAAAATTTAAGACCGAGCCAATTTTGTTCCTATTATTCATCCCTGGAGTATCGAGGTACGGCATCCAGAAATTATCGGCCATCATAGAATCATTCCAAAAACCTTAACTATGCTCCATTAAACTTTATATCTTGGGAAAACGCGCATCTTGTTTGTCGCTCACATCTCCAAGATTGCGGGGAAGAAATCCATATGTGAATGCAAAAAATGCATCTTTATAAGCATTCGACATCCCTTTTCCTGGTATGCATCCAACAATTTTTGAACCGCATGTTGAAAATCAGGCGTTTTTTGTTGCCTAAGAAGTTTTCGTAAACCCAGGTGAAGTTTTTCCATGTTGTTCGTTCTTTTTCTGTCAGGGTTCCAAAAAATATTTCATCTTTCACAATTTCGCGTATTTGCGGACCAACAGAGATCCTTTCCTTTAGTTTCTAGAACTAAGTCTTGGAAATTGCTTGCAATGGTATTCAAATCTTTTTGAATTTGTTTCAGCCGCAGCCTAAGTTTTTTATCAATCCAAGTATTATGTAAAGTGGTGGAAGAAATATCCTAGTTGGATGGTGGGATGTTTTGGACGCTTTTTCCCCCTGGTTCATATACTTTCCTTGGTTCCCAGTTCGATCGCTTAAAATGTTTAGAAGTGCAACGGCTATCCCAATGATATAAAATGCAGCAGGACTTTGTAAAACCTCCTCGTGTACCCGAAAGCAGATCAAGGACTTTTAAATCGCCACATATATTCCACTGGTACACATTATATGTAATTACCCCAAGTAGAAATTTCATGTTGTCGTAACTTTATGTTAGGTGTACAGAATAAGCAATCACAATGGATGGTTTAACATTTCCACAATGGAGAGGACAGCTCTTAGGCTTCTCGACGAGGCGTATATTAATGAAAATTCTCCATTCTAATAGTCTGATCTTGTTTCATTTTTCTAAAATGGCCACAGATATCATAACAGAATATCATAAGATCATTCATTATAAACATTTTCAGAGCCTGATTCCATGTTTGGTAGGCAAATTGTAACAGTTGCCTCGAAAAGATTTCTTTCTTTCAACCTAGGGACACGAAATTTTGCTTTGACTTCTGAAAGATAAAGACAACGAATAAAATCATTTATGTCCTGCTGATTAAATTTTTTGGTTCTCTATGGTTTTCCTCAAGTACATAGCCCTCATCATGAAAGCGTTGTGGCTTCGCCTCCAGTATAGAGCCATCGTTACACTCCATTTCTTCTAAAAATGCCAGACAGTTCTCTGGAGGATCTGGAACTAATCAAGTGTTATCATAAGGGACTTGCCTCATTGTTGAAGATGGGATAAACAATTCCATGCTTAATTTTTTACGAAAGACCAGAAACATTGACACACCAAGAACAGCAATCGTTTACTTGATTTATCTGATTTGTCGACTCTTGCCATATCATGGGGACTATAAATGTCATTGCTTTTCTCTTTTTTTTATCCAGTCATGTAAGTCATTTAAACACGATGCAACGTGAGGCGCCCAGATATTGCCTTGCTCACCTAAGGGACATCCAAAGTATAATACAGTCTCTTTAGATGTGAAGTAATTACATGTTGCTGAAATGTCGTTGTGAAAGATCCACAAACATAACAGAACTTGTTTGGGTCATTAATACACTTTCTCCTCATTATGACATCCTATTATCTTTAAATAACAGAGAAATGACACAGCCTCATTTGCATCATTTATACATAGACTTCTGCATTTTTATATTAGTAGTATTTTTTGGAAAATTGTTTTAAAATTTTGTGCTTGTAATTTTTGAAAGAAATATCAATAAACACTTAAATAGAAGCACTTTCATTACATTTTGAGATTTTATTTATTTATTTTTTTTTAAATTGTTTTCATTTTAATTTATTTTATCTTAACAAAATAAATTAAAGTAGGGTTAAAAGTAAGTAACAATGTTTCTCTCAATACATTTCGGTAAACGTAAGAGTATTATACCCTTCCCCCTCATCGCAAAAACTAGACGTACTGGAGAAATACTAATAGCAGATTTGAAATCAGGGGTCTAAATGTACCCAAACTTGCATATTAGTTTGTATGATGAATTTTGTTTGTAGACTAGTGTTATTGATTAGTTTCTTCAGGCTTTTGCTCAATGAAAAATATAATGACTTCATGATAGTTATTTAATTATGAACATTTTATGAGTAAGATTTTTCCGCAATTACTGTAACATTGTTTGCATTACAAATTATATTTTATTTGATCTGAAGTTAATTTAATTTAAATAAGTATATGGTCTATGTCACATTAGAAAGCAATAGTGATTATTCCGCATATTTTTGGGGTATATTAGACGTGAAGAGCTATACTTTCATTCTGATAATGATTGTGAAACAAACAGAACTAAATACAATGGAATATTAATGTTTGAAAGAGTCGAATGGAGACTCACACTCCAGAGATTGAGTAGTAAATTTACAATAGATAGCCAACATGGAAAGGCACTAGAACGCAAATTTTCTATGTGAATGAAGACTTTTAATGAAAATTTACATATAAAATAATTATTTTAAATTTTTGGTTGTTATTTTTTTTTATTTAAAAAGCATTTGAAAAATTTTGGCTTATCGAATACTCGATCACATTTGATGAAACTACTAGCGTATGTATCTCCGGAATGAGACGTCCAATTAGAACACGGATAACTCATTTTCGACTTGGTTTTTCACGAAAAATTATCCGGTAGGCTTATTGTGCGGGTGATTATGATCACTCTGTATAAGGTAGAGGGAAGCACATTCGAATGGTTTCCAATCAAACTGATTTTGTGACTTTATGATTCATGTGAAAACAACTTGTACTATACAATACCCCGAAAATTCTTGATTCTTTATATTTCAATTCTAAATAGTTTGCATTTTTTCTACTAACCGTTTTGTTGTAATAATGATTATCATCCTGGAGATAAAATTTTCCAAAGGTACCCCAAAGGTACCCCAATTCTTACATTTCACTTTCTCTGCAATACATGGTAATGTATAGGGAAAGTATTGAAATCATGTCGAAAATCGCAACTCGAGTTTTCGACGGATCTACACGTTTCAAGACCTCTAGAATACGAAAAAACCATTTTTAGCGTGACGTCTGTGTGTGTGTCAGTGTGTCTCTGTGTCTGTCTGTGTGTCTTTGTGTCTGTCTGTGCAGATTTGTATCCACTCTAACTAAAAAGCTAATTGACCGAATTTCATAAAATTTGGTAGGTAAGTCACTTGTGGGCGAATCTAATGCTGATTAGTTTTGGGTACGATTCGGAATAAAAGTACCCGCCTTTTTTTGCGAAATGGCCCGGAAAAGCTTGTATCCACTCTAACTGAAAAACTGATAGACCGAATTTCACAAAATTCGGTAGATGAGTCACTTGTGGGTTACCCTGGTGCTGATTAGATTTTGGTACGATTCGGAAAAAAATAACCTGCCTTTTTTTGCGAAATGGCCCGCAAAAATCGTCAAAATGTAAACTAAAAAACTACGTATGCTCAAATATATCCATTAAATGCTTGTTTTATACGTAATTTTTAACGAAGAAAAGAATAAGACCAACTCCATTACACTAGGACTAGCCGTTCTCGAGATATTTTAGTTTATTCGTTTTTACTCTACGCCACTTTTGAAAATGAGTCCAGTTACCAAATGAGAATTGAATTAATAGTGAATTAAATTTAATTAAAGTAAAGAGAATGTGTATATAAGTCTGCAGGGAAAGTCATGTGCTGCCCACATCAGATTTTTTCAATTCTGACAAGCATGGGGCACATTCGGGCATATATAAATACTAAAAATCAAGTAATATTAAACAGTTTTATTTTGAGATATTTGTGCATTGAAAATCTTTATCAATAAATAAAAGTATCTTACTTCAAAAGGCATCAAATTCACATAAAATTGGAAATAAGATACATATATGAAAGAAGTGCTTATTGGACTATTTTTAATAGGTAATGGAAGTTTTGATATATCTTTTACACCTATAACGCTAATCACTGATATCTATTTTAGGGGGTAGAGCTGAATTACAAGATCATCTTAGTTTTCTTATAAACGAAATGATAATTCTTGATTATATTTTCTGTGCCCTCAGTGTGACCGACATAGTAATTAAATTACATATTTTAGCTTGGATTTCACGATGATAAAGTCCTTATCTTGTAAAGAATTATCGGAATTAAACGATTCCAATTCAACGTAGGGATTGTTATAATACAATTCATACTCGGTGTCACTTCCTGGAGAATATCGTTTTCACGTATTCACTTTCCATGCTTTGGTCCACAGTATCTGCTTTTTTTTACTTTTTTAATGGCTTTTTTCTTGCACACTGTACTCATTTTTCTTTGAGTAGCTTCCACTTCTAATGATTTTCCTTTGAGGAGTGTGTCAAAATGTTAGCTTTTCCTTTCTTTCTTCTAGTTAGTGTATTTTGTGTTTGTCTATGCCCTTTTTGTTTTGTTATGGTAGAAAGGTAAAGATATACAATTACTTTTTAAGTGTTGCTACAATAGTTGAACCAAACAGAATAGGTAAAATAAGTTCAAAATTGCCTCGACTTTGCTTGTTTGGAAGTGCCCCAGACGCTATTTTGACAAAACAGATAGTTAATAAGAAACGCAAAATTATAATCCTCAAAATTTGAGTCTACATTGTAGTTTAATTATAGAAAATCCGCATGCTCAACAAAGTTTAATAATAACTAGATGCGTTCAAGTAATATATGCTTACATTGATGAAGAAAAACATTTACTTTACACGTAGGAAAAACATTATTGCGCTGCATTCACAATTACCGTCTGAATTAAATATAAGCAGATAAACCATAAACATATTGTCTTCTGTTAGGATTTTTCTCTATTTCTCAACAACTTGAAAAACAAGAACGCCTCTGTCCGAATATTCCCAATGTCTAAATCTACACTCCTTTTCCCTTATAGTTTTTTACTGCTAGTTCTATAGTTTTTTTACTACTACTATTATTACCCTCAAAAGTGTTTTTTTTTTCAGCAGTAGCACTTTATACAATGATAATTCTCCAATCAATCTGCTGTATCTTGAACCATTTAACAGTCATATGACGTTGCCCCGTTTACCTTTGAAAGTAGTTTTTAATATCTTGAAACATATATATATCTCAGAAATGGGATATAATTAAGTTGTTCGGAAGGTATATTTTTGCTCCATCATACCCAATTGCATATAAAATCATATATTTGCATATTAGATATATAGACAAGAGTGAAAAATGTGTTCAATAGTGCAATGGACCTACGCATACAAATTTTATACAGATATGTCCATACGTTGCGGAGTTATTTTTGTTTCTACGCCTCACAACCATACACACAGACGGATACATTACCAAAAGAGTTCAAAATGAGTTCAGGAGGACTCAAATCGTTATTTTCAATCATAATCTTTAATTACATTATCTTTACTGTGAAAAAGTAAACAAAAATGGGCGTGTGTAGGATTTGATGTAGTACAAGAAAATGCATTCTGTATACATTACGCAAGACGCTTTCCATTGCCATTTCTGCCCTAACTATCAAAAGTTTGTTTTTATCTCTTCCTACATTTCTCACTTCTGTGTCGGCCCGGTACTAATTTACTTTTATCCTACTTGTGTTCTAATCTTTCTGTAATCCAAACATGCTCGCAAGTCCGAGGGCAATGGTTCCTGAGCTGGCGCAACTGAAGTGTATATTTATAAACTAGAAACGTAGCGGGAAATGGCTTTCGACGAAGACAGGGATTACTCAATATTTTGCTCACACTACCTGGGACCGTGTTATAGAAGGATTTTATCGGCGCATTATGTTTTCCTAATGTAAAACGAAGAGACGTTAGAGTATTTTGCTAGCTTCAGGTTTCATGGTGGTTTTGGGTGATAAAGTGAGTATTCCTTGTCTTTTTGCTATACAGTGTAATTCTTCGTAATTCCAGTTATTTTTTTTTCTCGTACTATTGTCTAACTCACTTTTATTGCAGTACATTTATTTTTGTGTTTCTATAAAATCAAATCTTCACGATATTTAAATGTAAATAAACAATGAGACTCGGTTGTAAACATTTGCTTCGGATTGAAACGACTTGGGTATTATGACCGTTAATAGTTAAATCTATTATACGTATCGTCAAGATACATTTTAAAAGGGAACAGTGACTAAGGTCACAATTCTAGGAAATATAATATAATGTAATATAAAAATAATGTTATCGTAATTTGTGAATTTATATTTTAGCACTGAATAAATATAAAAGTGTAAAGTTTTTCGGGTTTGGGTTTCTTCAGGAAACACAAACCGGTTTTCAAAAAGCATTTTTGCTTCATCATTTGTAATCAGCATTTTCGCTTCTAATGTTTCGATTGTTTTATTGAGTAAATTACTTTCTTTTACTGAAAGCTGATTTATTATGAGTGGTATGTTTGCTAGTACAATGTAGTGGGAAAACTTAAAACGCAATATTTGTAAAACTTTTGAACCCAGGTTTCTAAAATGTAGAAAGTGACACTTGATATCTATACTTTCTAGAAAAGTATGACTAGTTAAATTCAAAGTATGACTCGTTAAATTCAAAAAACAAATCGACCACTTTCTGTGATTTCGCATAAAAGTTATTTACTTACTTATTATTTTTTTAATAATCCATTAAATATATAATGCCATCACTATGCGTTATTTTTCAAAGTGTCTTTTTGTGCATTACGTTTACTTAAAGAATATTCTAATTTTAATTATGTGCTTACTTAAACCGGTGGTGTCTTATTGAGTGTTGTTGTTGTTGAGACCCAGACCGTCTGACCTACCAGAAAGGTGTAAAGTAACTGTTTGGACGGCCGGGAAGTGCCACCCAATTTAGATCGGAACCCAGCGGGGGAGACATCCACAGGGACCGCACCCTCCTTCTCCTACCACCAACCTCTCGGAAGGACTTACGGACCCACATGTTTAACGTGATCGTACTGTCCTACTGAGTGTGTTCGTCCAGGGGTATGACTGACTTAATTATTTTTACCTATCTCTGCGCATATGACGACATGGGAATTAAGAACGCACGCATTTTGTTCTCTGGCTCTTAAGAGGGGGCGAATTTGTTAACTGCGACTGTCATCTTACTCCAACGACGTCACTAAATTTCCTGGGACGTCACTGTATCCTGTGTACACGGCACAATTTAAAATCTTTGCGCAAGTTGTTTAAGCCTCCATATTGCAATCTAAAATTAACAAACTATTTTAACTGTCATAATGCGTTTGTTTAGGCACCGCCTCTCAAAGTTTACTTTGAACCGTGACATCACGAATGACGAATCTTAATTCCCATTACGTCAAGCTGATAACTTTTTCATTGCCTGCCGGGCTGTGACCAACTTTATTTTAAAGAACCTTGATGTCTTAGACTTGAAAATTCAAATTTCCACTTAGTAGCAAGTAGTCAGTAGGCAATTTTAGTTTAATGGCACCTTTATCACGGATTTTTTGTAAAATCGATAAGTATGGTTATATGTACTTAATATATACATATGAAAGATGAGAGTTGGGGAGGAAAGAAATGCACAGAGTTTAAACTTCTGGACAGTTTTCCGATTGAAATAGAATGGGGAAGGAAGGGAGTGGCGGCCAGTTAGTTGTTTCATTTAATAGCCGAACTGTATTGTTTAATTGACCATGGGTGAGTGCCTATTCTCAGGTCTATGATGTCTGAGTTCTCGGTTTACACGGTTGATGATATCAACCCTGTACGTTAGTGCAAAAACATCTGAGGTCTAAAAGTGACCCTAGTACAACTGACACGGATTCAGTGGATACTAAAATATTGAGTTCCGGTTTCAAATCGAGAGGATAAAGACCACGCAGTAAACTTACCTAGAAGATAAAAAATAGCATCATGAAACTAACCTGAGGTAAAAATATCAGGAGGTGGTCAGACAAATTGTCAGTTGCACACCAATCTGATATTAGAGAGTGGAGAATGCAGAGTCCACTTAGATGATAAAAGCTTTCAATTCCGTCCTAGAAGCTCAACGGTAGAGCATCTGCTGGCCAGTTCGAAGAGGTAGGATTCGATTCACGATTGGGACAGCAAGGTTCTTCATACCGTCTATTGTGAGATATGCATGTTATTGAATATATGAACGAGGATTTTAGGAACGCAAGCAATGCAGACGAGCAGATGAGAAAGAATAAGTCACGTAACTTTAAGAATTACATACAGAACCCAATTATATGACTGGGAACAAAGCTGAGATCGCGCTCGCATTTCACATAACAGCACCTATGGACTGGATTTTTCCCTTTTAGGCACTCTTCAGTACAGAATAACCTATACTTGCCTAATGGCAGCAAAAGAAACATGCTATGTTTTAAAATTTTATTAACTCCATCACGTGACGGGCTTACACTAATATTATATGGAAAAGAGCAACATATTTTAGCACAAATAAAATAAAAATGTAGCATACAGCTGTTTCGAGAATACGTATCCCCTTTGTGAGTGTTAGAGAACCAAAAAACTCCAAATTAAAAAGACGAAACAAACACAAAAAGAAGAAACAGAGGAGTATATATCCCAAGTCGTGAATTGAAAATCCACCATTTATGTTTAGGTGCACTTCAATGATGTGTGTCTTCCTTGTCTCCTTGGCTGTTCTTCATTGTGTTTTCTGATTGCCTCTGTCAGGTGGAATTTCAGTCCACGACTTAGAAATATATACCAATCTGTTACCTCTATTTGTGCCTACTTTGTCGATTTGGCTTCGGGTTTGTTAGTTCTCTAGCACAGATGAAGAACAACGTCCACGGACGAATGACTATCATGCAGCGTATCTTCGAAACAGCTGTATACTGCATTTTTTTTATTTATGCAAATTGCCTTATCCCTTGCGCAAAGTTTTACTTATTGATAGTCTTATACAGGTTAGGAATTTAATCAAAACATGCTTTTCTTTTTAAACAGCTTTTTTATTTGTGTATGTCACATAACTAAATTGCTCTGTTCCATTAATTGTGTCAAGACTATCAGGAAAATAGTCACTAGTTTTTCCAAAGGGAAATAGGAATCATTTGAAATCCATTACTCATTGGAGTGAAAACTGATGACAATCTGCGATTCACATCCAGTTGATTTTATCATGTGTTATTTTTGTTGTTACAACATTTTCCTTTCACGCGGATTATGATTTGTCTCAACCTTTTGCTTAACATAACATTGTATTTTGAATGTAGTTCCGTGTTACTTGAATCGCGTTCCTTTCCCCCGTGAACTATTACTATAACCATGATAGTTTACAATTGACTTTAATGCTATCGGTTATAACGAGCAGTTCGTTCCATGAATATGTTCGCTATATTTTATCCGACGTATAATATTACATTACATTTTGAGATATTTTATCACTATTTCTGAATATCTATACATACGTTTAACATAACATCGTATTCTGATTGCAGTTTGGTGACATTTGGAACGCGTTCCTTTCCCCCCATGAATTATTACTATAACCATGGTGGTTAACAATTGACTTTAATGCAGTAGAATTCGGTTATAAAGAGTAATTTGTCTCATGAATATTTTCGCTATATTTTATCCGACGTGCTATTACATTATATTTTGAGATATTTTATCACTATTTCTGTATATCTAGACATACGTTTAACATGACATCGTATTCTGATTGCAGTTTGGTGACATTTGGATCGCGTTCCTTTCCCCCATGAACTATTACTATAACCATGATAGTTTACAATTGACTTTAATGCAGTAGAACTCGGTTATAACGAGCAGTTCGTTCCATAAATACGTTCGCTATATTTTATCCGACGTGCTATTACATTATATTTTGAGATATTTTATCACTATTTCTGAATATCTATACATTCGTTTAACATAACATCGTATTCTGATTGCAGTTTGTTGTCATTTGGATCTCCTTTCCCTCGTGAACTATTACTATAACAATGGTAGTTTACAATTGACTTTAACGCAGTAGAACTTAGTTATAACGAGCAGTTCATTTTATTAACATGCTCGCCACATTTTATCCGACGTGTTATTACATTATATTTTGAGATATTTTATTACTACTTCTGAATATCCATACATAGCGTATTGCGGATGAAAAAAAAATATTTTATGAATTTGTTACTTCGGACATTTTATTTTGTAGCACATCCTAACATGCTATTATTCGAAAACTCGATTTCTTACTAATTTTTTTTTAGTATATTAAATCCAAGTATATGTTTCATAAAAGGGATACTTTACTCTTAAACTCACAAAAAAAAAATCAATGTTTAATTATCTAGTTATAAAGTCTAATTATTTCTGAATATTTTGGTGATATTGACATTCCTGAGTGTAAATTTTTTTCGGAGATATTAGGAAAATACAATGCAATACCAAACATAAATTTATACGTTGGACGCGTATTTCTGAAAAAGCAGATTTTACTTTCCCTGCAATACATGGTGATGTATAGAGGAAACATTGGAATCATACCGAAAATCGCAACTCGAGTTTTTGGCAGATCTCTACGTTTTGGGACCTCTAGAATACGAAATAACTATTTTTAGCATGACGTCTGTGTGTGTGTCTGTTTGTTTGTGTGTCTGTGCAATGAATGTGGAAGACCCAGACCACCCGACTCACCCTAGGGTATGAGCAACAGCATGAGTGGCCTGTGCGCAATGTATGTATCAAAAATAAGGGTCCACATTCAAAAACTAATTTAAAAACTAATGGACAAAATTTCATAAAATTTGGTAGGTGAATGACCCTGTATTCATTAGTTTTTGGTGCAATTCGGGATAAAAGAACCCACTTTTTTTGCAAAAGGTCCCGCAAGAATTTACTGTATCCACTCTAGCTAAAAACTAATAGATCAAATTTTATAAAATTTGGTAGATAAGTCACTTGTGGGATACCCTGGTGCTGATTAGATTTTTGTATGATTCGGAAAAAAATAACCTGCCTGTGTTTACGAAATGGCCGTCAAAATCTAATATAAATAACTAAGTATGCTCAAATATATCAGGTAAAAGCTTTTTTTAAATGTAAATTTTAACGATAAAAAGAATAAGACCAAACCCAATACACTAGGACGAGCCGTTCTCGAAATATTTTAGTATTTTTCGTATTTTCATTAAACCACCTTTGACAATAAGTCCAATTACCAAATGAGAAAAAATTGACTTAAAAGTGCAAATTCAGTGTAATGTTAAATATTTATGCATGTTATTTTAAGCAATTAAACTCAATTTAACGAATTATTGTAAAAATATAGAGAACGTGAATAGCAGTTTGCAGGGAGAGTATGTGCTGCACATATCAGATTTTAACTTTCCCTGCAATACATGGTTATGTATAGAGAAAGTATTGGAATCGTGCCGAAAATCACAACTCGAATTTTCGACTGATATACACATTTTGACACCTACAGAATATGAAAAATCCATTTTTAGCGTGACGTCTGTGTGTGTGTCCGTATGTCTGTTTATGTGTCTGTCTATCTGTGCAATGTATGTATCCACTCTAACTAAAAAACTAAGTGATCGAATTCTAAAAAATTTGGTAGGTAAGTCCCTTGCGGGTGACCCTGATGCTGACTAGATTTTGGTATGATTCGAAATAAAAGAACCCGCCTTTTTTTGTGAGATCTCCCACAAAAATTGCCTGTATCCAATCTAGCTGAAAAACTAATAGACCAAATTTTACAAAATTTGGTAGATAAGTCACTTGTGGGTTACTTTGGTGCTTATTAGATTTTGGTACGTTTTGGAAAAAAATAACCTGCCTTTTTCTTGCGAAATATCCTGCAGAAATCGTCAAAATAAAAAAAAGATTACGTATTCTCAAATATATCAATTAAATGCCTGTATTACACTTAATTTTTGACACTGAAAAGAATAAGACCAAACCCCATTACATTAGGGCTAGCCGTTCTCGAGATATTTTAGTTTTTTCACATTTTCGCTTCGTCACCTTTGAAAATAAGTCCAGTCACCAAATGAAAAGAAAAACTGAATTAAAAGTGCAAATTTAGTGCAATTTAAAATAATTAAGGGTGTTATTTTGTGCAATTGAACTCAATTTAATGATGAATTATTGAAGAAATAAAGAGAACATGAAATGAGTCTGCAGGAAAAGTCATGTGCTGTCCACATCAGATTTTTTTTAATTAGCGCGCATATTTTAAGAACGTTTGATGAATTGTTATGAAAATTTATAGACTTAGTAATAGCATCATTGTCACATAATTGTACTAGATTTATATGCGTAACTTATAAAATAAAACTTTTAGAAGCAAAATAAAATTGTTAACATTTCTGAAAAAAAAAAACTGAAATAAAAAATATAGTAACTTACCGCTTTAAAAATTAAGCGGCAACAGTACCCTGTCAACATTTATTTTATTTTATGTATTGTGTTAAAAATTGTGGTTATATCATATGTTAACATTGAATTATATACAAAATTAAAAAAAATAGATCTTGTTAAACTACATGTTTAATTAAAATAAAATGTTTTTAGACAAATTTAATTTTTTTTATTCTTGCTACTTTTGTAGGTGTTAAAAATTTTGCTCCAATTTTTTTTTATTTATAAACCCTTTAACTTAATTACAAAAAATGATCTTGGTATTTTAAAAACATGAATATTGGCAAAAAATTAAAACGGAGAAGTATCAAGTATCAATTAAAGTTTTAAATATATATATATATATATATATATATATATATTAAAATAGTAAATCCAATGGTGGAATGGAAGAAGTAACTCATAATACGCTATCTTAAAAAGAATTTTATGCCTACAGAATACAATAAAATAAAATGAAATTCAACCATAAAGAGGAAATGATACATATTACAGTTCAGAAAACTAAAGATAATCAACAAATGTCAATGGAGAGGAATCGAAAAAAGGAATACCAAAATAATCAAGCATTAAAGCTTGCACGTGGAAGAGCTCTAGGCTTAAGAACAGTTCATTTCGAAAAAATTCGTTATCAAGTCCTAATATTTTAAACGAAATGAACACAAAAATGCTTGTTTCTGAAACACAAGATAGATTTTATCTATAAACATGTGTTAATAGGACGACAAGCATAAAGAATGAAAAAACAGAAAGGAAACATAAATACCTTAAAATGCACCCCAACGTGCAACCGTGAGAAGCAAAAAAAGACGAGACCAATGTTGCCATATGCTGAAGAGTAAAGAAGTGATTTACCGTTGATATATATATATATATATATATATATATATATATCAGATATAGATATATATATATATATATATATATATATATATATATATATATATATATATATATATATATATATATATATATATATATATATATATATATATATATATATATATATATATATATACAGGTGAACCTCGGTATCTCGAAATTTTCGATATCTCGAAATATTTTCATCTCCCTTCACGCACGGTATAAAACTAATGTAAAACAAACTCTTTAACTCGAAATTTTTTTAATCAAACTCTCGATATCTCGAATTTTTTCATCTTACCATTTGGATCATCTTACCATTTTTATCTTTTCTTTTGAAAAAATACGATCCAAAAAATTTGTTTAATGCAGATGAAACAGGACTATTTTTTAACTGTATGCCTGATAAAACTATGGCTATTAAAGGCATGTCATGGCGGGGAAAGGAGCAAAGAAAGTTCAACTGTGCTATTTTGCACTAATATGGATGGTTCAGAAAGGCTCAAAGCTCTTATGATAGGTAAATCTTCTAAACCCCGATGTTTTTCAGGAATGAAATCTGTTCCAATGACTTATTTTGCGAACAATAAGGCTTGGATGACTGTCGAAATTTTCACTAATTGGTTGAAGGAACTAGACAGAAAAATGTTCCGTGAAAATCGCGATATTGTTCTCTTCTTGGAAACTGTACAGCACATAATAGCGTGTCGAAATTAAAATCCGTGGAAGTTCATTTTATGCCACCAAACACAACTTCTAAGTTACAGCCTTTGGACCAAGATATTATTCAGAGTTTTAAAGTAAACTATCATCACAAAATGGAGCTCATTTGGATCCGCCTTACTCATTTGGAAAATGTGATAGATATTGAAGGATTCAGTACCTGTAACCAAACTGTCATAGATGATTATTTTGCAAGTAAAGAAATGCAAGATTAAATGTTAATAATATATGTGCGTACGTAGTATTACATGAAATGTGTATCCAATCATTTCAAGCTTCGATGTATTTGTTGTTAGCATTTTCTTGGCTATACCCAATTCTCTGTCTGTAAGATAAAGTAAGTTATTTTTTTTAAAAACTGTGTAAAGTATAGGACTAGGATGTATATTATTTATTTATGAATTCCTTAAAATTTTTTAAATTTTCGATATCTCGAATTTTTTTTCTACTCCCTTCAAATTCGACATATCGAGGTTCAACTATATATATATATATATGTATATATATATATATATATATATATATATATATATATATATATATTATATATATATATATATATATATATATATATATATATATATATATATATATATACATTATAAAACTTGAAAAATTTATTTTCAATTTTAGTGAACAGATTAAAAAGCTAAAAGCAAAAAATAATTTATAATACATCTTGTAAAGCGCTATGCTGCAATATTTACATGTGTATTCCTATATAAATTCCCAAAAAGGACAAGTAGCAATGTACTCGTACAGATTCTAGATGTGTGACAGAAGTACCGGCCGGGGGGAGTTGCGACCCCCAGCACTCCGGTTAAAGCTTTTTCCGCCATGGCAAACGCTCCCGGTAACCGATACTCCCTACACGATTTCCTTCATGACCTTTTATAAATCCGCAAAAATACATACATATACAATTTCAATAACATGTAAAATCTAAAAGTTTACTTTTCTACGCTAAAACTATCCATGAAGCATTCTGTAAAAATATAACAAATAATTTAAAATACAAAATTCTTAAGACTAAAGAAATCCCAGTCTGAGAGGATATTTTTTTAAAAAATGGATATAAGACCCATAAACCGCATTATTTCCATATAAAAACCTGTGTGTAAAATTACCTCACAATTAGTCATTTAATCCTTTTTAACCCTTTCTATTCAAAACTAATGTTTGAAATACTAGTCAGAGTGTCTGTATTTTTAAATATGGACTCAAGACCTATTGGCAACTCCATCGCCATATATATACTAATGTTTGAAATCATTTCACTTATGGTTAATTATTACTTTAAAAACTATATATTCAAGACTATTGAAATCCATGTTATTATTATTAAAATCCTTTCTGGATACCAAAACCTATTGGCTTCTTTATCACCATAAAAATCCTAATGTTTGAATTTACTTCACTTGTGATAGTTTAATGCTCATAAATCGATATATTCAATTCCAAAAACATTCCAGTCAGAGAGTTATTTTTAAATATTGGATACAAGACATTTAAACAATATTATCACCTTATAAATATATATACATATATATAGACACATAAATACGCCATAGTCCAAACTCTACGCAATACACCTTCCCATGGAACAACACATAACTTTTTGATTTTATACCACTTTCACATATGACTAAAGTAATTATTAAAAGTTCGTCCGATATTTCAGAAAACCCTTATAATCACGAACTTACAATCTGGATAACGCTTATAATGTTTCCACATAAAAATAGCCCTAGCTATAAAATTCCGGTGTATAGCCATATTGAGCTATCTGATTTATGATCCTCAATTTGGCATAAAAACACGTCACCCTCTGCGTATTACAATTACCGCCATTAGGCTATATCCGAAAAGTCGTATGTTGTTATCATTCCAAAATATCTCTTCCTGGTTACGGCTGCAGTTAAACCATTATAATTGGAAACCAATCTTATCAGAAAAGCGGGAGGATAACCCTCCTTGATAGCCTCCTCCAGAAAACGGCAATCACACTTGTATCTATCGTTGTTAGTAAAATTCAACAACTTATGTCGTTTCATTTGATTTACTATCAGATTTCTGAATATGTTACGGTGTAGACTAGTTGTCCATGACGTCAAATATTTGATATCAAAATTAAAGGTGTTACGTTTATCGTAAATGCGATAACATTGTATAGTGGCAGGCTTCATTATAGTGAGATCTAAAAAATCCAGACTTTCATCCTCATTGCATGGTGTTTCTATTAAAGTTAAACATGGAGGATAAAAGTCAAACTTCATTGTATAACCACTATCCTCGAATCCGCATAGGATATCATCCACGTAACGTAGGAATAACATCTCATTTAAAAGATGTGTTCCCCTTTCATATCTATCTAGGTAAATATCTGCCATAATTGACGAACAGTTACCCCCCATTGGGATACCCTTAATTTGTTTATAAAAGTTTTCTCCATTGTATAAAACTGTCTCGAATAAAACCAACTCCACCAAAGCCTTGTACTTTCCAATTGCTATATATAGCTGCAAATCACATCTATGGTATGATTCTATTAGGATGCTATATAGATCCTTAATGTCTATATTATTGAAAAGGTCAGCAAAGTCATAACTCCTGTATATACCGATGTTTGGCAATTCTTTCAGTTTCTTAACTACTTCGAGGCTGTTTTTTATAAAATAGCAACCCTGGTCATATAGTTTCCGTAATACCAATTTTAAATGTTCCAATAATAATTTATTGGCCCTTGTTAAATAAGTTTTAAAACCGATGGTTACTGGTCGGAATTTAACTGGATTTTTATGTAGCTTAGGTATTAACGTTAAATAGGGATATCTAATTTTTCCCACACATATGCCAGATTTTTTGTACAAAGCTTTTATCCGGTTACTAATTTCCAACTGAGTTTGATTCATCAACGAGTACATACTATGATCTTCGTATGCTTGTCTTAATAAACTAACATAGTACCATTTACAAGTCATTGCAAAATTCGACGTTACCTTGTCTACGTACGTAATTACATACATACTTTGTATTTCATCCAGCTCTTTTTTATTATATTTAAGCTCACTTCCTATTGTATTACACCGTACGTTCCTGCGATACCATGAAATGCACTCATTTATCACTAAGACCTTCCATTCTTCAAATGTCTCAGTTGGCAAACTGAATTTTACTGCCGCTTTTTGAATATAATGTGTAATATCAATTTCCATTGCTCGTTTAATGGAAACGTCACTCTTAAATCGGTATTTAGTACCCAATTCAAAGTATTTTTTAATATTCGATTTTATTATACCCAGATCTCCTGTTACAATATGTCCATGATGTACGTCTCTGTATATCGATGTATTACATTTGCAACTTACACAACTCTCTGTATGTAAATTACTACCAATAAAATTATAATTAAAAAACCTTCTCCCCAAAGGTTTATCATATTTGAAAGCCACTTTTAACCTCAGGTCCCTAACTGGTAAAGTATGAGCCATTAGTCTTAAAATTCTATTAAAAGGAATAAGATCGTATCTTTTATTAATATATTTCAATATAAGATATTCGTCAATATGTTTTTTTATTTTAATATCCTCTAAAACTATTCCATGTATCCTGGCTCTAAATTTGATGTAATCCAACATTATACACAAGGATCTGGACCGATCGCTTTCAGTACATTCTACATATATTTTTCTGTAATGACACCAAACTCTGTTAACAAACTTCAATCTAATTCCGTAAGCCATATTCTTCAGCCATGTCTCGGGAATATCTTTTCCAACATCTATATCTCGCAAAACCCTATCAATTTTATCCACTGTTCTTTTTAAGCACACTTTTCCCCTACATCCTCCTCGTTGTTTACGACTGGACCTTTCCAAGTCCCGCTTCACCATACTGTCCGTCCTTACGCTTGAATAATATTCCTTGTTATAATTATTACCGTACATAACAGTATTGAGACCATACGGATAAACCGATCTATGTTGTGCTATATGTGTATTTTCCCACCATAATCTTAAATTTGTATCCACCACAATATCCAAAATAGTAACCTTCATTGCTTCAACTCCGTGATTAGCAAAGTGTCTTATTTCCAAAGACACCTCACTTTCCGAATTTTTAATACATTTATATATCATGCTACGGTGCAGATTTATTCTGATATTAAGGCAGTTCTTAGTTTGCCCTATATACTCTTTTCCACATATATCGCATGTGATAGAGTACACGCAATTATATGTTTTACAGAAACTCTTATATTTTCCAACATTGGAAATCTGTATCTTGTTTGCTTTAGGACACAACATACATTTTGTTGAACTACATTTACTGTATTTAAATTTTCCAAAGTTTTTATAATAAGTGCGATACGTAGAGCCCGGACATTCCATATTAGAATCAAACTGTATAACATTAGAAACAGGCACACTCAAAGCAACCACGTTATTTTTAGGTACGGCAACTCCTGTATGAATAACGTTAAAGTAGTTTTTAATAGAATTCACAAGAGGGTAACTGGATGACGGTCGTCCTACGCCCCTTGCATCTGACGACCGAGCAATCGTGGTAGAGACCCCGAAGTTGCCAGTCGCTAAATTCTTATTATTGTACATTTCATAAAAAAGTTTAAGAAGAAACGCATACCGGTTCGAAAATAAATTCAAACCCGGCCAAAGCCAATGATAATCTAACCACTTCCGGTATCTCCCCAAAGCTTTTACCTCTTCCAATCCAATTATCATCGTAACTACAACAATTTATCTTCTAACTCATCCACCTTATAACCTATAAATTCGATATATCATCACTCCAGGAGAAGCCGATCCCATACTTTTTACAATATCTATTACTTTTTTTGTACAAATAAATACTTAATATATTATATTTGTATTTACAATTTTTGTCTTTTTTTGTTTTATTATAATTTTTTATATATGTATACATCTAGTTATCCGAAAATGATTTACTCAAACGATTCACAAATCAAAATAGGCAATCAGGAGCCTCATGCACCGAAAAAACGTTCGACATGACCTCAAAAACCACCAGAATACACGAAAGTCACCCATCCCCCCATGTAATACTCCCTAGTCACCAAACACCAAGTCCAAAATACCATTAAACCATCAGTGATCAACTGCGCTAAGCTGCTAGTACGATCATCTAATTTATACATTATAAAACTTGAAAAATTTATTTTCAATTTTAGTGAACAGATTAAAAAGCTAAAAGCAAAAAATAATTTATAATACATCTTGTAAAGCGCTATGCTGCAATATTTACATGTGTATTCCTATATAAATTCCCAAAAAGGACAAGTAGCAATGTACTCGTACAGATTCTAGATGTGTGACAGAAGTACCGGCCGGGGGGAGTTGCGACCCCCAGCACTCCGGTTAAAGCTTTTTCCGCCATGGCAAACGCTCCCGGTAACCGATACTCCCTACACGATTTCCTTCATGACCTTTTATAAATCCGCAAAAATACATACATATACAATTTCAATAACATGTAAAATCTAAAAGTTTACTTTTCTACGCTAAAACTATCCATGAAGCATTCTGTAAAAATATAACAAATAATTTAAAATACAAAATTCTTAAGACTAAAGAAATCCCAGTCTGAGAGGATATTTTTTTAAAAAATGGATATAAGACCCATAAACCGCATTATTTCCATATAAAAACCTGTGTGTAAAATTACCTCACAATTAGTCATTTAATCCTTTTTAACCCTTTCTATTCAAAACTAATGTTTGAAATACTAGTCAGAGTGTCTGTATTTTTAAATATGGACTCAAGACCTATTGTCAACTCCATCGCCATATATATACTAATGTTTGAAATCATTTCACTTATGGTTAATTATTACTTTAAAAACTATATATTCAAGACTATTGAAATCCATGTTATTATTATTAAAATCCTTTCTGGATACCAAAACCTATTGGCTTCTTTATCACCATAAAAATCCTAATGTTTGAATTTACTTCACTTGTGATAGTTTAATGCTCATAAATCGATATATTCAATTCCAAAAACATTCCAGTCAGAGAGTTATTTTTAAATATTGGATACAAGACATTTAAACAATATTATCACCTTATAAATATATATACATATATATAGACACATAAATACGCCATAGTCCAAACTCTACGCAATACACCTTCCCATGGAACAACACATAACTTTTTGATTTTATACCACTTTCACATATGACTAAAGTAATTATTAAAAGTTCGTCCGATATTTCAGAAAACCCTTATAATCACGAACTTACAATCTGGATAACGCTTATAATGTTTCCACATAAAAATAGCCCTAGCTATAAAATTCCGGTGTATAGCCATATTGAGCTATCTGATTTATGATCCTCAATTTGGCATAAAAACACGTCACCCTCTGCGTATTACAATTACCGCCATTAGGCTATATCCGAAAAGTCGTATGTTGTTATCATTCCAAAATATCTCTTCCTGGTTACGGCTGCAGTTAAACCATTATAATTGGAAACCAATCTTATCAGAAAAGCGGGAGGATAACCCTCCTTGATAGCCTCCTCCAGAAAACGGCAATCACACTTGTATCTATCGTTGTTAGTAAAATTCAACAACTTATGTCGTTTCATTTGATTTACTATCAGATTTCTGAATATGTTACGGTGTAGACTAGTTGTCCATGACGTCAAATATTTGATATCAAAATTAAAGGTGTTACGTTTATCGTAAATGCGATAACATTGTATAGTGGCAGGCTTCATTATAGTGAGATCTAAAAAATCCAGACTTTCATCCTCATTGCATGGTGTTTCTATTAAAGTTAAACATGGAGGATAAAAGTCAAACTTCATTGTATAACCACTATCCTCGAATCCGCATAGGATATCATCCACGTAACGTAGGAATAACATCTCATTTAAAAGATGTGTTCCCCTTTCATATCTATCTAGGTAAATATCTGCCATAATTGACGAACAGTTACCCCCCATTGGGATACCCTTAATTTGTTTATAAAAGTTTTCTCCATTGTATAAAACTGTCTCGAATAAAACCAACTCCACCAAAGCCTTGTACTTTCCAATTGCTATATATAGCTGCAAATCACATCTATGGTATGATTCTATTAGGATGCTATATAGATCCTTAATGTCTATATTATTGAAAAGGTCAGCAAAGTCATAACTCCTGTATATACCGATGTTTGGCAATTCTTTCAGTTTCTTAACTACTTCGAGGCTGTTTTTTATAAAATAGCAACCCTGGTCATATAGTTTCCGTAATACCAATTTTAAATGTTCCAATAATAATTTATTGGCCCTTGTTAAATAAGTTTTAAAACCGATGGTTACTGGTCGGAATTTAACTGGATTTTTATGTAGCTTAGGTATTAACGTTAAATAGGGATATCTAATTTTTCCCACACATATGCCAGATTTTTTGTACAAAGCTTTTATCCGGTTACTAATTTCCAACTGAGTTTGATTCAACAACGAGTACATACTATGATCTTCGTATGCTTGTCTTAATAAACTAACATAGTACCATTTACAAGTCATTGCAAAATTCGACGTTACCTTGTCTACGTACGTAATTACATACATACTTTGTATTTCATCCAGCTCTTTTTTTTTTTATTATATTTAAGCTCACTTCCTATTGTATTACACCGTACGTTCCTGCGATACCATGAAATGCACTCATTTATCACTAAGACCTTCCATTCTTCAAATGTCTCAGTTGGCAAACTGAATTTTACTGCCGCTTTTTGAATATAATGTGTAATATCAATTTCCATTGCTCGTTTAATGGAAACGTCACTCTTAAATCGGTATTTAGTACCCAATTCAAAGTATTTTTTAATATTCGATTTTATTATACCCAGATCTCCTGTTACAATATGTCCATGATGTACGTCTCTGTATATCGATGTATTACATTTGCAACTTACACAACTCTCTGTATGTAAATTACTACCAATAAAATTATAATTAAAAAACCTTCTCCCCAAAGGTTTATCATATTTGAAAGCCACTTTTAACCTCAGGTCCCTAACTGGTAAAGTATGAGCCATTAGTCTTAAAATTCTATTAAAAGGAATAAGATCGTATCTTTTATTAATATATTTCAATATAAGATATTCGTCAATATGTTTTTTTATTTTAATATCCTCTAAAACTATTCCATGTATCCTGGCTCTAAATTTGATGTAATCCAACATTATACACAAGGATCTGGACCGATCGCTTTCAGTACATTCTACATATATTTTTCTGTAATGACACCAAACTCTGTTAACAAACTTCAATCTAATTCCGTAAGCCATATTCTTCAGCCATGTCTCGGGAATATCTTTTCCAACATCTATATCTCGCAAAACCCTATCAATTTTATCCACTGTTCTTTTTAAGCACACTTTTCCCCTACATCCTCCTCGTTGTTTACGACTGGACCTTTCCAAGTCCCGCTTCACCATACTGTCCGTCCTTACGCTTGAATAATATTCCTTGTTATAATTATTACCGTACATAACAGTATTGAGACCATACGGATAAACCGATCTATGTTGTGCTATATGTGTATTTTCCCACCATAATCTTAAATTTGTATCCACCACAATATCCAAAATAGTAACCTTCATTGCTTCAACTCCGTGATTAGCAAAGTGTCTTATTTCCAAAGACACCTCACTTTCCGAATTTTTAATACATTTATATATCATGCTACGGTGCAGATTTATTCTGATATTAAGGCAGTTCTTAGTTTGCCCTATATACTCTTTTCCACATATATCGCATGTGATAGAGTACACGCAATTATATGTTTTACAGAAACTCTTATATTTTCCAACATTGGAAATCTGTATCTTGTTTGCTTTAGGACACAACATACATTTTGTTGAACTACATTTACTGTATTTAAATTTTCCAAAGTTTTTATAATAAGTGCGATACGTAGAGCCCGGACATTCCATATTAGAATCAAACTGTATAACATTAGAAACAGGCACACTCAAAGCAACCACGTTATTTTTAGGTACGGCAACTCCTGTATGAATAACGTTATAGTAGTTTTTAATAGAATTCACAAGAGGGTAACTGGATGACGGTCGTCCTACGCCCCTTGCATCTGACGACCGAGCAATCGTGGTAGAGACCCCGAAGTTGCCAGTCGCTAAATTCTTATTATTGTACATTTCATAAAAAAGTTTAAGAAGAAACGCATACCGGTTCGAAAATAAATTCAAACCCGGCCAAAGCCAATGATAATCTAACCACTTCCGGTATCTCCCCAAAGCTTTTACCTCTTCCAATCCAATTATCATCGTAACTACAACAATTTATCTTCTAACTCATCCACCTTATAACCTATAAATTCGATATATCATCACTCCAGGAGAAGCCGATCCCATACTTTTTACAATATCTATTACTTTTTTTGTACAAATAAATACTTAATATATTATATTTGTATTTACAATTTTTGTCTTTTTTTGTTTTATTATAATTTTTTATATATGTATACATCTAGTTATCCGAAAATGATTTACTCAAACGATTCACAAATCAAAATAGGCAATCAGGAGCCTCATGCACCGAAAAAACGTTCGACATGACCTCAAAAACCACCAGAATACACGAAAGTCACCCATCCCCCCATGTAATACTCCCTAGTCACCAAACACCAAGTCCAAAATACCATTAAACCATCAGTGATCAACTGCGCTAAGCTGCTAGTACGATCATCTAATTTATACATTATAAAACTTGAAAAATTTATTTTCAATTTTAGTGAACAGATTAAAAAGCTAAAAGCAAAAAATAATTTATAATACATCTTGTAAAGCGCTATGCTGCAATATTTACATGTGTATTCCTATATAAATTCCCAAAAAGGACAAGTAGCAATGTACTCGTACAGATTCTAGATGTGTGACAGAAGTACCGGCCGGGGGGAGTTGCGACCCCCAGCACTCCGGTTAAAGCTTTTTCCGCCATGGCAAACGCTCCCGGTAACCGATACTCCCTACACGATTTCCTTCATGACCTTTTATAAATCCGCAAAAATACATACATATACAATTTCAATAACATGTAAAATCTAAAAGTTTACTTTTCTACGCTAAAACTATCCATGAAGCATTCTGTAAAAATATAACAAATAATTTAAAATACAAAATTCTTAAGACTAAAGAAATCCCAGTCTGAGAGGATATTTTTTTAAAAAATGGATATAAGACCCATAAACCGCATTATTTCCATATAAAAACCTGTGTGTAAAATTACCTCACAATTAGTCATTTAATCCTTTTTAACCCTTTCTATTCAAAACTAATGTTTGAAATACTAGTCAGAGTGTCTGTATTTTTAAATATGGACTCAAGACCTATTGGCAACTCCATCGCCATATATATACTAATGTTTGAAATCATTTCACTTATGGTTAATTATTACTTTAAAAACTATATATTCAAGACTATTGAAATCCATGTTATTATTATTAAAATCCTTTCTGGATACCAAAACCTATTGGCTTCTTTATCACCATAAAAATCCTAATGTTTGAATTTACTTCACTTGTGATAGTTTAATGCTCATAAATCGATATATTCAATTCCAAAAACATTCCAGTCAGAGAGTTATTTTTAAATATTGGATACAAGACATTTAAACAATATTATCACCTTATAAATATATATACATATATATAGACACATAAATACGCCATAGTCCAAACTCTACGCAATACACCTTCCCATGGAACAACACATAACTTTTTGATTTTATACCACTTTCACATATGACTAAAGTAATTATTAAAAATTCGTCCGATATTTCAGAAAACCCTTATAATCACGAACTTACAATCTGGATAACGCTTATAATGTTTCCACATAAAAATAGCCCTAGCTATAAAATTCCGGTGTATAGCCATATTGAGCTATCTGATTTATGATCCTCAATTTGGCATAAAAACACGTCACCCTCTGCGTATTACAATTACCGCCATTAGGCTATATCCGAAAAGTCGTATGTTGTTATCATTCCAAAATATCTCTTCCTGGTTACGGCTGCAGTTAAACCATTATAATTGGAAACCAATCTTATCAGAAAAGCGGGAGGATAACCCTCCTTGATAGCCTCCTCCAGAAAACGGCAATCACACTTGTATCTATCGTTGTTAGTAAAATTCAACAACTTATGTCGTTTCATTTGATTTACTATCAGATTTCTGAATATGTTACGGTGTAGACTAGTTGTCCATGACGTCAAATATTTGATATCAAAATTAAAGGTGTTACGTTTATCGTAAATGCGATAACATTGTATAGTGGCAGGCTTCATTATAGTGAGATCTAAAAAATCCAGACTTTCATCCTCATTGCATGGTGTTTCTATTAAAGTTAAACATGGAGGATAAAAGTCAAACTTCATTGTATAACCACTATCCTCGAATCCGCATAGGATATCATCCACGTAACGTAGGAATAACATCTCATTTAAAAGATGTGTTCCCCTTTCATATCTATCTAGGTAAATATCTGCCATAATTGACGAACAGTTACCCCCCATTGGGATACCCTTAATTTGTTTATAAAAGTTTTCTCCATTGTATAAAACTGTCTCGAATAAAACCAACTCCACCAAAGCCTTGTACTTTCCAATTGCTATATATAGCTGCAAATCACATCTATGGTATGATTCTATTAGGATGCTATATAGATCCTTAATGTCTATATTATTGAAAAGGTCAGCAAAGTCATAACTCCTGTATATACCGATGTTTGGCAATTCTTTCAGTTTCTTAACTACTTCGAGGCTGTTTTTTATAAAATAGCAACCCTGGTCATATAGTTTCCGTAATACCAATTTTAAATGTTCCAATAATAATTTATTGGCCCTTGTTAAATAAGTTTTAAAACCGATGGTTACTGGTCGGAATTTAACTGGATTTTTATGTAGCTTAGGTATTAACGTTAAATAGGGATATCTAATTTTTCCCACACATATGCCAGATTTTTTGTACAAAGCTTTTATCCGGTTACTAATTTCCAACTGAGTTTGATTCAACAACGAGTACATACTATGATCTTCGTATGCTTGTCTTAATAAACTAACATAGTACCATTTACAAGTCATTGCAAAATTCGACGTTACCTTGTCTACGTACGTAATTACATACATACTTTGTATTTCATCCAGCTCTTTTTTTTTTTTTTATATTTAAGCTCACTTCCTATTGTATTACACCGTACGTTCCTGCGATACCATGAAATGCACTCATTTATCACTAAGACCTTCCATTCTTCAAATGTCTCAGTTGGCAAACTGAATTTTACTGCCGCTTTTTGAATATAATGTGTAATATCAATTTCCATTGCTCGTTTAATGGAAACGTCACTCTTAAATCGGTATTTAGTACCCAATTCAAAGTATTTTTTAATATTCGATTTTATTATACCCAGATCTCCTGTTACAATATGTCCATGATGTACGTCTCTGTATATCGATGTATTACATTTGCAACTTACACAACTCTCTGTATGTAAATTACTACCAATAAAATTATAATTAAAAAACCTTCTCCCCAAAGGTTTATCATATTTGAAAGCCACTTTTAACCTCAGGTCCCTAACTGGTAAAGTATGAGCCATTAGTCTTAAAATTCTATTAAAAGGAATAAGATCGTATCTTTTATTAATATATTTCAATATAAGATATTCGTCAATATGTTTTTTTATTTTAATATCCTCTAAAACTATTCCATGTATCCTGGCTCTAAATTTGATGTAATCCAACATTATACACAAGGATCTGGACCGATCGCTTTCAGTACATTCTACATATATTTTTCTGTAATGACACCAAACTCTGTTAACAAACTTCAATCTAATTCCGTAAGCCATATTCTTCAGCCATGTCTCGGGAATATCTTTTCCAACATCTATATCTCGCAAAACCCTATCAATTTTATCCACTGTTCTTTTTAAGCACACTTTTCCCCTACATCCTCCTCGTTGTTTACGACTGGACCTTTCCAAGTCCCGCTTCACCATACTGTCCGTCCTTACGCTTGAATAATATTCCTTGTTATAATTATTACCGTACATAACAGTATTGAGACCATACGGATAAACCGATCTATGTTGTGCTATATGTGTATTTTCCCACCATAATCTTAAATTTGTATCCACCACAATATCCAAAATAGTAACCTTCATTGCTTCAACTCCGTGATTAGCAAAGTGTCTTATTTCCAAAGACACCTCACTTTCCGAATTTTTAATACATTTATATATCATGCTACGGTGCAGATTTATTCTGATATTAAGGCAGAAAATTTTATTAATTTAAAATTTTATTAACTCCATCACGTGACGGGCTTACACTAATATTATATGGAAAAGAGCAACATATTTTAGCACAAATAAAATAAAAATGTAGCATACAGCTGTTTCGAGAATACGTATCCCCTTTGTGAGTGTTAGAGAACCAAAAAACTCCAAATTAAAAAGACGAAACAAACACAAAAAGAAGAAACAGAGGAGTATATATCCCAAGTCGTGAATTGAAAATCCACCATTTATGTTTAGGTGCACTTCAATGATGTGTGTCTTCCTTGTCTCCTTGGCTGTTCTTCATTGTGTTTTCTGATTGCCTCTGTCAGGTGGAATTTCAGTCCACGACTTAGAAATATATACCAATCTGTTACCTCTATTTGTGCCTACTTTGTCGATTTGGCTTCGGGTTTGTTAGTTCTCTAGCACAGATGAAGAACAACGTCCACGGACGAATGACTATCATGCAGCGTATCTTCGAAACAGCTGTATACTGCATTTTTTTTATTTATGCAAATTGCCTTATCCCTTGCGCAAAGTTTTACTTATTGATAGTCTTATACAGGTTAGGAATTTAATCAAAACATGCTTTTCTTTTTAAACAGCTTTTTTATTTGTGTATGTCACATAACTAAATTGCTCTGTTCCATTAATTGTGTCAAGACTATCAGGAAAATAGTCACTAGTTTTTCCAAAGGGAAATAGGAATCATTTGAAATCCATTACTCATTGGAGTGAAAACTGATGACAATCTGCGATTCACATCCAGTTGATTTTATCATGTGTTATTTTTGTTGTTACAACATTTTCCTTTCACGCGGATTATGATTTGTCTCAACCTTTTGCTTAACATAACATTGTATTTTGAATGTAGTTCCGTGTTACTTGAATCGCGTTCCTTTCCCCCGTGAACTATTACTATAACCATGATAGTTTACAATTGACTTTAATGCTATCGGTTATAACGAGCAGTTCGTTCCATGAATATGTTCGCTATATTTTATCCGACGTATAATATTACATTACATTTTGAGATATTTTATCACTATTTCTGAATATCTATACATACGTTTAACATAACATCGTATTCTGATTGCAGTTTGGTGACATTTGGAACGCGTTCCTTTCCCCCCATGAATTATTACTATAACCATGGTGGTTAACAATTGACTTTAATGCAGTAGAATTCGGTTATAAAGAGTAATTTGTCTCATGAATATTTTCGCTATATTTTATCCGACGTGCTATTACATTATATTTTGAGATATTTTATCACTATTTCTGTATATCTAGACATACGTTTAACATGACATCGTATTCTGATTGCAGTTTGGTGACATTTGGATCGCGTTCCTTTCCCCCATGAACTATTACTATAACCATGATAGTTTACAATTGACTTTAATGCAGTAGAACTCGGTTATAACGAGCAGTTCGTTCCATAAATACGTTCGCTATATTTTATCCGACGTGCTATTACATTATATTTTGAGATATTTTATCACTATTTCTGAATATCTATACATTCGTTTAACATAACATCGTATTCTGATTGCAGTTTGTTGTCATTTGGATCTCCTTTCCCTCGTGAACTATTACTATAACAATGGTAGTTTACAATTGACTTTAACGCAGTAGAACTTAGTTATAACGAGCAGTTCATTTTATTAACATGCTCGCCACATTTTATCCGACGTGTTATTACATTATATTTTGAGATATTTTATTACTACTTCTGAATATCCATACATAGCGTATTGCGGATGAAAAAAAAATATTTTATGAATTTGTTACTTCGGACATTTTATTTTGTAGCACATCCTAACATGCTATTATTCGAAAACTCGATTTCTTACTAATTTTTTTTTAGTATATTAAATCCAAGTATATGTTTCATAAAAGGGATACTTTACTCTTAAACTCACAAAAAAAAAATCAATGTTTAATTATCTAGTTATAAAGTCTAATTATTTCTGAATATTTTGGTGATATTGACATTCCTGAGTGTAAATTTTTTTCGGAGATATTAGGAAAATACAATGCAATACCAAACATAAATTTATACGTTGGACGCGTATTTCTGAAAAAGCAGATTTTACTTTCCCTGCAATACATGGTGATGTATAGAGGAAACATTGGAATCATACCGAAAATCGCAACTCGAGTTTTTGGCAGATCTCTACGTTTTGGGACCTCTAGAATACGAAATAACTATTTTTAGCATGACGTCTGTGTGTGTGTCTGTTTGTTTGTGTGTCTGTGCAATGAATGTGGAAGACCCAGACCACCCGACTCACCCTAGGGTATGAGCAACAGCATGAGTGGCCTGTGCGCAATGTATGTATCAAAAATAAGGGTCCACATTCAAAAACTAATTTAAAAACTAATGGACAAAATTTCATAAAATTTGGTAGGTGAATGACCCTGTATTCATTAGTTTTTGGTGCAATTCGGGATAAAAGAACCCACTTTTTTTGCAAAAGGTCCCGCAAGAATTTACTGTATCCACTCTAGCTAAAAACTAATAGATCAAATTTTATAAAATTTGGTAGATAAGTCACTTGTGGGATACCCTGGTGCTGATTAGATTTTTGTATGATTCGGAAAAAAATAACCTGCCTGTGTTTACGAAATGGCCGTCAAAATCTAATATAAATAACTAAGTATGCTCAAATATATCAGGTAAAAGCTTTTTTTAAATGTAAATTTTAACGATAAAAAGAATAAGACCAAACCCAATACACTAGGACGAGCCGTTCTCGAAATATTTTAGTATTTTTCGTATTTTCATTAAACCACCTTTGACAATAAGTCCAATTACCAAATGAGAAAAAATTGACTTAAAAGTGCAAATTCAGTGTAATGTTAAATATTTATGCATGTTATTTTAAGCAATTAAACTCAATTTAACGAATTATTGTAAAAATATAGAGAACGTGAATAGCAGTTTGCAGGGAGAGTATGTGCTGCACATATCAGATTTTAACTTTCCCTGCAATACATGGTTATGTATAGAGAAAGTATTGGAATCGTGCCGAAAATCACAACTCGAATTTTCGACTGATATACACATTTTGACACCTACAGAATATGAAAAATCCATTTTTAGCGTGACGTCTGTGTGTGTGTCCGTATGTCTGTTTATGTGTCTGTCTATCTGTGCAATGTATGTATCCACTCTAACTAAAAAACTAAGTGATCGAATTCTAAAAAATTTGGTAGGTAAGTCCCTTGCGGGTGACCCTGATGCTGACTAGATTTTGGTATGATTCGAAATAAAAGAACCCGCCTTTTTTTGTGAGATCTCCCACAAAAATTGCCTGTATCCAATCTAGCTGAAAAACTAATAGACCAAATTTTACAAAATTTGGTAGATAAGTCACTTGTGGGTTACTTTGGTGCTTATTAGATTTTGGTACGTTTTGGAAAAAAATAACCTGCCTTTTTCTTGCGAAATATCCTGCAGAAATCGTCAAAATAAAAAAAAGATTACGTATTCTCAAATATATCAATTAAATGCCTGTATTACACTTAATTTTTGACACTGAAAAGAATAAGACCAAACCCCATTACATTAGGGCTAGCCGTTCTCGAGATATTTTAGTTTTTTCACATTTTCGCTTCGTCACCTTTGAAAATAAGTCCAGTCACCAAATGAAAAGAAAAACTGAATTAAAAGTGCAAATTTAGTGCAATTTAAAATAATTAAGGGTGTTATTTTGTGCAATTGAACTCAATTTAATGATGAATTATTGAAGAAATAAAGAGAACATGAAATGAGTCTGCAGGAAAAGTCATGTGCTGTCCACATCAGATTTTTTTTAATTAGCGCGCATATTTTAAGAACGTTTGATGAATTGTTATGAAAATTTATAGACTTAGTAATAGCATCATTGTCACATAATTGTACTAGATTTATATGCGTAACTTATAAAATAAAACTTTTAGAAGCAAAATAAAATTGTTAACATTTCTGAAAAAAAAAAACTGAAATAAAAAATATAGTAACTTACCGCTTTAAAAATTAAGCGGCAACAGTACCCTGTCAACATTTATTTTATTTTATGTATTGTGTTAAAAATTGTGGTTATATCATATGTTAACATTGAATTATATACAAAATTAAAAAAAATAGATCTTGTTAAACTACATGTTTAATTAAAATAAAATGTTTTTAGACAAATTTAATTTTTTTTATTCTTGCTACTTTTGTAGGTGTTAAAAATTTTGCTCCAATTTTTTTTTATTTATAAACCCTTTAACTTAATTACAAAAAATGATCTTGGTATTTTAAAAACATGAATATTGGCAAAAAATTAAAACGGAGAAGTATCAAGTATCAATTAAAGTTTTAAATATATATATATATATATATATATATATATATTAAAATAGTAAATCCAATGGTGGAATGGAAGAAGTAACTCATAATACGCTATCTTAAAAAGAATTTTATGCCTACAGAATACAATAAAATAAAATGAAATTCAACCATAAAGAGGAAATGATACATATTACAGTTCAGAAAACTAAAGATAATCAACAAATGTCAATGGAGAGGAATCGAAAAAAGGAATACCAAAATAATCAAGCATTAAAGCTTGCACGTGGAAGAGCTCTAGGCTTAAGAACAGTTCATTTCGAAAAAATTCGTTATCAAGTCCTAATATTTTAAACGAAATGAACACAAAAATGCTTGTTTCTGAAACACAAGATAGATTTTATCTATAAACATGTGTTAATAGGACGACAAGCATAAAGAATGAAAAAACAGAAAGGAAACATAAATACCTTAAAATGCACCCCAACGTGCAACCGTGAGAAGCAAAAAAAGACGAGACCAATGTTGCCATATGCTGAAGAGTAAAGAAGTGATTTACCGTTGATATATATATATATATATATATATATATATATATCAGATATAGATATATATATATATATATATATATATATATATATATATATATATATATATATATATATATATATATATATATATATATATATATATATATATATATATATATATATATATATACAGGTGAACCTCGGTATCTCGAAATTTTCGATATCTCGAAATATTTTCATCTCCCTTCACGCACGGTATAAAACTAATGTAAAACAAACTCTTTAACTCGAAATTTTTTTAATCAAACTCTCGATATCTCGAATTTTTTCATCTTACCATTTGGATCATCTTACCATTTTTATCTTTTCTTTTGAAAAAATACGATCCAAAAAATTTGTTTAATGCAGATGAAACAGGACTATTTTTTAACTGTATGCCTGATAAAACTATGGCTATTAAAGGCATGTCATGGCGGGGAAAGGAGCAAAGAAAGTTCAACTGTGCTATTTTGCACTAATATGGATGGTTCAGAAAGGCTCAAAGCTCTTATGATAGGTAAATCTTCTAAACCCCGATGTTTTTCAGGAATGAAATCTGTTCCAATGACTTATTTTGCGAACAATAAGGCTTGGATGACTGTCGAAATTTTCACTAATTGGTTGAAGGAACTAGACAGAAAAATGTTCCGTGAAAATCGCGATATTGTTCTCTTCTTGGAAACTGTACAGCACATAATAGCGTGTCGAAATTAAAATCCGTGGAAGTTCATTTTATGCCACCAAACACAACTTCTAAGTTACAGCCTTTGGACCAAGATATTATTCAGAGTTTTAAAGTAAACTATCATCACAAAATGGAGCTCATTTGGATCCGCCTTACTCATTTGGAAAATGTGATAGATATTGAAGGATTCAGTACCTGTAACCAAACTGTCATAGATGATTATTTTGCAAGTAAAGAAATGCAAGATTAAATGTTAATAATATATGTGCGTACGTAGTATTACATGAAATGTGTATCCAATCATTTCAAGCTTCGATGTATTTGTTGTTAGCATTTTCTTGGCTATACCCAATTCTCTGTCTGTAAGATAAAGTAAGTTATTTTTTTTAAAAACTGTGTAAAGTATAGGACTAGGATGTATATTATTTATTTATGAATTCCTTAAAATTTTTTAAATTTTCGATATCTCGAATTTTTTTTCTACTCCCTTCAAATTCGACATATCGAGGTTCAACTATATATATATATATATGTATATATATATATATATATATATATATATATATATATATATATATTATATATATATATATATATATATATATATATATATATATATATATATATATATATATATATATATATATATATATATATATATATATATATACCATAAAGGAACGATTAAATTTACAATGAAAGTAGTAAAAAAACATGTTATATGAACTTCTGTAAAACATTGGAGAAAAACAACGTCTTTTATGCAAATTTTAACGATCTGTTGCCATAAGTTAAAAAAGTAACTTTGTATTAACTGTGACTGTTTCAACGCTATTATAGGTGTATAGACGGAATCATTTATTAGAAGCCTTCGACATCGTTCTCATACTTTCGTTCCCTGATGGTGACTTCTTTTTATGCCGATTCCGGCTTTCTTGGTTTTAGAATCATGGATTTTGTTTCCTCTGGGATTCTGTTTCTTCCCATACACATTTTGGAACTGCTTCGAGCGATCACTGTTTCTGAGAGTGTTTCCTAGGAATAAAAAGCACGCTTTTAATCAGGAATAGGGGTCACAATCCCCCTAGACATTAATGATCCCTCGTTGGCACACCTTTCATTCTTTTGATTTTTCCTACTTTCATTGTAAATTTAATTGTTCCTTTATGGTATATATCGTGAATGAGAATTAAATGCTGCATATTGCGCCTTCACTCACTTCATTATGTTATAGTTGCTATGATTGTACTTGTTTAGATATAATATATATATATATGTGTGTGTGTGTGTGTGTATTGGTATTGCATTGATTGAAACAATATATATATATTGTTTCAATCAATGCAAATACAGAAACAGAGAAAAGCAAATCGAATCAAAGAAAGTCATATATCCGCCCCCTCCTCATCAGATTATTTTATATTATATACGTACGATAATGTACAATTAGGGACAAAATAACGTACTATTCAACTTTCACTCTCTCAGACACGTGCATAGTGATCCGGGTCACGAAACTCGAGCGGAAAAGATTCTATTTTCATAACGCCAAATGCCGAGTCACGGGCACAGAATTTTTACTTCGATGTGGTTGCTTGACACTTTCGCCATCACTCCCGAAGACCCTGGTTAGTGTCACATCTTGAAATACAAAAAAAAAAAGATTGAACTCTATGGGTTCAAGAGGTGGATTCTTGAACACGTGGTTTTTCTTGCTGGCAGAATATAGCTTCGAATCTACGATGCCACTGTAGTTATTTATTGAAAATTTGGCAAAAGAAAAATGCCTGATATTACATTACATGACTTTCACTACAGACTTAATTTAACTAATTTCCTTGCTACTTTAATAATGCGTTAATATTATGAATCGTTTGAAGGAATAATACATATTTGTGTCCGCAATTACATTTTCTTTTGCTTATTTGATTTTCTGCTGGAATTTGAAGTCCATGTATTTGTTGCTCATGTTCCTGCTGGAATTTTACTGCGTATCTTCTTTGCATAGACAAAATATAAAATTTTCTTACCGTAATAGCATTCTGGAAGGTTTAAGTCCCTGGGTGTAATTTATTCCCACTGTCGTAAACGACCATTCTTCAGGTGTGAAATATTAAAGTGTTTCTTACAATTTCTTCCTTTTTAAGCTAGTAACATTCTGCAATTTATTTATCTATTTTGAAATAAAACATTGCATGTAACTTGCTGGAGTCACTCTTTTATAAATTTTTCCTCAGAAATAACGAGAAACGCAAAAAGCATCTTTTTGGAGAAAACATCGTTATATCATTTATTATTGACTGTTTGCTTGGTTGTACCTTTTCTTATTGATGTCTTCTGTAACACATTCAAAGGTCGCTGCTTTATGAGGGGATCAATATTCGATACTTTTTCTAAAGCGATAGTTAACAATTAATCGATATTAACTGTATTTCGATATTAACTATCAGTCTATAGTTAACTATATATCGAGTGCTTTTGTCTGTGTTTATTTGACGGAATAATTTTTACGGAACGAAAAGAAAATAATCTTTATTTATCTCTTTGTCCGTTAACTTTTATAATAATCAATTTATAATATCAATTTTATAATATATATATATATACGTATATATATGTGTGTGTGTGTGTATCATTTCACTCATTATGTTGTTGTGGTTGCTGTTGTTTCTGGTATATAAGGACTTCTTTTCAATGTACGTACAGTCAAATATCGTCATTTTGAACCTTTATTATGTGAGCTCTAAAATTTTTATTATAATCAGCTCGAAAATGACCCTAAATTTGTTGGAAAGTGTGAGACCAGGATACATTTAAGCAGTTTCAATATTACGAAGATTTATGATATATACCTGTGAAACAAAAGCGCAGACTTGTAGGCACCAGTTTACGGACCGCAATAAATTCAACACACATAAATTATAGGTGCGGTTGGGTCAAAAATCTCCTTAAGACCAAAGATGAAACCAAGCAGATGGGATAGTAAGCTGACCAATGAAGAAGTGTTGCTGCTGCATTGCCCTAAGGATCAACCAATAACATACAGAGGACGTATCTGGGCCTCAGACTAAATGATGTGGCAACAAGCAGAGAAAAGTTCAGTAGTATTCAGAGATTGAGTTACAGTCAATTGAGAATGATCGGCCAAGAGAGATGGTCCAAACCCCCGACCACTCGACTGACCCAAGGGCTTGCAGTAGCAGTTTGAGTGGCCGGACTAAGAGAGGTGGTGAAAAAGTCAATTGACAATGATCGGCCAAGAGAGATGGAGAATAAGGGAATTGAAAATAACTGACTAAGAGTATTGTACTTTAAAAATGATGGCAAGCAATGACACTGCCAAATAGCGGTGGCTTTTTGACAATTAGGGTCTGATCGTCCAGTGGCGGTGACATTCGACAATTAGAGTGTATTTCAGTTGCCATGAAAAAGGGTAATGGAGGTCCAACCGTGTTTTTCAATATTCAAGACGACAAATAGAGGTATGTGAAAATCTACATTTAATATTAGGTCTATATGATTTTAAGCAAATATAATCCTGGTCTCACACGTGCAGGTTCTCCTCCTCAAGAGTATATATATAATTAATGTAAGTTAATCGTAATTATAATATGCGTAATAAATGATATTTACTTTAAAATTTAGAATTGTGGAAGTCAATTGTGTAGTATGTTAATTAATAATTGTATTTTAGAAACTCACAAAAATAATATACGATTTACGAGCAATAAAATTAAGAATGATAAATGAACCTAAAGAATCAATTATTATTTATAAAGGAGAAAACTCCAATGTTCAGTTTCTTTTACCACAGAAAGTATTTTATATTTTCTTATTTTCAACTTAATTCAAAATTTTTTTTATATGAAGCGCCGACAGGTAAATAGCAGTTATCAACACATTTCTCTTGCAATTTCTGGGTATTATACCAAAAGAAAATTTGTGCGAGTGATAAAGTTTCGTGAATTTTCTAGTATGTAATTCGGAATATATTCTACGGAAACAATCCCAACAATGGCGGTATAGCTGTATCTAGTCTTTGCCCAACTAATTATCTATCCTTCCCTCCCTACAGTGTAACGTAAATGTGTTGCAACTTTTTGAGAAAGTTCCTATAAAATGTCCCCTAGTTGTGCCATCAGTATTGCTTTAGATTATTAATTTCTACTCTCATTCATCACAAACTTCTATCAGATCACGTTCAGTAACAAATTATAACTGTGACCTACCAAATAAGAAGTGATCTCTATATTTCTACCTAATTTCCTTTTCCTCACGTTTAAACAGAACAGATAAACTTAATCTAATCTAAAGGGGAAATATTAGGGTTGAACTATTCAATAATTTGAATTAACTAACTTTAAATGTACCAACTTAAGTTTTACTATATTGACAACGTTTGCAATATCTGCAATATTCTTTGGATCATTCATCATGCAGTTTTTGTCCTAAAACTTAAGATAAAATTAAAATAAAGCCACTGTTAAAATTTTAAGATGCTAAAAGTTATGGAATGCCAAAAAACTTCAAGCTTCCTTTATTTCGTTCAAGGAAGCGCTGAATTTAGATGATGCGACAGGAAGGATGCGGGAGTGGGAATGGAAAGCATGCGTGGGCTGTCTTCCACACGTTCCATTTTCAAAACTGGTTTCGGTTTTCAACTTTTCAATTCGAATTTCATACCAAACCCAAAATTAACACCTATAGTGTCATTGACAGTAAATGATTCGCGTTAAATTTTTCCACCAACAGTCATAGGATTTATTTTTTTACATACAGTCAAAGTTTTGAAAAATGTCCAAAACGTTAATTTATCTAAATCACTCATGTGTCAGGATTTAAAGGTGATCTGTGGCAGCACTTTTTTTTTGTCCACGACCCGTCTCAAATATTCAATATTATACTTTATTTTGATTTTTTACTTTAAGATTTTTATTACTCTTATATTATTTTTAACTTATTTTTTTTATGTGAGATTTACACATCTGTAGTTAAATGAACGATAGAAGCAATACTGACTGACCCCGATTAATTTAAACAGTTTGGATCGTCAATTTTATTCGCTGAATAGAGGGTTATTGCATTGCCTAGTCATCGTTCTATATATGTGCAAATGCGAAAGTTTTGCCTTATTATCGTTCAGTATATGTACAAGAACGTTGTCTGGTGATCAATCAATATATCTGCAAGACCAATGCCTTGCCATCCTTCAATATGTGTCCAAGAACATTGCCAAATTATCGTTCAATATGTGTTGTTGTTGAGATCCAGACCGTCCGATCTACCAGAAAGGTGAGAAGTGATTTATCACCCCTTAAAGTTTGGCCCATGAGTTCTGACTCACCCTGTATATATATATATATATATATATATATATATATATATATATAGTTATATATATATATATATATATATATATATATATATATAGTTATATATATATATATATATATATATACATGTTAATGTACAAGGATTTATAATATCTAATAGATTAAACAAAGGTATTGACTAGTAAGCATCAGTTTACACCAGTCCTGGCCAGGGAGGTCATGAAAGCTGGAGAAATAAGTTCGTTCCAATTATAGGTATGGTCGAGCCAGAGAAGTTACTGGAGTCTAGATATGAAGCCAGCAGATTTATTAAAGATTTAACCAATGACGAGATGTTCCTGCATCGCCCTGGGGTCAACCAATGAGATACGGTAAGCCTATCTGGACCTCAGTCAAAAAGATATGGCAACAGCAAAAGATTCAAGACACAAGAATCAGTATTCACTAACCGTTTGGACGGCCAAGAAGTGCCACACAATTTAGACCGGAACTCAGTGGGGTAGGCATCCACAGGAGCCGTACCTTCCTTCCCCTACCACCAACCTCTCGGAAGGACTTACGGATCCACATGTTTAACGACATCGTACTCCGCATGAACACGGCGGCAGTTGTGGCAGCGTGCAAATCCAGCACGCAAACTGCCGGGCTACCGCGTCCGAAATGCGCCAACAGCACGCGGTGTTCCCAGGTGGTCACCCACCAAAGTACTAACCGCAGCCGATGTTGTTTGACTTCGGCGATCTAACGAGAACCGATGTTTTCAGCACGTTAGGGCCTTTGGCCTCGTTCAATATGTGTTGAAGACCCAGACCGTCCGACTCGTCCAGAGGACTAAGAGCAGCTATTTGGACGGCCGGCTCGTTCAATATGTGTGTAACAACATCTCCAAATTAATCATCATTCAATATATGAAAAAAAATGTTTTGATGAAGAATGTTTAGATGATATTATATATTAGGTTGAATGTTAATTCAGAATAGACTCGTTATCAGTTATTAAGATTAGTCGTCTATTCTATATTAATCAAAACAAATGCTTGTTTCTTAATATAAGACAGTTAGTTACTGTGAACTCCATATGTTCAATCTATAAGCAAGAACAAATGAATAATACAGCAGAATTCAGAAAACAAATAATTACCAAAATCATAGGAAGCAGTCCAAAGACTACTGTGACTGCACTGCAGAGGAGATTAAGTGTTGTTGTTGTTGAAGCCCAGACCGTCCGACCTACCAAAAAGGTGTAAGGTAACTGTTTGGACGGCCGGGAAGAGGAGATTAAGTGTGAGTGAGTTGAATTGCTTCGAAGAAGAAGGCAGGAAAGATTCAGATTAGACCATGGATACTGCATGGGAGACTAAAAGTTGGAGGGACTTCCAATGAAATTCAACCCATGAAGTGGTTAGTGGAGATAGACAGCAATTAAGATATGGCAAATAGAATGAACAGGAATTAAAGACTAAAAAAAGTATTTCTATAATAAATTGGAGGCACATGAGTAATTAATAGAGTACGTTAAAAAATAAGAGTAATTAATAAGAGTACGTTAAAAATAAAATGAATAACAATGAATAAAAGGCAATGGAATTGTAAAATCATTTGGAGGTGTATACGAATAAATTACCTTTTAAATCATAGTTCTTTTCATTAAATAACCCTTTTACAGTGAACAAAACAGTTATTTTACACCCCAAAGAACTAGGAGAAAAACCATGAATGGAAAGAATGTAAGAGATTTTCTGAAATTGCATAAATAATTTAAGCCTACTCTCACATGTGCATAGATTGGAAGTAACAATTTCAATATTGTTGCCACACCACAGGAAGTTAAAATCCAGCGTTGCCAAACATAAAGGATAAAATATAAAACCAGTGTTGACACTCAAATTAAAAACATAATGGCAATCAAAAATAAAAATAGGAAAAACACAAGATAAACAACATTTGAAGTACCATAAATGACTGTTAGATACATATAGATACATATAATTAATTATTATCAATCACAAACTTAAAAATCTTAACATTTCTAAATCATAATGAGAGTAGTGAAATGTTTAATAATAATTATTATTATTATTATAAATGACGAATAAATTTTGAATTTTGAATTTAGACTAACTAATCACAAATATAATACATCTCCTGACAGAATGCCCAGTAGAATAGGCATGTAATGCGAAAAACTGATAACGTTAGATGAAAGAGCCAATAGTATCATGTAGTGACTACATATGCCACTATGATAATGCTGATATAAAATATGCATTTAACAATACTTAATTACCCTAAACTTATTTACTATACTGTTTGTTCACCAAATATAATGGGTAATAATGTAATTTGCTGGTATAAGATTATTAATATGTAATTGGTGAAATTTTTTATTAGATAATCTATAAATTTTAAATAACTGATTTTTATTAGATAATCTATAAATTTTTAATAACTGATTTTTATTAGACAATCTATAAATTTAAATAACTGATTTTTTTTAGATAATCTATAAATTTTAAATAATTGATTTTTATTAGATAAACTATAAATTTTAAATAACTGATTTTTATTAGATAATCTATAAATTTTGAATAACTGATTTTTATTAGATAATCTATAAATTTTGAATAACTGATTTTTATTAGATAATCTATAAATTCGAAACAATTGATTTTTAATGGTATTGCGAAATAATTGATTTGAATTTCATGAAGTAAACGGCTATAATTTATTAACATTAAAATTAAAAGTTTCTTTTTTATCATATAAATCAATAACAATCTTATTGAATAGGTCAATACAAAGATTTAAATCCAAATAATTAACATTAATGCTAATAGGTGGTTCATTTGGCAAAAATTATAGATAATTCGTATAGAAATTTATTTGAATATTTTTTAATTCTTGGGTAACTGCACAAATCAAATCATCAACATATCTATAAATTTGAAAATCAAAAGATGTAAAAGAATGTTCCTAATAATAAAGATACAAATTAGCCAACATACTACTAGTATATCCACCTTGTGGAACTCCTGATACTTGTACTTATAAACTATTTCCTTGAAATATCTGATTATTAAATAATGCAATGTGGAAAAAGTTAGGAAATTTTTTTATTTTAATATGGTCAGCATGATCACTGATCAGCCAACAAATGCATTGTAAAGTGCTAAAGTGATATTATAAAGATCCAGAATATTAATATTATAAAAGAGGGCTTTAGAATCTGAAGTCTGGAAACCATAAATAGTATCAATTAATATTTACCTGTTACCTAGAATAAAATAATCAGTTCCAGAATAATGTAAACTGACATTTAGTTCGTTTGGACAAGTAAGTAATAATTTACTAGCAGTAGTAGAATATGTATTATGGCCATTTATGACAGTTTTGAATTTGATGGGGGGGGGGGGGGTATGAAATTTTGGAATTAAAATAGTATATGAAAATTTTAAAAATTTAGAGTGTAAATGTAAATCATTATATACATCAATAATTTTTTGTTTGATACTATTAAGAAAATGTAAGTCAAGTTTAAAAATATTTTTTTCTTTGAATAATCTATTAAATATTGTACATAAAATATTTTACATATGATTGCATAATCATTTCAGGCTTTATCTAAGTAATTACAAAAGATTTCTGTAAATTAATGATTGATTCTTTCAATTTACCAATAGTATACAATGATTTAGAAATGTTTGCGCTATTAATAGTATTTTAAATGATTTTTAAGATAGTATAATTCTACATATTAAATGCTTCAATTGACTGTGCATATTTACTTGCTATTTTATAAATATATTTATCGAGGTCTAAGCTTATAGATTTTAATATAATGTAAGGGTTACTACAGGGAGGTAGCATACATTTAGTTTCGAATGACATGGTATTTTTTAAAGATTCATTATTAAAAATATTTAAGACTCCAGTAACTAAATGACCTAACCTGACCTGATTAATGTACTTATCATATTTTACATCCCTATACGCACAATAATTATCTACATTTGCATCTGTATCACCTTCAAAAGAGAGAGAGACTATAATGAAATGCTGATCAACCCATTGGTTTGTTATATTTGAATGTCTTAACACATTTTAAATCTTTGATCAGCAGTAAACGGTGAGAATTAGTAAATAAATGATTAAAATTAAATAATCATAAATAGTATGTTTAAATGAAATAATACAATAAGAATGTGAAGGGGGATTTTTATTGTAATATTTGTTAAAGTTAAATACTTAGCACTTGTAATAAGCAAATCATAAAAAATGAGATTAAAATTATCATTTGGCAGGTTTAGGCAGGTTTAATTTTTTAAATGCAGCATTGAGATAAAGTTTCCTTTTTTTAGCATCAAAAACATGCGATTTTACAATTTTACAATTAAAACTATTAAAGTTATGATGTGGGGTTTTAATATCTGTTTAAAGTCTAACTGTTTATTTTTAGTTTTACCTTTACTGCGTTTTGATCCTTTAGTAAAGACTGTGTTATTACCATCTTTTCGTTATTAGGGTTTAATGAATAAATGATCATGAATAGAATATTGACTATCTTCAAAATTGTTTTTTACAATATTCTTTTCCAAAAATATAAATAAATAAATTGCTCAAAATAATCAAAAGTTTTAATTCACAATGGCTCAAATTTCGCTGAACAAAATCCCCCTCAACTTTACCTAGTAGAAACAACACTAAAAAATGCCGCATTCAGAGTTATTAACCCTCTCTCACCTAACCTTTACCACCTCTCCATATCTTTCATTGTTGTGTTGACACCCAGGCGACAAATCGCAGCACTTGTCGAAGGCAGGGGCATTTCTTACCACAGTGGCTGAAGACCTTGATACATCCTCGCCCACCATCAACCAGCCCGGGCGTCAAGTCAAACTTTTCAAGGTACGGAAAACAACTCAACCCCTGCACACGCACGTCGCCAAACAAACCCACGTTAATGAACGATTCCAAACAAAAGCTCTAAAGATTAAAAGAAAGAGCTAAGAACGTGTTGCATAAACGCTAAATTGCAGGAAGAGGCTATTATGCTAAAGAGTTTTTATGAGTGATTGGCGTGCATTGAGTGTACATATTAGCCGCACATAGTTTTTAGATGTCATTAAAGATATCAGATGTGACGATAACAATTTTATACACTGTGTATGATGCTGATTCTCTAATATGCAGAATAGGTCTGAATCATCTTTGTCTGGAGTCAAAGTCTAATTAATGAAGCAGCTTATGCGAGTATTTGTATAATTTCTTATTGTGCTGCTTAATTGAGACTTTCAGCATATTCCTCATCTTTGTCACTTTTGCCACTCAAAATTACATATAAAATAAATATATATATCAAACTCCACCATATTTTCAGGTTTTTTATTGTCGCAATTTGATCTGCACTGTAAGATGTCAATGTGCGAATATTTTCCCCAAATTTCTAATAAGTATTGTATATTTACAATATTTGATCCAAAATTCAGTAGTTTTTGCTTTTTAGCGCATCAGTAGATAGATCTTAAGCAAGTAAGTTCATTGTTGTAAAATATTTATTTCCTTTCTGGGTAATATTTTAAATAAAATCATGCATTTTTGATATACAATTTTAATTTGCATATTTAAATCTGCATCCAAATCTAAACCCAATCAAAATTCCTACATGAAATTTAATGGAAATTAAAATATTGGTATTTTTTAACAATTGCTAAATAATTTTTACTTTCCCTGCAATACATCATAATGTATAGGGAAAGTATTGGAATCATGTCGAAAATGGCAACTCCAGTTTTCGACGGATCTACACGTTTCGAGAGCTCTAGAATACGAAAAACTATTTTTAGCGTGACGTCTGTATGTGTGTCTATGTGTCTGCCTGTGTGTCTGTCTGTGTGTCTGTCTGTTTGTGCAATGTATGTATCCACTCTAACTCAAAAACTTATGGACCGAATTTCATAAAATTTGGTAGGTAAGTCACTTGGGTATGACCCTGGTGCTGATTAGTTTTTGGTACGATTCGTAAAAACAGAGCCCGCCTTTTTTTTGTGAAATGGCCCGTAAAAATTTCATGTAACCACACTAGCTAAAATACTAATTGACGAAATTTCACAAAATTTGGTAGATAAGTAACTTGTATAATACTCTGGTGCTGTTTAGATTTTGGTATTAATCGGAAAAGAACAACCTGCCTTTTTTACGAAATGGCCCGCAAAAATGTAATGTATCCACTCTAGCTAAAATACGAATTGATCAAATTTCACAAAATTTGGTAGATAAGTTATTTGTGGGACACTCTGGTGCTGATTAGATTTTGGTATAATTCGGAAGAGAAATACCTGCCTTTTTTTACGAAATGGCCCCCCAAAATCGCAAAATCTGAAACAAACCGTTCTCGAAATATTTGATATTTTTTTCAATTAGTTATGCCACTTTTGGAAAAATGTCCAATTACCAAATAAAAACAGAAATTGAATTAAAAATGTAATTTTAGTGTTATTTTGTGCAATTAAACTCAATTTAATGAATTATTAAAGAAATAAAGAAAGAATGAATTTGAGTCTGCAGAGAAAGTCATGTGCTGCTCACATCAGATTTTTTTGTTTAGTATATCTTCTTGTTCTACGAAGAAGAAACGGTAAATATTTACCTTTTTTCGATGTCTAATGACGGTAATGATATCGAATGCTTTATAAAGAGTAAATAATATTTCAATTATTTATGAAGTGAATGCATATTTTAGCCAAATTGGTGAAATGTAATTCGCGCTATATTTGGTATTTCCCAATTTTGTCCACTATTACAATTTATTGAATTTGTTATCTTCCTTCTCTTCTGAAAAATCAAAACGTTTCAGTTGTTCCACATATCACAAATGAAAGATGTGCCCTGAAATGGAATGCGACTTCAATGGCCACTTATATGGGAAATTTGTGACATTTTAAAAGGGAAATCATGCAACTGAAAAACTCAGTTTTTGGAAATACAAACCTCAATAATTTATGAAATGAATGTATACATATTGGACAAATTGGTGAAATACAAATAGCGCTATATTTCGTATTTCACAATTTTGTCCACTATTTGAATGCATTGAATTTATTATCTTCCCTCTCTTCTGAAATATCAAACCGTTTCAGTTGTTCCACTTCTTGCAAATGAGAGATATGCCCTGAAATGGAATGCGACTTCGACGGCCACTTATATGGGAAATTTGTGACATTTTAAACTGGAAATCATTCAACTGAAAAACTCAGATTTTGAAAATACAAAACAATACACTTTGAGTATGAATAATGAATTATTCATTCCCATATACCAACTTTTAAAGTGTATAAACTAGAGTATATTGACAAGATCAAGTGCAGAACTTCAGCCAGGCGTTACCACTTATGCGGCTGAACCGTTTTTCACTTTAGTCTGGATCCTCCAACCTCTCAATCAATTTTAACGATTCATCACCTTCTTTTGTAAACCCATTACTGCACAAACGTGACTTGGCTGTCAATATTGGTTCACTCCAGCAATTCCTGTGACAGATTAACGGATTTAAGCTTTCCGGTGAAGAGTTCGACTCTTTAGCGTTATGGCCAGAAGCTCTTCTGCAATGCAATACTTGAACATTCACCTACATTAATAGATTCTTGTTCAACGGTTGATGCAGTTACAGGTATTTTTAGAACAAATTAAAGAAAAAATGTGAGTAGTAATCTTTATGTGCTGTATTTTTACAATTTAAATATTTACCTGCTTCGAAATTTAAGCAACATAGACTTTTATTTTTGCTAATTTAAGAAAGATGAAAATTGAATGTTTCATGTACTGTATATAAAATATTGACCAAACTTTCCGTAAAGAGGATATGAAAATGTACCAAAATCATAAACTATTATCCGAACCTAGAATTTCTTATGCGAATGTCATCCATATATCAAATCCAGGAACTTTGAAGGGGGGTTTACAGTGGTGGATTTCAATTTTCAATTTGAATCCTATGAAAACCCAATGAAATTGTTCACCCATTAGGAGTTGATGGCCTCCATAAACTCACCCCCAGTTATGTGCCATTAATATACCCCAAAAATATATAAAAAATATCGCGTGCTGTTTTTAATACGTCAGATGATAATTTCTGACATCATTTGTATCAATCGCAGACAGAGTAAAAAAATATTTTATTTTAGAGCAATATGACTCTAGCCATTCTAATGAAAGTGTCATTAAAGCGTTTCAAAGAAAAAATTCATGCTCTAAAACTCTATCGCATTCAACAATCACGGGGTTAATAAAGCGTTTTCGTGAAACTGGATCTGTTATAGACAAAGCAAGAACATACATTTTAACTCAGAATAAAAAATTTGAAATAGAGACTGCGTTGCTGAAACTCTTCAATGAATATTTCTGAAACTCGTCAATGACACTCTCATAATAATGAAAATTGAATAGAAATAGATTGAATATATAGAAATATTGCTTTAAAATTATAATTCTTGCACTTTTGGAAAACGCCATGTTCCATGATTGATAAAACTACGCCATGATTGGCAAAAAAGGTCTTTCATTAATGTCCGACATATTAGAAACATCACACGATATTTCTTATATATGTTTGAGAGTATATTAGAATTACCTAACTAAAAATATTTTACTATTTCAATTTATCGGTACCTGTATAAAACGAATGTCCATTTCAACAAACATATAAAAAATGAACAAAGCATGTAAAATATGTTTGTGATAAGAAAAATTCTATGCGTGCAATTATACTCATTACTGTACCAATCTAGTCATTTAAGTAATTACCTTTACCTTATAACTGAAAAAGAGGGGAAAACAATTTGGGTCTGAAGAAAAGACATGTGCCAAACAGCAAATTTTTACTCATTTTTATCCGGGAAATCTTAAGATTTAAAAGTTTCTAAGAATAATAATACGTCTCATAACACTTTCCAATTCAATTGAATCATTACGGTTTCCATATTCCAGATCCGATTCTGAAAAATTAACGACTGTGTCAAATTACTTTTTTTCTCTAGATTTCTTTTCTTCCGTTAGAACTTTCCGTTACATTTGGAGTTGTCCCAAATTTTTACTCATTTTATTTATTCGAGTATTTCTTAATCTAATATTAATGGTGTAGCAAAAGGCCTGCTCATTTTCTTTCTTTCCCAATGCCCCATAACGTGTAAGGTTGTGCATAGAATATGTTTTCTTCATTTGTAGAACTCAAGGCCGTAATATATACGGCGCAAAAGCTTGCCTGTATCATTAGGATTGTGAGTTCGTGATATTTGTTCACCTAATATGGAAAGAATGGAAAATATTGTGAACATTATATGAAAAATAATAGAGTTCTTTGGATAAATGTTAGTAGCTATTATCTGGCAAAATGGTTATCAATTCATACACATTTTGAATGGCTATTTTAATTACTTTTGTATTTTATTCGCTTTCATGCTTATTGTTTCCGTTTCTTCTATTGTGGAAAATGGGGAATTAAACAAACATTTAATATATGTAATATGGAAATACTTCAAGGTTAATCGCATAATCGAGTAAGCTATTGCTGCTGTCCAAAGCCAGAATCCGCCCCCCCCCCTTAATTCTATTCATACACTAACTATATTAGAGAATTAAATATAAATTGGCAGTCTATTTTAAATGGCGAAAGACTAAACATTTTACATTTTTTTATAAATTATAATTGTAGTTGAACGTGTTAGAATTGTCAAGTAAAATTATCAACTGTAGGAATTAGCAAGCAATTAAAATTATCGGGTAGCAGTAGCAGAGGTCTTAATATAGAAGATGTAATCCCACGTTTGCTTCTAATTTTTTACTATATCCTCTGTTCTTTGAGTTGCAAATATTTTCTTCATATCTTTGTTTGATATTTGAAGTAGTCTTTGCAACACAGAATAAATTTTCGCCTTTATTGACTTGATAATGGATAACAAAAATGTTGGTGTCAAAAATGTTGCTGTACTATTGTTTCGTGGAACATTTTTGCCTTAAAACATCTATTTCTTAGGATTTGCTACGATAATGATTGTGATATGGATTAAGCATTAAATTCTGAAGAAGGTAGAGAGGCAAACTGGTAAAAGAGAAAAAATTGTGGTGAAACGAATAGAATTATGCTATATATTTTGAAAAGAAATTTTGTAAAAATGCTGTGTGTCATTTTAAATCTTATTTAAACGCAAATATCTAACCAAACTTAGCTACACAATCATCAATGTAAGAGAGAGAACACAGATCCTAATATACCACTGGTTCATCTACATCTCGACCCACACAACTCCAATAACATCTACGCATCATATTCAATAACATTTTTATTTTTTACACATTATACAATTGCCTTATCAATGTATTCCTTTCTTTACCCGCCATGACACTTATGGATGAAGAAATCGCGATTAAAGCCCATCGAAGTAAGTTTTCATCATCTCTCTCCGCGTTGAATACCAATTAGTATTTTTTTTACATTTATTTATAGTTGCGACAGAACCGACCCTCCCAATTCATTAGCCAGCCGCCCAGCAGCTATCCTTTAATTAGCGATGCCGATGTTTTAGCAGATTGCAAGGGTATTGCTATTTGGACCGCTGCTGGGTGCCGATCTAGTTATCCGGATGATGATACCACCCTCTGAGCGAGTCCCGTCTTTCAATAACATTAAAATCAATTCTATGACATTTTATGTGTAACGTCAGAAAGTAATCCTGTACAACGATGTAATATTGTTTGTCTAACTCTGGGTATTAAAACGAGTTTTCGTTATCTGACGACCATCGCTAAGACTAAAAAACGCTTGACCAGTCAACACTCTACCCGGTTGAGCTACTGGGGTAATGATATTTTCTTCTATAGCAGAAGTGGGCCTCTTCCTGTGTGGACTGTTCCTCCAGATTTCAGATCAGAGAAAATTTCAGATTTGTACGATCTCCCCAGTCCTCTGCCTTTTTTTTATGTAGGGGAGCATCTTGTTCGTCTTAATATTCGTGAATTGAAATCGCTGTCATAAATTTCAGAGTTTTTTGAAAAATCAAAATTGGGATTTTTTTTTTAATCTACTGCAATTTGTAACCCCGTATCTCTGTCAGCCTACTCAATCAATGCTCCATCTGTTGCGGTACTGAAATAATAGGTTTTTATTCTGTAGTGAATCCTACTATCTGCTTTTTTATTTCTATCTAACGCTTTAATTGGAGGACAGGCCGATTTTCCTGGGGGCCGAAGGAGGGAGGATACAATAAAATTTTGGAGTAGGTCTGCTCTATCCCCGCATCCTTTTAAAAAGAGGCCTGACAGTTTGTCAGTGTGGTATGAAAGAACTTTTAAAAAGTTATTCGTGTTTACTGAAGCACCCATAGAGGGAAATCGGAAGAAATATTGCCCTCACCCGACGGTATACGGGTGACGACGCATCGTCCTGACACTAATCTTGGGACATTTGGCCCACAGCCCACCCAAACGGCAACAGGGAAACCACCACCACCTGACCATGGCCCAACGTTCCGAAGCCCGCCACCGTCTACCACGGCAGTAATATGATACTTAGATCAGTACGTTTCGAACATTTCATGAATTCGATTTAACTTTTTTTTCAATGATGCCTGTATATATATATATGTCTATCAAGACGATATCTACAAACAAATTGAACTATTCGGTCTTTTGCACTAGAAAATCATAAAAGAAATATTCATTATCAGATATGTAAACTTTTTTAAATACTTATAACTAGATACAAAATGACATTATTTTTTAGGAGTTATCACTCGTCGCTTTCGAGATATAGGATCCGCGCGGAGCTCTAGATCTTCCGAACAAATGGAGCAAAATGAATAAAATTTAGTGCTATTGTTTAAATGTGTAAACATTAGAAATCTAGAGAATATTAGAAGAATAAATATTAAAGTATAAGAAGTGAATAAATATTATGTTGAATGTAGGGGAGCTCAAAAGATCTTCAAATTTTTAAATATTTTTTTGTCCAGTCGAATATTATTGTATCATCGAATATTATTTTATTTATTATTTCGAATGTTATTTTTATAAAAATATGGTATATTTTTTTAAAGAAATAGCTATTTTGTGTAGAACTCTTTTATTTAGAAACAAATGGCATTATTTACAAAACGGTGACAAGCACTTTGCTCGAGATATTGTACATTTTATTTCCAAAATCGAAAAAATAAAAATATATAAATATGTTCAGTATAATCAAATAAGTGCATGCTATAAAAATACTTTTGACCAGAAGCAAATAGACGCCCTTATTTAGTGGTGATCACGAGTCTTTATTAGAAACTTTATTTTTACATAGTGAGAGCGATATTTTTCGAAATAATCAATATAATTAAATTAAATTTGGGGTGTTTATTTTAATCAGTAAGTGCAAAAAATCCTGTTGATTTTCAGTGAGATATATATATAAGAAAGCAGTTGTGTTATTTTTTTTCACAATATCGAAATTTGTTGATCTGCTCTGAATGTTACGCGTTGGCCCCATTTTCATTTCTTCGTTTATCACATCCCGCTACAGAGCTGATGGATCATTTTCTCCTGTTTTTTTGCATAATTCCTTCAGGTATTCAGGTCCCGGCAAATAGAAAAATACTTTACACGACAATACCTTACAAGATTTTTTAAATTTTTCTCCTTTGTCTTTTGGATTTAAACATACCAAATGCTTAAGCCTGACCCATTGTTTTGTCGGGTTAATCTGATATGACAAACAAGATCGATTAGATTTATTTTGTTTTGTTTTTGGCGAAAATGAAGAGAGAATTACAATCGAGATTCTAGGGAATTGTTAGAATAAATATGGGTGAAAATAAAAATGAATTCGGAATAGAGATATATAATAAAGCAGCCAATTCAATTATTGTTAGGTTGAGAAAATCTTTTACATAGTTTGTTTCAAAGAGACTTTACAACTAAATATCTTTTTTCCGGCCGTCCAAATAGCTGCTCACGTCCTCGGATGAGTCGGACGATCTGGGTCTTCAACTAAATATTTTTTGAACGATGGGGCGTGTACCCATGGCTTAAATTTAAGAAATGCTTAAATTAAGATATAGTATTATTGTATGCAATATTTGATCATGTTGTTGTTGTTGTTGAGACCCAGACCGTCCGACCTACTAGAAAGGAATATTTGATCATGTTGTTGTTGTTGAAACCCAGACCGTCCGACCTACCAGAAAGGTGTAAGGTAACTGTTTGGACGGTCGGGAAGTGCCTCCCAATTTAGACCGGAACCCAGTGGGGGAGACATCCACAGGGACCGTACCCTCCTTCCCCTACCACCAACCTCTCGGAAGGACTTTCGGACCCAATATTTGATCATGTGGAGTTTTTCAATATAAAAGTACAAAATGCAACTTTTTATACTGGCCTTTAGAAAAAATATTCAGTTCAAAAATATTTTCCATAGCCCAAATTTTCAAACAAAGTTCCATTATCATTTAATCAATAATTAAAGATCCCGGCATAATTAAAGTTTTCGACGCAGGTGAATACATAAAACTTTTGCTAAATATAGTCCACGCTGGTAAGCCTTTGAATGCAAATCTTATCTTATGAAATTCAATTTTTGTACGACGCCTGAAATTTATGTTCCCGCCAAGTGTTTTGATCGGGTCCAAGTGGTTTAAGTCTTAATAGTTTGACAATTTTTTCACAGCCAATTTTGCATATTAGATAACCTTTTTCCTTTCAAACGATCTTTACATTTATAAGGAACAATTTGGAAGGAACTTCCTTTAAAGACTCTTACAATTAGTTAAATTTTGTACTGTTTTACTAAAACGTGTTAAGAACCTTGCTACCCCAACCGGGAATCGAAACACGGATTTTCGTACTAGCCAGCAGATGCTCTACCGTTGAGCTACTAGGACGGAATTGCAAGCTCTTATTACCGTAAAAGTGAACTCTGCAAACATGTCATGTGATGCAAACTGCCGTAGTCTGAAAACATATTTTATTAAAGCACTTCATAAACTAGAACCATGCAAATTTGCGACCGAACGTTCAAGGTATATTTAGCTGTGCAATCTGTTTAAAACAACCCGTTAAATAATTTCACGTGTTTTTAATCGTAACAGTTAAATGTGTATAATAATGGTACGTACTTTTATAAGTAGCCGATTATTTTGATATATTAAAAACCAGGAATTTATGTATAATTTATTAATGTTATATTCTTCTCTGGCCGTAGCACGATATCATCTGGCGATACAATTTACATATTTTAGTCAAACGCATAGAATACGGTTTTTCCCTGTGGTAACATTTCTGCTAATCTGAATTCCTTATACTAATATAAATTTTCCGTTTGCGAAAATTTAAGAAAACGTCACACTGTGCATGAGAAAGTAAAAATGATAACTACATTTTCTTTAAAAATAAGCTTGTTCTCGGATAGTGAAGCTATTAAAAGGCGTACGACGATCTGTATGTGTCAGTATATCAGAATGGGTGCCAGATTGTATGCTTGCTTACATGCTATAGTGAGATATTGCGTCAAATTTATCCTAAAATGTGTTACTGCTGTCGCCATATTTTGCACCTAGAGGGATAGACAGAAATAAAGGCTCGTATATAGTAGTACAACATCTTGATTACGAAAGTCAATAACAAGAAAGATCAATCATGCATAAAGCATTGATTATAAAAACACTTTCCAACTGCAGTGCAATTTTATTTAAACATCTCTAAAATACGATACATTCAGCGGTAATATTTTTAAAATTATCACAATAATACAATAATTTATTACATTTGAAAACTTAAAACGTCATCGAAAAAAAAATGAACTTTATTCAAATGACGTCATTGAAATATAAATCGCCTGGCTCTCTATGTAAAAGCTGTAAATATTTCATTCATACACTTTTATTCCATTCCTTTCATTCATTACAATACTACAATAATTTATTTTTATTTAAAAACTTATTCTAAGAAGATGAACGTAATTTAACTCTATGCTTAAAACTTCATCTCAAAAATCTGCTATAAAATCGTCTGTTCTCTATGTAAAATCAATGAAAGTTTCATTCATAAAAGCTATATTTCAGACTCAAAGAGCTATAACTCTGTGTTAAAGAAATTCAGCAATTCTTATATAACTCATCCTACATCTTTATGTGTTTGCATTCTACATAAGTGAAAATTGGGTTTCGTTGTAGAAATAATCAAAGTTTGATGATCGTTTAACACCAAAAATATTGTAATTGCGTTATTTCAGAATGTAGAGGCACAGAAATTAAGCAAAGCGGTTTTAGAACGCATACAACACTAAATATAAATTAAAAAGAACTTCAAAAATCACATTTTTGACACAAGATGGATGCCATATTTTATTTTGAAGTGGGTCACGTGATCTCTTCATATATAAGATGTAACTATTATTTTATTTTTTATTTCAAATCTACCGAATATATTTTGCTGAAATTCTTTTCATATTTTTTATGGGATAATTTGAATATTTTCTAAAACTTTCGAAGCAATTTGTGAATTTTAAATTGGCTTAAAAAATGTTTAAAAAAAATAGGTCCCATAGGATTCAATATATTTCGTTTCTTCAACCCGGATTCAGTCCAAAACTAATTGGGTGATATTATTCATTTATATTCCCATAGGTCCCACAGACCGTCTGAACAACATACTAAAATTTCATTTTAATAAAGTCATTTTTACGGCTGTTATCGTGTTAGTGGACAGACAGACAAGACAGAATGAACAAAGTCATAAACACTTTTGAACTATGTTGTAAAGTGTTAAAAACTGTAATTTTTTCATTCTGATATTAAATATGATACAAGTCGGGCTAAATCATATGATATTTTAATATATGAAAAAATCGACTGGAACCTTGTACTCCAAATATTTTCATTTACAGTTATACCTCTGAACCAATGGCACATTGTGAAAGCAGCATAACTGAGTGAGATCTATCTGTTCATACCCTGTCATGCCTGAAAAACCATGTATGGCAGTAGAATTTGGAACCGGGGTTAGGGGAAGGGCTTACTCTGGGACGCGTCAGTATCGAATAATTTCCCATCATTATATTCCATTCCGGGGACCTTTTGAATACCGGATTGGTGTTAGTCACTTCCTCTTATTTTAAATGGTATTTATTTTCTGTGGAAATAGACAATGCGATCAAGTGGTAATGTAATTCTAACATCCCTGAATCCTGTGTGGAAGAAACTTCTTTCTTAATAAAAGATGACTCTCTCTCTCTCTCTCTCCTCTGTGTGTGTGTGTGTGTGTGTGTGTGTGTGTGTGTGTGTGTGTGTGTGTGTGTGTGTGTGTATGTGTGTACAGTCTGTAGCGATAAATCTAATCGTCGTGTGGTCATGAAATTTGATACACAGGTACTGCAGAACCCGAATAGGTGCACCTCGGTGTTATTATTTTTTAATTTCGAATTAGTTTTTTAGTTATTTTACATTCTAGCCAAATTTGCAACGATATTGGGCTATATTCACACAAGTTGATTCCTTAACAATTCCTAAAATATTATCACAGAGTTTCCATCATGACACCATCGGGAAGATCGACGAATTATATTTTAAACGAACTCTAAATGGAATTTTTTTTTAAAATATTCACATTTCGTGCGTTATGAACTGCTCCGATTTTTTATTACAATATACAGAAATTGAATTGCCATACATCGTTCATTTATTTAAGCATCTGCTTAAAATATCACAGACCACTCCAGAAAAAAAAAATTCATACACCCATTCGTTGATTAATTATAATTTTTTTCCCAAGGCATGTCTTTGATTTTTTTAGAGAATCGTGTAAGCTTTCGGATCCTTTTTCGAGGTCGAAACATACGGGATAAGAAACCCTTTCATTTGTCGTAGAAGATTGGATATTTTGGGTTTGCCTGAAGAGGGGGGGGGGGTGTACGAGGAATTCCGCTGAATAGCCTTATCACCTGTTTCATGACCAGTGTATTAAATGGACTTTCAACTGTGATTCTCATATTTTTGTTTTTGCGGAGAGCGCATGCGATTTGATTCGTGTAAATATTCGAATCGAAGCCATTTTAAATTGTGTTCAAATGTATTGTTTAAGCAGCGGGTGCTTTTTTAATTATTTATACGCATTGGACGCTTATTTAGAACCCGGTCAACGCCGGGTAATTCGTTCTAGGTCTGGAATAAATTTGCTCTATATTTTCAAAAGGTCACATGCTCTATATTCTCAAACTGACTTTATCGATCTCCACGGAGTTTCACAACATTGTAGTACATAGCAAGTGTTTAGGATCACACATGCTATCAAATATCAAGTACCTTAAAAAATGTTTCTGGCCTTTAGAAGATTTTTCTATCGATACATACAGACGTAATTCTGCAAGCTGTGGTGACCAATCCTGAGTTTCCTTGATACTCTGCGTGATAGATTGGGTGAGACATATTCTTCCATTATGCATATACTTGCACATATGTCGAGCAAGTACTGCTCGTATTTAATCCAATGTCCTCTATCAATTACCATATAAACTATAAATCTTCTATCAATTACCATTGTAATAAATCGCCGAGAGGCTGAAAAGCTACTTGTGGCTTTAAAGGACACAAATTTATATCCTAAAAAAATAAAACATGAAGGCTATTATACCGAAATTTAAAATCAATAAAGAATGTCAGCCAACGAAGATATAAGCACATACTGCTGATATGGTAGGGAAGATCGTGCGATAAATCCTGATAATTATTTCGGTCATAAAAGAGGTTAAAATGAACTTAAAACTGCAGGAAGTTCAAATCTGTACAAATTAGGTGGTCCCCACACAAAACAACGAAAAGTCGGTCAATCGGGCCACTGGGGAGTTGCAGACTGTTAATCAACGTTTTTCAGTACATTATAAGGATCCCATAAAGCAAATATTTTTCACCAGCCATTTGTAAATTTCTAAAAAGTATGCTTTCGACCTGCCTTTTTTTTTACATATACGTATACTCCCTTAAATGCATCTCTGAACATCTTCAGTTATCCTTGTCTATTTGTCATTCAATGTATTTACGGTTTTTCACCGTTTCTTTTAATCGGCACCTAATTTTCCCCGTACGTGTAATCTAAATATAAATCTGAAGCTATGTTCTTCCTTCGCCCACGTACACTCCCGTGTTCGAACCAGAAACGAACACATAAAAAAGGCGCGGTTTGCGAACCTTCTTCGCCTGCCACTACTTCCTGGGTAGGCACAAGAAACCACGCCGTGAGCGAAAAAGCGCAAACACCCCTCTCCCTCCCTTTCTCATTTCTTTGGCGTTTCTTTTTTTATCTACCAACTTATACAGACACTTTAAGACACTGAGGACGTAAATGGTCCAAGTCAGATTAAGAACGATAAGCCTTTGATGATGCACCAGACGCTCACGTAATTAAGGCGATATGAGTTGAGTGAAGCTCTCATAGGTGAACGAAATGAGGGTCGTGGAGCGTAAGATTTTCATAACGATGTTTGGAAACTGTAACGCATTCACAGGCATGTGATGCTAGCTTAGCCCGATTTTCAGTGTCCCAAAAGTTATTATTTGGTTCTCAGTAAACTGAGTTATAAACATTTACATAATGTAAGAGTAAAATCATGTTATTGATAAGAGACGGATTAAAAATTTAGCGGCGCGATCCACTGTAAAACATTTGTAAGCATGTCCGAAGTTGTAAGCATTTGTAAGCATGTCAGAAGTTGTAAGCATTTGCAAGCATGTCAGCAGTTGTAAGCATTTGTAAGCATGTTACTGAAAGTTTTAGGGAATCAACTATCCGTAATGGCGAGTAAGGTTCCTAATAAATGATAATATAAAAAAATTTAATTTAAAGGTGCAGTTAAGAGAATATTCACTAAGCTTTACCATATGAAATTATTTTTCACTTCCTTAACTTATATATGGAACAGGGAAAAAAGGGTATTTTATACCAATTTAGAAACTGTTTTATTTATAATGTTCTATTTAGCATCTTCACCAGCTTATCGTATAGCCATTTTTGATATCAAATATTCACTTCAGACCATCTTACTTTCATTTTTGCTATGCAGAACAATTTCAATAAGTAATCCATCTCTGGTATATATAATGCAAGTAAATTAAAATTCTTCAATTATATATATATATATATATATATATATATATATATATATATATATATATATATATATATATATATATATATATACGAGGGTTATTAAGTAAGGTCCGTTTGCAATTAAAACGAAGTAAGTATATTTTTTCCAAACAAACATTTATTTTCTGAATTTACATTCAATTCTCTATATTTCTGCACAATTGCCATGCCGATTTAAACATTTATTGAAACGATATACTAGTTTTTGGATACCGTCATCATAGAACTCTGCCGCCTGTGATGATAGCCAGTTACTCATGATCGTTTTCAGTTCCTCATTAGTGTCTAAAAGTTTGCCGCCCAGGAAGGTCTTCAGATGGCGGAAGAGGTGGTAGTCGCTAGGCGCAAGGTCTGGACGCTATGGCAGGTGATCGAATACCTCTCAGCCAAGAGATTCGATCAGATTTTGAGTTTGAGCCGCAGCATGTGACCTTGCATTGTCATGAAGCAGTACGACACCGGTTAACAGCATTTCACGTCATTTGTTCTGGATTGCTTGACGAAGCTTTCTTAAGGTCTCACAGTAGGAAGCTGAGTTGATTCTTCTTCCTTACGGCAAAAAGTCCACAACACACCCTGCTTTCTTAAGGTCTTTAAGCTGAGTTGATTCTTCTTCCTTACGGCAAAAAGTCCAACAACACACCCTGCGTATCGCAAAACACAGTTGCCATGGTCTTGCGCTTTGAAAGTGTCTGTTTTGCTTTCACTTTGACCGACGATAATGTGTGTCGCCACTTCATCGATTGCTGTTTTGATTCAGGAGTCACGTGGGACACCCATGTCTCATCTTCTGTGACGATATGAGTTAAAAAATCATCACCTTCTCCTTGTAGAGGGTCAAAAATGTTAGAGCACTTGCCAATCTTTTCTTTTTGTGTTCCTCACTCAGCAGTTTAGGAACCCATCGACTGCACAATTTCTTGAGCTCTAAGTTCTTAGACACAATTTGAAACAAAACTGACCTTGAAATTTGTGGGAATTCCGATAACAACTTGGAAATTGTGCATCTCCTTATTGCGTGAATTTTGGCGTCAACTGTCAGCACCAAAGAGTCAGTAATTACAAATGGCCGATCAGAGCACGATTCGTCATGGACGTTTTCCCGACCTTCCTTGAACAATCTTACCCATTTTCGCACTTTACTGTCACTTATTGTATTGTCACCCTAAACTTCACATATCTTACGATGAATATCCACAGATGTCATGTTTCTTGCTGTTAAGAATCGGATGACTGACCGTATTTCACAGTTGGCGGGGCGCTCGATTTTCTTAAACGTTTTAACAAAGCATACGAAGCGTTACAGACTGACGCCGTAAATGCAAATGGCGACGGATTCTGTTCAAACAATGCCGGGAGTCTGCGTTCGCACTCATTCTCACGCGCATGCGAAATTTCAAACGGTATTCACAAACGGACCTTACTTAAAATAACCCTCGTGTGTATATATATATATATACACAAAAATAACGCTTCGGCAGACGATAATTAGCTGAATATTTCAAATATTTCAGAAATGAAGTTGGAATTTCATGAACGCACGCGTGTAATGACGACTTTTTTTTAACCGTTTGCCGAAATTACCAACAAAGTAGATGAAATAAATGAGCAAAGGTTACAGAATGTTTTACAGTGTACCAGTGGCATAGGCATAGTGGTTTAGGGTCTTAGCCTATCCCCCATTTGCTGAACAATTATATTAGTCCTCCATGATCACATTAACAAAACGAAATCCAGCATTATAGCTCTCCATTGGAGTACCAACTAATCCTTCCGAGATCTATGGTCATGTCTTCTTGGAGTATTTGTTGAGAGAATCTTTAATTTGCTTATTTTGTCAAAGAGACTTAATTTTTTCCAGTGGAGGGGGAAGTAAATCTACAAATATATTTTGGATTAATTAAAACTTTATTTGAAAAACACTGTAATAAATATTAAAAATATCTTAGAATTTAAATGTATTCGATCACATGTAGCAGGAAGCATAGTTCAGCCGCCTATGATCTGTTTAGTGTTCTAGCACCAAACACTGCTAGAGCACTAAAGTGCTAGAGCCTTCTGGATCACTAAGGTGCTTCTGGAGGTGCTTCTGGAGGTCTGAAAATATTTTTCGGTATAACCTCATTTTCTACGACCGGGGAGTTAATCAAAAATCAGGATCCTATAGGTCTGTACCGTAGTCGATGTAATAAATCTGCATGGATTCAACCTTCTAAGTCTTCAGGGGGCTTTCGGATGAGTCTGGAAAAAAGAAACATGTTAGACACGTAAGGTAATTGTATACAGTGATTGATATTCCAAAGCAAATGCGTTACTACGAATGCCATCTAGTTAATATACGTATAACAGATGTAATAGAGCAAACCTGGGGGACACGAAATTTATAAAGGAGCATTCATATGGGGGTAAATGGTATGTGCATTTCATTTCTGATAGAACTATTAAGCATTTTATTTCTCTTTTGCATTCTTATTTCGAACAGTCATGTGAATTTCAGGAAAAACCGGAAGTGACGTATTCAGAACCGGAAATGAAAATCCGTAATGAACCTCTCAACCCCCCGTTGGAATTCGATGCTGAATCCATATCTGTTATCATCTAAGCTATAGCTATAATCTATAATGAGCTTTGAGAAATAGATGTTGCAAGACATTTTTTGAAGCGACAGTTGGAAAAGAACCGTAAATGGAAATCCTAAGTGACCCCCTCCGCCTCCCATTCTTTTTTGATATTTGATTCTGACTTCATATCAGTCACCATTATCTATAACATATTCTGAAAAATAGATTTTTAAGGAAAATGTAAAATTGCGAAATGGAAGTAACATCTCCAGAACCGAAAGTGGCAGTCCTTAGTCAGTTCCTTAACCCCATTAAAATTTTGATGCCGAATCCATATCAGTCATTATCTATGCTCTACCAATCCTTAGCACTCGATCGTAAAGGCAAATTTTTGAAATGGAAAAGAAATCGGAATTTAAGATTCCTAGTAAATCATCCTACCTCCTTCGGAATTTTACATTAAATTCATATGAGATTATCTATGCTCTATCTATTGCGAATTTTAATAAACAATTTTAATAAACTATGGCCAATTTTAATAAAGGATTTTAATAAACTATTGCCAATTTTAATAAACATTTCAAGTAAAATGGAAATTTTTCGAACCGGAATTGGAAATTTTTAGTGAATTCCCCCCCTTTTCCTTCGGAATTCGATGCTGAATTCAAATAAATCATTATCTAAACTCTATCTATAGCAATTTCTAAGAAATAGATGTTTCAAGGAAAAATATTTCGTATGGCAAAATTATTACCACAAATTACAAAATTGCAAGTTCACTGGAGGATTTAGGGATTATTATCAATAAAACCCAAATGTTGGGACAAAATGCCTTAAAGAGCTTTTGTTGTCTTTTTTGTCTCTTATTCGCCTTTTTAAATCTGTGCCTTTATTACTATTTTTTTTTTGCTTATGTTGTCCCCAATTTATGCTTTATATTGACATTCTATTTTTTTCTAACAGAAAAGGTGTTGTTAAACTATGTGACACTCACATTCGCAAGGAAAATAGAATATTTTTTTTTCGAATGGTTGGTTGATTATTGTTTTTGGCACAAGATGTAAAGAGCATATGCTGCGCCAGATATATAGTATTGAACTATAAACATAAACAAGTACAAACAACAAATTATTAGTCTCTCTCTCGCATTGTTAACAGTTTTAGATGAGGAAGATTCCAGCGCAATACGAGTTGCTAAGCAAATGCGCTCCGAAGATTCCATTCGTCCCAATTTAATTTTTATTCAAACATATTTCTGAAAACGTTGCCTGATATTATTACTTCTTTCAAAATAGAAGCAAAACGATGGGCAAATCAGTAATGTTATTCGTCAGTGAAATTGAATCTGTTCAGAATTAAAAGGTCACATCGAGAGAGGGAAATTTCAAATTTCAAACGAGTTCTTTCAGCAAATAATTACTTGAATAATTACTTGCAAATAATTACTTGGAAAAAATAGGATACATCACTAAAATACAATGTGATAATGATAATTATTTATCCTACAAATGTTGTAAGCTTAAAATAAGCTCTCATTACTACTGTAGAGGTCGAAAAATCATTTTCGATTCTGAAATACATTCTAAGTGATAAAGGGAAAAGTTTAACTTTGTGTGGCCCAATTCGATATTTCTCATACTAGAATGCAGTTTTAAGTAACTAGTTTTTTTTTCTGCAAGTTTTTCAAATGTTGTAAGAAAACAATTTGAAAAATCGTTGGTCCGAATGATCACAATTATAGCATGTTACCCTTCATTTTAAGGGATCTTGGAAAATTATTTCGATTGATACCAAGTTTGACGATGTAACCTCCTGGGGGGGGGGGGGGGGGAGCAAATGATGTCCCAAACACAAAAAGTGTATCGCGGCTATTTTTCACTCATTAACCCGTAAATAACTCCTTTTATGCATAATTATGTCAAATTTTGTCCTATACTGCCATGCTAAAAAAATATATAAAATTTCGAATAGAATTCGAAGTTTTCTCCCAAATTTCAAAAAATTCTATCTAATTCTTGATTTTTCATTAACAAAACTGGATAAAAAGTTTCGTGAAAATTCATGCAAATTCATAACTGCGGAAGCAAGTTTGTGATCTGATAAATAGTTTTGTAAAATTAGTTAAATACCACTATATAATTTGAATGAATTGAAACACTATTCATGTTATAAACGTCTATTTTTGGTGTCTATTTTGACGTTTTAGTACTTTTACTGTCTGTTTCAGTACTTCCACTGCCTATTTTAGTACTTTTACTGCCCATTTTGACGTTTTATTAATTTACCTGCAATGCATGATAATGTATTGGAATCGTGCAAAAAATCGCAACTCCAGTTTTCGACGGATCTAAACGTGTAGTGATCTCTAGATCACGAAAAAACTATTTTTAGCGTGACGTCTATGCGTGTGTCTCTGTGTCTGTCTGTCTGTGCAGATTTTGTATCCACTTTAACCAAAAAACTAATTGACCGAATTTCATGGAATTTGGTAGGTTAGTTCCTTGTGGGTAACTCTGGTGCTGGTTAGATTTTGGTACGATTCGTGATAAAAGAACCCGCCTTTCTTTTGCGAAATGGCCTACAAAAATTATCTGTATCCATTCTAGCTAAAAAACTAATAGACCAAATTTCACAAAATTTGGTAGATAAGTCATTTGTAGGTTATCCTGGTGCTGATTAGATTTGGTACGATTCGGAAAAAACGAACCTGCCTCTTTTGCGAAATGACCTTCAAAAATCATCCAGTCTCAAAAATTAAAGACTGCGTATGTTCAAATACATCCATTAAATGCTTATTTTATACGTAATTTTTGACGATAAAATAACAAGACCAACCCCATTACTCTAGGACTAGCCTTTCTCGAGATTATTTAGTTTTATCGTATTTTCGCTACGCCACTTTTGAAAATAAATCCAGTTACCAAATGAAAACGAAAATTGAATAAAAAGTGCAAATTCAGTGTAATTTAAAATAATTATGGCTGTTATTAAACTCAATGTAAGTAAACTCAATGTAATGAATTATTGAAGTAATATAGAGAACGTGGATATGAGTCTGCAGAGGAAGTTATGTGCTGACTACATCAAATTTTTTTGCTTATTTGCTTACCTATTTTAATATTTTTTTTACTGCCTGAACTTCAGGGCTTTAATTATAAATGGCATGCATTAGATTCAGCTCGATTGTCCTTGCCCTGCCGCGCTTCGCATTTTGCAGACATTATCCTCTGAAAGTTACCCAAAATATTACAGTTATCTTTCGAAATGTCTTGCAATTCACTGGAAGTAGTAGATACGATAAGGAAAACTTACGGCCATTATCTCGGCTGCCGTGACATCTTTATCTGACTTTTTTTTTTCCCTTGAAAGACCCAAAAAATGTTTTACTGTGACAAACAGCTTCTTTTGCGAAAGAGAAGTTATTAATGTTCGATTCTTCCTCCCTCACTTCATACCACCACGGACTGTTTCTCGCGTGCAAGAAAACGATGCTTAATGAATTGAATGTTTTTGTAGCATGCAATTGAGATGTCTGATAACATTGTTATTACAAAAGACGGTGAATCGAAAGAAATCATGGCGAAATACAGCATCTGGCTACATTTCAAGGCGGAGTAAAGTTGTTCAACCGCAACATGAAAAAATCTGATGTGGGCAGCACATGATTTTCAATACAGACTCAAAATTATTTTGTTTTTTATTTCTTTCATAATTCATTAAGTTTAATTGCACAAATGAACACTGAGAATTGTTTGAAATTACACTGAATTTGCAGTTTTAATTTAATTTTCGTTTTATTTGACGGCAGGACGTATTTTTAGAGGCGACGTGGAAAAAAATACAAGAAAAAAACAATATCTCGAGAACAGTTAGTAATGGAGTTGGTCTTTTTCTTTTCATCGTCCAAAACTGTGATAAAAATATAGGAGCTCGGTTATGCATAGGTAATGGCACTCTGCCTCAACAATGAGAAAATATGTTATTATATCATTTTTCTTTATAAACAGCATAATTATAATAAGGTAAAATGCTTACCTTTCTGAGCGAAGGGCGTAGGGCAATTTGACTTCGTTTCCCCTAAAGTCTTAAAAGAAATATCATTTTATTGTGTTTGGTTACCATCTTGATGTCAGGAATAATTGCGCTTGATTGAAAGAAAAAATTATTTAATTAGATTCTGCATTTAAAATTACATAGAAGAAGAAACGAGCATTTTGCTCCGTCACAGTACAAAACATCAACAACACAGAACAGAACTTTTGGTTCGTATAAGTGTACCGGTAGTGTCTTATGATGCGCGCGCAGATCACACGATGTAAACACATTCCTTTTCTTGCGGAAAGGCGAGAGTCAGTGTTTCTGGATTTGTCGGTCTTCCGTAGCGAGGAGAGATCATTTATTTCTAACAGTCCCCCTTGATCTCTGGAGCTGCATATCACGGCTGTAGCAGTTTGGATCTGTGCTTCAAAAATTCAGGCTTTGGCAGCGGTTTTGTCATCATGTCCGCTGTCATTAGCTTAGTTGGAAGATAACTCAACTGGATTACACCCGATTCCTGAAAATCTCTTATGGCGTGGAATCTGATGTCAATATGTTTGGTTCTTGACATGTACTTCGGTGATTCAATCATTTTTATACATGATTGGTTATCTTCGAAAATAGTAATCGGGAGCTGTTGAAGCATATCGAGATCTTTGAGTAGGTTGATTAACCACAGTACTTCTTGAACTGCGTTAGCAGCGGATATATATTCCGCCTCTGCTGAGGAAAGCGCAACACATGATTGCTTTTTGCTTAACCAGTGTATAGGAGAATCATCAATTAAGAAAAGATTACCACTCGTGGATTTCCGATCCGTTTTATCGCTTGCCCAGTCGGCATCAGCGTATGTTGTGAGAATTGGTTTTGTTGTTGATTTTATTACCAAATTTAGATCTTTGTATGATTTAGATAACTTATTAGACGCTTTACTGCGTTCCAATCCATTTGACGTGGTTTCTCATTTCTCCGACTTAAGATGTTTGTAGCCGCTGTGATGTCTGGTCTTGTGACCGTGGCAATATATAGAAGAGCTCCAATAGCTTGGCGATATTTGGTGTTATTAGGAAGCAGGTTTTCTTCTGTTTCATTTCTCAAATATCCAGTTTCCATCGGTGTACTATAGGGCTTTGAATCTTGCAAATTAAATGTATTTACAATTTATTCAATCTTATTTTTTTGATTTAATAGATAATCTCCATTACGGTTTTTTCTTATGTTAATTCCAAGGTAATAATTAACTTCACCCAAATTTTTTAATTCATATTGTCTGCCCAATTCTTTCGTTGTTTTGTCAATTTGTTCTTCTGATCCTGATATTAGAATATCATCCACATATACGATTACATAGACAGTTTCTTTTCCTTTTCCCTTTTTGAATAAACATGGATCAGCAGTACTCTGTACGAATTTTAATTGTTTTAGAGAGTCACCTATTTTTAGATGCCAGGCTCTTGCGGCCTGTTTCAACCCATATATAGCTTTATTTAATTTCCATACTTTGTTTTCGTTACCAGGGGAGATGTAGCCATCTGGCTGTTGTATGTAAACTGTTTCGTCTAGATCCCCGAGAAGGAAAGCAGTTTTGATATCAATGTGTTGTACGTTATGTTTTCTAAATGCTACTCCTGCCAGGAATGCTCTAATTGTGCTGTGTGAGACCACTGGTGCGAAAGTTTCGTAATAATCTTCACCGTATTTTTGTGAAAATCCTTTTGCTACCAGTCTAGCTTTGTATTTAGCTATTTTTCCCTGAGAGTCGTGTTTAATTTTATAAGTCCATTTTGAACCTACTATTTTTCTTCCATGCGGGGGTTCCATCAATGTGAATGTGTTATTTTCTTGCAAAGATTGCATTTCTTCTTCCATAGCGTCTAGCCAATTTTGTTTCTCTTGTGGGCTCTTAATTTTTAGTACCTCATTATAGTCTCTGGGTTCGACGGTTTTAGCTTGTTGCGCTAAGTAGATGAGTCGATCGGGAGGTACTCCCTTGTTTGATCTCTCGGATCTGCGAGGTTGATTGGCGGTTATGTTATCAGAATTTATTTGTTCATCATCTGACGGTGCCTCAAACTCATTCTCACCCTCTTCAGGTTTTTCTTTTGTTTGAGCATTAGTTATTTCGACTTCACTATCTGTAACTTCGAATAATTCCTTTGAGCTTAATTCTGAAATTTGCATTGATTTTTCGAGGAATTTAACTGTTCTAGCAAGTGTTATGTTTTTTCCTTCTGTATATATTCTGTAAGCCTTTGATCTATCGTCGTATCCGACAAAAATTCCTTCTTGGGCTTTTTCATCTAATTTTCCTCGTTTGCTTTTATGGATGTAGGAATAGGCCTTACAGCCAAAGACCCTTAAATGACGAAGATTTGGTTTCATACCAGTCCACATTTCGTACGGTGTTTTTGAATTGACCTTTGTGGGAAGTCTATTTTGTAGGTAATTGGCAGTGTTTATAGCCTCTCCCCAGAATTTTTTGCCTAAATTTGCTTCTGACAACATAGCTCGTGTCATCTCGATTAGTGACCTGTTTTTTCTTTCCGCTACGCCATTTTGGGATGGACAGTGTGGCACGGTCAACTGGTGATGTATGCCGTTGTCACTTAGATATTCCTCGTATTCTTTACTGACGTATTCGCCGCCATTATCGCTTCTCAGTATTTCTGGTTTTTTTTCGAATTTGTTTGTCGTAAAAGCGATGTATTCCTTCAGTTTACACAAAACTTCACTCCTTTTTGATAAGAGATAGGTCATTGTGTACCTGGAGAAATCATCAATAAATGTTAGCACGTATGATTTTCCTCCTATGGTGGGAGTTTGCATTGGTCCGCATACGTCGCTGTGCACAAGTTGTAGAATATGAGTCCCCCTGTTTTGAGTAGATTTGGGGTATGGCATGTCGGTGAGTTTTGATTTTATACAAGTTTCGCAATTTAGTTCATGTTTACATTCGTTGATGTTTATGCCTTCGGCTAACTGTTTCGATTTAATTTCCTTTATAGAGCCGAAGTTTTTGTGGCCCATTCTTCTGTGCCATAATGTAACACAATTGGGGTTGTTACAGTTATTTACCATATATGTAACATTTTTGTTTTGTGGTGTGAGCAGGTCTAGCTCATATAGGTTATTTTTTATTTTTCCTTCTAAGAATACTTCATCATTGTATGTTAACTGACAGTTGTCTTTAGTAAAAGTTACTTTGCATCCACGTTGTGTTGCTTTTCGTACGGAAAATAAATTAGCTTTCATTTCTGGCACAAATAGTACTTCCTGTAGTGTTACTTGTCTTATCTCTCCATCCGAGGCTCGACTTTTTATTTTTACTTCGCCTGACCCATAGGCGGTTAAGGCTTTACCGTTAGCAACAATAACTTCAGATTTGTTTGCATTATTTATTTTAGTGAATAAATTCTCATTATTTGTTATGTGGGATGAGGGACCACTATCAACGATCCAGCTGTCTTCTTCAGTTTGATTCGTTATGAGCGCTAAGTCTCTAAATTTCGATCCTACTTTATCTACAGTGTCTGAATATCTTTCTTGTGTTCGTGATTTAGCGGCAGGTCTGTCGTTTCCCTCATACACTAACTGTGATGAGTTGTGTCTGAATTTATTTTTATAATCTTTATATCTGCCGGGCTCGTTGGTCTTATTCTTTAGACGCCAACATTCAGATTTGTTGTGGTTCTTCATTTTGCAATGTGAGCAGTATTTGTTATCCATTTTGTAGTCGTAGGTGTTAGAGAATTTTTTATTCGCGTGAAAAGCCTTTGCCATGTTTTGCGGCATTTCTTGGTGATCCCTCCGTCTATTATATTCATCAATCAGTTTGCTGCTAATGAATTCCGGCGTTAGTTCCTCCTCCGGTCGCGCTTCCAAAGCCGTTATCAATGTTTCGTAACTGGGGGGTAGCGAACACAGAAATAGTGCTGATACATGCGAATTATTAATCTCCTCCCCGATTGCTTTAAGTTTATCCACTGTCTCCAGAATTTTGGTTATATGTTGCTGCATGTTTCCTCTTTCATCTAACTTTATACTGTACAACTTTCGTAAAAGGTATAGCTTGCTGGATAAATTTGTTCTTTCGTGTATTGCGCGAAGCGCATTCCATGTATCGCGCGCCGTGGTGAAATTTTTGACGTGAACGATTTGGGAATCCTCTATACATAAATTTATGAGCGCTCTGGCTTTTCTATCTTTTTTCTGCCATTCGTCGGTAATTGGGTCAGGAGCCACTTCGGTTATCGTTTCTGATAATTCTTTATTCAATAACATCATTTCCATTTTGAATTTCCAATTGGAGTAGTTACTCTGGTTTAATTTTTCAATCAAGTGATTTTCCTTTATGGGTGCCATTATAATTTATTTTTAGTTTCCTTGAGAAACGTTTTCTTTTTTTGTTTATTTGCAGTACGGTATTTCTTTTTATCTTATTCCGTAAAAAATCACTTTCGGTTACTTATGCTTATGCCCCTCTTCAAATAATAATTGTATTGTTTATGAAAATGCTGCTATTTTATTTTATTAATACAAATTTCTCTAGCGAGACAGGCTTAGACTTCAGTCTCATAATCTGATAAAAATATAGGAGCTCGGTTGTGCATAGGTAATGGCACTCTGCCTCAACAATGAGAAAATATGTTATTATATCATTTTTCTTTATCAACAGCATAATTATAATAAGGTAAAATGCTTACCTTTCTGTGCGAAGGGCGTAGGGCAATTTGACTTCGTTTCCCCTAAAGTCTTAAAAGAAATATCATTTTATTGTGTTTGGTTACCATCTTGATGTCAGGAATAATTGCGCTTGATTGAAAGAAAAAATTATTTAATTAGATTCTGCATTTAAAATTACATAGAAGAAGAAACGAGCATTTTGCTCCGTCACATTACAAAACATCAACAACACAGAACAGAACTTTTGGTTCGTATAAGTGTACCGGTAGTGTCTTATGATGCGCGCGCAGATCACACGATGTAAACACATTCCTTTTCTTGCGGAAAGGCGAGAGTCAGTGTTTCTGGATTTGTCGGTCTTCCGTAGCGAGGAGAGATCATTTATTTCTAACATATTTGACGGCAGGACATATTTTTAGAGGCGACGTGGAAAAAAATACAAAAAAAAACAATATCTCGAGAACAGTTAGTAATGGAGTTGGTCTTTTTCTTTTCATCGTCCAAAACTGCGCATGAAACAAGTATTTAATTGATATATTTGGGCATATGTAGTCTTTTACTTAAGATTTTGGCAATTTTTGTGGGTCATTTAAAAGCAAAAGATAGGTTCCTTTCTTCCGAATCGTCCCAAAATCTGATCAGCACCAGGGTAACCCACAGCCTACCAAATTTTATAAAATTTGGTCAATTAGTTTTTGAGTTAGAGTACATTGCACAGACATACACACACACACAGATGACACGCTAAAAATAGTTTTTTCGGGTTCTAGAATGGTCTAAACTTGTAAATCCGTCAAAAACTCAAGTTGCGATTTTCGGCAGGATTCCAACATTTTCCTTATACATTACCGTGTATTGTAGTGAAAATAATAATAGAAAATTCTCAGGAATCATTTAAACTTTGATACACATTTGATAACACACTTTGTTACACTTTGATTTAACATTTGACACCGACTGTGCGGTAGGATTAAATTTGTGTATCTCTATATAGATCAAGTATCTGCAGCATATTGCTCACGAACACTGTAGTGCTCTCGAATGGAGCAAAATTTAGAACTCTAGCACGAACTGTTCTCGATATGTTGCACGTTTTTCAAATAAGTTTATTAAAAAATTTAACATTAGTAATAAAATCCAATATGTCCATTTTTCATATGCAATATTATGTAACAAATCTGTGAACATCATTTTTGTAGATCTTGTTTGTCCCATTCACGATAGAACGCTTTGTAGTAGTTTTATATTTTGACACCAAAGAATTCACCAATAGTCATTTATTTCGCAGGTGGAATAAATCATTCTCACTCATAAGGTGACAAAAGCGCCCAATTTCAATTTATTGGTTTTAATTCAATGCTAAATTTATTATGGTGGGAATCTAGTGTATCATAATTTCGCTGTGAAAAAAATACTGTTGCATTATGTAGAGAATGTTATGTGCTGCCCACATTAGAATTTTTACAGTGTAGGTAATGTCATGTGCTAAATACACTTGTGCATATCGAAATATGCATTCGAGTGTGAAGAAGGGAAATTGATGATTTGTGTGTTGGATATAATTATTTAAATTCGTGCCCGGAATAGAAAGCTGCAGAACTCCATGCGTGTTGTCAAATAAGATACCTATTAAAATAGATAATGACGCTTAGATGAAATGCATAATAATTCTGGATGATGATTATATTTTGTCCGCGTCATATCAACTTGAAACGCATCTCCTGTTTAAGTGAAGAAAATAAAATAAATAAAAAATGAAGCAATTCTGATCTAATCATTTTGGTCTTTAATTTTTATTTTATTCTTTAAAAGTTTCCCCTGTCAAATGAATGGGCATGAAAAATTACGAAAATAAAAATATTCTTTTCAATTTAAATTTAATAAAAAAACTGGTACTTAATAAGTTGATTATTACGAAAGATGTAGTAAACTTTCTAAATGACAGCAAATGACATTTTCAGAACACTACATGTTTTTACTTTAACTAGTGAGGCCCGCGGGCATTCTGTCCCTAAGTTATTTAGAAAAACAGTTTATTCATGGGTTATCTGCTATATTAAAAGACAACACTCAATCACTGTCTGAGTAGCCACAACACAAAAGCAGGTATTATAATATCTATTGTTTAAAATAAGTTAAAAATGAGTCCAATATCTAGCTTCATTTTCAGTAATGTCATATGCAACGTAGAACTGCAGAATACTGCTCTTTATGGCCTAATAATTACGTGCTATAAACATAGAAGAATGTTACTTGCGTTGAATTAATATCTGGTAAATGGAAATTCTGCGCTCTTGTTGGCAATAAACATGCAACACCGGTTTGAAATGTTTATTGATGATGTCCAATGAGTCCAATATCTAGCTTCATTTTCAGTAATGTCATATGCAACGTAGAACTCCAGAATACTGCTCTTTATGGCCTAATAATTACGTGCTATAAACATAGAAGAATGTTACTGGCGTTGAATTAATATCTGGTAAACGGAAATTCTGCGCTCTTGTTGGCAATAAACATGCAACACCGGTTTGAAATGTTTATTGATGATGTTATGCAACACTATTAATGTGTTTAAATGAATCTATATAAACTCTTATTAAAGTGCAATAGTAGTAAGGGAGACTGTGGATGGTTCTAACACTTGTTGGATTTTAATTTTTACTAGAAATATGATGAAGTACTAGATATAATTAAGTAATTATTTGTTAAGTAATAATTATGAATAAAGTAATTATTAAAATTTTGAGTTAAGTGATAGATATAATTAATAGTTATAATTATGAGTTAAGTAATAGTATGAATAATAATATAATGAAGTATTAGTAAAATAATTAAGTACTAGAAACTTCTTTTTAATAGTATTAGCAGGATATACTTTTGGTTTACTGCAGTGAATTTCATGATATGCCACTTAACCATTAAGCGCCATTGCATCCTTTTTGGGACCATCCATAAATATTTCTCTCGTAATCCCACAAGTAGGAATAGGACGCTTTTCCTCACAAATATTACCTGTAGTCTAACTCAAATTTCAGATAATTTTTATGCTTCTAAATTTTCAATATTTAATTTTGAATTTAAAATTTAAATATTCATAAAATTCAGATTTCCACAATAATTGAATTTCACTGCAAAAATGCACATATTTTTTTAACTTGTCAACCTCTTGCTTACGGGTGGGACAGCGTCCATCCCAAACGAAGAACCTCTCAAAAAGACAGGTATTTGACATACCATATCCCAAACAGTTCGATCCCCCTTTGCAGGTAGTTGACATCCACCCATCAGAGATAACGTACAATAGATCACAGGATGCGACTCTCCTGACCCACAAGAAGAAGATGAAAGAATTTGATTTGGAATAGGGCATGTCAAATACCTGTCTTTTTGAGAGGTTCTTCTTTTGGGATGGACGCTGTCCCACCCGTAGCAAAAGGTTAAACATTTTTTCCGAAAGCCGAGATTTGGTACTATGGTCACAGTTTCAAAGACATAAAGAAAATTTGTTTTTATTTCTGATCTGAATGATTTTATTAGTTGTTTCCAAAATGGGAGCATTGGCGTTTTACAATATCTACAACAGTTGACAGCCTTAATTTATTAGTTAAGAAAATAGTGCGCCTTTCATTGTATCCTCGGTCTCTGTTGCTTTACAGCCATGTTTTAAATTATGCATTCTATTATTTAACAACTAAATATGAGAAGGAAATTCCTTATTGTATCTGAAGCATTGAAATATTTAGAAAAATTAGAAGATGAAAAAGTTGATTCAGAAATTATATGCCTACCACCAAAAGCTGAAACTTTGTCAGATAAAGAATAATTAAATGGCAATGAAATGATTGATATTGTTCTGAAAGACATTTTTGGTGAGACTGGGGCTTATGCTAAGATAAAGACTATTGTGAGTGATTCTGAATATGAGAATCATTCTAGTAGCAAAAATGAAATTATCAAGCAGTTTCACTGGATAAAATTGGGATAAATTACAGAAATGACGAAGTCTCCTACTGAAAATTTTTCTGAGAAATATCCAGAACTAAATGATATTATGTATTTTGACTTTACCACAACACAATTAGTACTTCTTTAAAGAAAGCAGACTTATGCAAATTACGTGACAACAATTGTTTCGAAGGAGTTTTGATCCCTTTTCATCAGGTCAAAACAGTGTATTTACTTAACAAACGCCAAGCAATGCCATTTTAATTTTGCCATTTAATTGCTTTTCAAATTGTTCATTATATTTACAAAATATATATATATCAGATAACATTCAAAATATAACGATTACTGAGACACGCTGAAACATCATGGCTCCTATTTTAGAAACACATCATAAAACTTTAAAATTTTGCTAAATATGAATTTTTTTTATTGTTTTGTGCTATTTATCGTTTAATCACAAAATTTTAAATACCAGAAAGTTTTTTTGTTAAGTAATATTAATAGCAGCCTTTAATGGGTTAAAGCTGCAAGATATCTTTAAAAAATTTCTAAAGAACCTTGACGTATGTTTCAAAAAGCCAGAGTTAGGGGCTTGTTGAAACACATACTGTAGCAGGCTAGAACATGATTTTGAAACTACTGTAAACATGTTTAAGGAATGGCCATTGCACTATTTTAATAGAAATTCTAAATTTCGCTCTAATATTCATCTAATGCGTCTATCTGATCACTTTTACAGGTTTTGCAGACATGAAACAATTCACCCTTGGTGCTTTTCACAAGAACACATCCTTTATAAGAAGTACTTTGAAACCAGTCTGGCTTACTTTTACTGTATGGCCTAAAACAAAAATACAAAACTATTCATCTTCTGAGTCCAATGTATCACTGATACAATGAGTTACTTTTCTAGCACTTTTCTTCTTTTTCTGCTCTCTTTCCTTGTTTCCCTGGGCTTGGGTTCGGCAAACTTCAAACTCTTTTGGATTTTTTTAGCTGCAGCTGTTGACTGTTTTGCAGCCAGAGCATTGCGAATTGGTATGTCTGTTAAGATAGCAGTAGAACGGCATTTTTCCCCTCCATGTGAAATTTTTCATGGCCTTACCTTGGGATGAGGAAGATCGTCAGTTGAAATAGTCATGGTTTGTGGCTGCTTCTTCAAACTAGTGGGACCTTGTAAATTTTTGAAGTTGTTGAACATATATTTTAACCAGCTCTGTCCTTTCTGTTAGAATCTGCTCCTGACCTTTAATTTTAACTAAATGAGGCGCTAAGTACCAGTAAGCTAGCTATGCAAGTATCCATTTCGAATCAGGTGATTAGCAAGCTGTAATTAGACACTATAAACACTTTATGAGTCGAAACACATTGACTAGTTTGTACTACATAATATGCGACATCTTTTGAAATTTTATGAAACTTTCTTGAAAACATTTTTTTCTTTTTATGAAAGGTAAAACCAGTCACAACATTCGTCTACTCATACATATAAATCAGGTTTATCATTTTTGTCCTTCCATCTATTAACGAAATATAAAAACTTATAAAATCAGATTTGATGATGATAAATGTGCTTATTTCAAGATTTTTAAATGTGCTTATTTAAAGAGTTTTAAATGTGCTTATTTCAACCTGGCCCTGTTTTAATCCGCCCTGGGTCTTCCCTATAAAATGATGGCATTTAATATTTTGTTTTCATGTATTGATATCTTACGCTTTGGACTAGTTGTTACTGTCGTCATTGAACGCTATTGTAATAAGTGTTATAACACGGAAATGACCAATGTTACCGGAAAGATCTAAATTTAGTGCGTAAAGATTCATATAGAAAGTGAACGCTCTTAATTACGCCTATTAGATTTCAAATTAAGACTAAATTTATCTTTAAAAATGACGCATTGTCCACGTGCAACGCATTGTCCACGTGGTACAATTTAACCAAGTCATTTTTCAATTAAGATGACTATTTCAGAAGCAAAGCACCATACGTTTCTAAACAGAAATTAAAAAGAAAATTAGAAAGATTAAAAGAAGATGATTAAAAAGAAGTCGGTACTTAATTTTTGAGATTGTTAGTCTCCTTGTTTCTGACAGGCCTAGTTCGTATATAACAGCACAATATTTAATGCTCTTAACCACATACTCGTATACCTTCCTTCAAAAACTATGACATAAATTTGAACGTGTTGACGGGTTTGCATCAAAGATGCTTTTGAGCTTGAAGAAAACCACTTGCTTAAAAGAAGTGGCCAATTAACTCAAGATGTAAAATTGAGATGCATATCATGTTCTCTGCATCTTGAGAATGGCATATTTTATGAGCAATATTTCGTATAAGATTGTATCAGATGTTTCAGATAAAAAACTTTCATTAAAATTTAGCAGGGGCATACCCTAGATCTAAATACGGGTTATCTCCCCCCCCCCACGACACCCCTAGCGAAGAATGAATTAGTGCTAACTGTGTTAAGACAGATTTTATGCATAAAATTGCAATAATTGATAGCTTTTTTAATTTCATTTCATTTTTTGATAAATTTATTAGAAAAGCGTGTAATATCTATTGATCTGTTCGTTCTAGAGTTTTGAAATTTGCATCAATCGTTTTCTAATGAAAATCTATGTATGAAAAGATTATCTAAGCATCTATATTGAAAGTTCTTATTTTTATGTTGTTTTTTTTAATTCATGCGAAAGTCTTTGAAACATTTGATTGCATTTAAAATCGTTAAAGTTCCAATATTCACTGTCTGTAATAATCGTACTCAAATTTTTTGCAAACGCTCCATTCGTTCATGAGACGTCGTTTCCACAGATCCATGAACACACACACACTAATATACATACACACTAATACACACGCACACTAATACACACACATGCACACTAACATACATACACACACACATACATGCAGACTAGCATACATACAAATACACGCATACAAATTCGCATGCATACGCACACTCGCATGCATATACACACACTCGCATGCATATACACACACTCGCATGCATATACACACACACACTAAGATGCATCTATGCAGTAACATACACGTGACATCACCTTTAAGTTATCATCTCAGAAACGTCCGATTCGAGTTCATGCATGCCTTAAACGTGCTCTTTCGAACTGAGACTCGAATTCGAATATTAGATTCCGCCACAATACTTTATACATATTACTATATACTAGATTTTAGGCCTGTCAGAAACGGAGAATCTAACACTCTTAAAAATATAGTTGCAACATTTTTTTAATTATTTTTATTTCGTTTAACACTATATGGTGCTTAATGTCGGAAATTGCGTTCTTAACCGAAAATGCTGTTCCTTTAGGTTTTGTCTAATGGTCGATAATATAAGTGTGCAAAAACAGCCTTCTAAGTCATTGGGAGCTACCGGATGGTTGGGAAAGAAATTTCTAAGGACTCTCGTATAGGTAAATAAAAAATTTGGCTTCATTAGTTCCTGTCCCATGGTCAATACTATAAATGTGCAAAGATTCAGCTTTCTGGGGCATCGTGAATCTAAAAAAAATTTTCAAAACTACTCCATTTTTATGCCCAATTCTGAAACTTTTAATTATCTCTATAACTTCCAGTGTTATACGATATGACTGTTCTGCTCAATACGGTCCATATAAACGATATTAGCTAATTGCACAACTGCGACAATAGACTTTAACTCCTCGATAGCAACATGTTCAATTTTAAGATTGCGCTTCCACTGCAGATAACAGTATCCGTAGATCGGTTTTACGCTTATGATGGTGTCATCAGCATAGAATAGTCGAAACCTCATGAGATCTTGCAATGTGCTACAATTTTGCAAACCATTATGGAAACTAACAAATACATTACTACTGTGCAGTCCATCTTAAGAGAGATTTTTACACAAAAATTTGAAATTTAGCACCAAAAAATCGATTTTTTTTTTCTTCCTAATTTCAAATATACATATTCTTAAAATTCACTTTCCAAAATTCTAGATTTCAATATTAAACTAAAGTTACCTTTAAAAGTGATTTTATAACGCGGTATATCATAATTCCTTTAATAAAATGAAAACTTCATTTACCTTTTTCTCGGAATACAAATTTCACATTTATTATTTTATTGTAACTGCTAAGGCTTATTCCAATTTACAATAATCATGAATATTTTGGCATATTTATAATGTTCAGAATATGTACCATAAAATATACTAGCATGCAAGGATTATTTTTAAGTTGTAGCATTATAATTTTGAAAATTATTAATATAACTGAAAAATACGTTTTGTTTCGACAAATTTTTTATGATAAATATAAGTTTTTGTAAATTTTTGAAAAACAATAATAAAAATAAGAATACATACTTTCATAGATGAAAATACAACAATACTCAAAACACAAAAAGCAAATTTGTATCATAATTAATTTTGAAGTTTTAGCATTTTAAAAACAACAGCATTTTAAAGGTAAATTTTTATTTTCTTTTTCAAAATTTTACAAATTTAGAGAATATATATGCATTTTTTTCTATAATATGTCTCACAACAAAGTAACTTGTAAATAACAAGACCATTATTTAACACTTTTCATCATAGATGTAAAGTGTTTATGACTTTGTTCATTCTGTCTGTCTGTCTGTCTATTCGCACGATAACTGCTGTAAAATGACTTTATCAAAATGAAATTTTAGTATATTGTTAAGACGGTCTGTGGGACATCTGGAAATGTTAAAAAATAATATCACTCAATTAGTTTTGGATTTAACCCGGGTTGAAAAATGAAATATATTGAACCCTATGGGATCTAATTTTTCAAACATTTTTTAAGCTGAGTTAAAATTTACAAATTGCTTTGAAAATTTTAGGAAATATTCAAATTACCATGTAAAATGTGTAAAAAGAATTCTTCAAAATATGTTAAGTAGTTTTTTAAATAAAAATTTAAATAATAATTACACCCATATTATATAAAGAGATCAAATGACTCATTTCAAAATAAAATATGGCATCCATTTTATTTTTGCTGTGCATAAATCGTGATTTTTAGAGACCGTTTAAATTTATATTTAACGTTGCATCCGCTCCAAATCCTCATTCTTTCTGATCCAACGCAATTACACTATTTTTTATTTTAAATGATCACTAAACTTTGATTATTTATACAAATGAAGCCTAATTTTAACGTAAGCTGATTGTAAGCAAACAAAGCGCTTGTAAGGTGAGTTGTATAAGAATTGCTGAATTTTTATCACGTAAAATTATTTAGCTCTGGAGTCTGGAATATAAGTGATATGAATGAAATATCCATTGATTTTGCATAGAAAAAGAGACGATTTCAGCCATTGCCTTTTTTGATGAAATTTCAAGTATCCAAGTATAATAAATGATTGTAGAACTGTGATTATTTAAAAAATATGAGTGCTGAATGTATCGCATTTTAGAGATGTTTAAATAAAATTGAATTTCAGTTGGAAAATGTTTCATAATCAATGCTTTATGCATGATCGATCTTTCTTGTTTATGTGTATAGTTATTTTAAAAAAATAGAATTCTGTGTAACCGTTCCCCGTTAAATTCCTTAAAGATTGCAGTCTCAGTCTGCATTAGGCTGCAATTGTCAAATTCATACTCTCAGAACGTGCCTATATATGGTGCTTTCAAAGTTTGAATTGTGCACCCATTACAAGTAGCAGCATCCATGGATTGATCTCGCGTTTATTATGCCTCTTCAGTACAGAAAAGCCGATACCTGAAATGACAGGAAAAACAAACTGTTGCATTATAATTTTGTGAAATTCTGTGGGGACTAACAAATTCAGTCTTACCATGCAGCCGCCGTTCAAATTTCTTAACGATTGAGCTTTAAGAAATTGTTGTGAAGTCTTAAAGCTAGAGCTTAAAGAAATTGTTAATAATTTACTTATGTTCAATTTTCCAAGTACATCGACACAACGTTTCAAAGAAAACTCCAACAGCTTAAAAAAAATAATAAATAAATAAATAAAAATCGTGTTGCAGGCTGAAGCTTTCAAACGTTCCGAAAGGTGCTGACACAAAGCCAAGAAATTCAGTCCCTTCAACCCTCCCCTTTCTTGCTTCGAGGTCTTATTTTGTTTCTTCAATGAGATGTTGATGCATAGGTAAAAAATACAAAGGAAAAATACATCCTCTACTTCAGTCGAAAAGTAAAAATATACTTTAAGAATACCAAAACCTTATGTAATCGCGGCATGATTTTTATGCAATACTTTTTTTTTCTATCTCGTGTTATTAAACAATTCATTGCTTTCGGAAGATTTTCAAATTTGATATTTTGACGAAAAATCATTTATTTTTTTCAAAATATTTAGGACATCACAGGTAAGATATGTGTGATGTATGTATGTGTGCGTGCGTGCATGTATATGTATATGACTGTATGTTTATGAGGTATTCAGAGTGTTGGAAAAATACTTATATCAGGTTTATAACTTCTAACCGTTAGTGCTAGTCACATATACTTCTAATTGAAGAATTCTTCCGATTCGTAAAAATAATTATATTAAAACTTTTCTTAAAACTGTGTGACCTTAGCATAAAACTACAGAAAATAATTTTTATATAGCCAATTTAGCGAAGAAAATTCGATTTCTTGAAAAATTTGTATAAAATCTGATCCATTAAAAACAAGAAAGATCAATCATGCATAAATCATTGATTATGAAACAATTTCCAACTGAAATGCAATTTCATTTAAACATCTCTAAAATGCAATACATTCAGCGATGATTGTTTTTAATTATCACAGTACTATAATAATTTATTATATTTGAAAACTTAAAACTTCATCGAAAAAAAATGAACTTTATTCAAATGACGTCATCGAAATATAAATCGTCTGGCTCTCTACGTAAAAGCACTAAATATTTCATTCATACACTTTTTTCCAGACTCCAGAATTAAACAATTTTGCTTGAAAAAAAATTCAGCAAGTCTTATACAACTCATCTTACAATCACTTGTTTACATTCTGCATCCATTAAAATTAGACTTCGTTATAGAAATAATCAAAGTTTGATGATCATTTAAACTAAAAAAAATTGTAATTGCGTTGCACATAATATAGATAGACGAAGAGACACAGAATATAGATAGACATAGAATACGCAAAAATAAAGCGGTTTTAGGACGGATGCAACACTAAATATAAATTTAAAAGAACTTTAAAACTGACGATTTTTACACTAGGAAAAGAAGATGGATGCCATATTTTATTTTGGAGTGTGTCACGGGATCTTTTCATATTATAGGAGTGTAATTATTATCTTAATTTTTATTTAAAAAACTACCAAACATATTTTGCTGATTTTTTTATATTTTAGGGGATAATTTGATTTTTTCTAAAACTTTCGAAGCAATTTGTGAATTTTAAATTTGCTTAAAAAATGTTTGAAAAATTAGGCCCCATAGGGTTCAATGTATTTCATTTTTTCAACCAGGACTCAATCCAAAACTAATTGTGTGATATTATTCACTTACATTCCCATATGTTCCACAGACCATCTGAACAACATACTAAAATATCATTTTGATATCATTTTTACAGCAGTTATCGTGCGAACGGACTGACAGACAGACAGAATAAACACTAACAGTACAAAGTCATAAACACTTTCAACTATGTTGTAAAGTATTAAAAATGGTTCCTAAGTGAAAAACTCGTGATGATATTAATGGGGCGAATTTTTGGAGACCATATATCAATTGAATAATGGTTTGCGATGAAAAAAGTATACAGAGTACATTAAAGCTTTATTTTGTGGATGGTCCCTAAATTGTTTCGAAAATTGCATGGTGCAGAGTGTAGATTTTTGGTGTCAGAATTTGTTTTTCCTCTCGCGGTTTGATTTTATAGGTGCATATACGCTAGATAAGAATTACACAAATGTTTATAAACATTTTACACATAAACTACACACTTTGCTATAAATGGACCATATAGAAATATAGATTCCGCATATTTATGTAAATACCTCCCCTAGTTTTGAAAATGTTTTAAACAAACTTTTTTTGCGATTCAAAACAATTTTCCAATAAGAATTTCTAACACTAAGAATTTCTAACAGTACAAAAGTTACAATCAGTCATTTGAAACATGATGCATACAGATGTAACTTTTACTGTAAAATGGCACTCATCGGTGCATTATGTAAAAACGAAAACTAGATAATGTTTTTTTAATTTCGCTTAATTAGAAAACGGAATATTTCAAACTTTAAATTTTAATTTTCTATGGAGAAGTAATAATTAATTTATCATTGTATCAACACAGATCAGGTGATAGCATCCAATTCGTAGATGTGACAAGCCTGTTGCCAACTTAAAAAAATATTTAGAAAATTGTAAGAAAAAAAAATATAATGATTCATATATTGATTATGACCTAAATAGTATGAAATATAAATGTATTACAAAGTCTAGTTGAGCGTTATATTCCAGATTTTTTTTTTTAGTTTTTTTATTAAAAAAAATTTCTTGAAATATTCTACTGCCAGGAAATATTCTGTCAATTCAGAAATATTTTCGTTCCTTATTGCTTGGAAATATATAAAGAGAATAGATTAATTATCAACCTGATTACCAAATCAACATTCACATCGAATGAATAAAAAATCATACACTCCCGTACGCTTATGACGAAATTGTAAGGACCCATATAGTTAAATCCGTTAATTTGATGTTAGAAAAATTAAAGTATTAGTTGTTTTTTCTAATAATATTCTAATATTCAAATAATTTTATTATATTATTATTTTCTATAAAGTTTCTATTTCAACTATGTCATAAGCAGGTTTGTCTAAATGTATGCATCAGAGTCTAGGGTAGGCTACAGTTTAGCTGAGAGTGATTTAAACAAACTTATTATATAATATTTCATTACATAAATTAAACTCGCAATTTAATACACTTTAAATTATAAAACTATAGGACTTCTGCGAAGTATTAAGAAAACGTGCAATGTCTTAATGGTTTACGACATAGTCTCATTCGATGGAGGAAAATGAAACTTTTTAAAATGAACTTTCTACTGTTTTTTCCATTATAAGTTCTCATATTTTGTTTCTTAGACAAACGCTCTAAAATAGGGGGGGGGGGGGGGGGGTGATGAGGGGCGCTTTCATATTCGATCACACTGATAATTAATAGGGTTTCAGATGGATTTATAGATTGACAATTAATAGGACTTCAGATTGCTTTGCAGGTTTTAATAACAATACCAAAATGTCCTTCGAACAGCTTCATTCGTTTTTGAGATATCATATTCACAGATGCATGCACACACACAGATATAGACTGATATCGCCTCAGAAACGTTCGATTCGAACTTAAGAATGCTCAACAATGTTTAACAATCCAATTACAATATTTTCCATAATACTATGCACGTAGAGTTTCATAGTACGACAAGTGTTAGCTGCTTGAGAGTCACCTAAAGTAATTAAACTAATCTGTTACATAATATTTCATACATATTTGAACTCCGATACATTGAACTCTGACAATCAGATTTAGTACACTTTAAATTATAAGACTAAGATTTTAAACCGAAATTTTTATGGAAAAGCAGTAAAGAAGCAACATAAACATGAATAAGAAAAACACACGCAATGTGCCCACACTAAAATGCATTTGAATGATAATTTATTAAGTTGAATATTTATCACTTAGTACAACGTTTCTCAACTTGGAATATATGTACCCTTGCCGGCATGCAAATGGTCAGTTGGGATTTGGGAGCACGCGAAAATGTTCAGCAAATGGCAAATGCGAAAAAAAATGGTGTTTTTTCTAAACTAGATTATTGCCTTTCATTTTGACTGAGACACAAAAATAAATATGAATATTTTTTTTATAAAAATAAATATGTATTAGTGTTTCGTTTAATGATGTCAATGGTTGTCACCGATTCTTGTTTCGAGTAGCCCACTTGACGAAATTTCGCCAAATCTGGACGAGTATCAGTTATCACTGCCAACGAAATATTCTTATAATTAAAAACCTTGTAAGTGCTAAATATATCTTCAACATTTTCTAGATCCATTTGCAGCAAAGTGTTTTCCTTTTAAAACATTTCAGTAATTTATCTGCGTATATATATACGTGTATACGTACTTTATTAATATCGCTTAAAGATTTATATTTACTTCTTAATTCTATGTAATATATTATAGAGAAAGTATGGTTTTCACAAGAATTTTCACAATATTTTGATGCTAATATATGTTTTAAAGCCTTCTGGACACGTTTTGAATATATTTGAAGTGATGTCCGTCTGTCTGTCTGCCTGTGGTCGATTTCTTGTGCACACGATAGCGGCCACAAATATTAATGGATTTTTACGACACTTTATATCCGGTTTTGTTATCAAAAAATCTTGAACTAGATAAAAAACATTTCATTCGAGCAAAAACTTCGACATTTATTCGAAATTTTGAATTTTTTTTAACATGGTAGCATAACTGGCAGCATTAACATGGCGGCATAATTTTAACATGGCACCATTTTGACATAATTATGCATAAAAGAACTCAATGATTCTTCATGGCTCAATGGCCACGAAACCTAATAGTTTCATTCATCGTTGCGAAAAATAGCAGCGATACAAATAATTTTGTTCCTGACGTTATAAGCCACCACCCCTTTGGGGACAAGTTTCCCCACCAGGGGATGTACATTGTCAAGTATGGTGTCAATCGAAGGATTTTTCCAAGCACTTTAAAGTGAGGGGTAACACGTTATAGTTGTAATTATTTGGAACTAGGATACCGAATTTTCCAAATTTTTCTTGTAAAATTTGAAAGTGAAATGGATTCTGATATGAGAAAATCGAGTTGGGCTACACTCCGGTTAATTTTTTATACATTTCGTTTAAGAAATTTAAAGATAAATATGATCTGTTCTGCAAAATTAATAACATTATTTTTATTATTTAAGACTTTCAAAGTGCATTTTAAATTTTAGGAAATCAAATTTAAAACGATTACAATATTTGGCAAACCTGAAAACGAGGCTGGGACATGGTTGGCTAATATATACACTCGAACCGCACAGTTTAATCAAATGTACATACATAAGGTACTAGGATTAGCAAAGTTTGAAAACCGCTGACCAAGCAGAATATCTGCCTCGTCATGGTCTTTCTGCTGACACCAATCGTTTTGCAATTGCTGTCCGGAGAACTTGGCTGTTAATGTTCCCAAGAATGAAAAACGACTTATTTCTTGACAAGATGTGCAGACGAAAGGGCAATTTGCTTTCATACGTTTAAGTAACGATGTGCCTGTGTTAGCATGAAAGCCGTCTTTCAGGCTACTTAAGCGTGTCTCTCAAACGTGTGTGATTATTTACTACTGTTTCAGTAACTGGCTCGCTTCGGTCTGATTTTTATTGTAATTGGGACAGTTTTACTTTTATTTGGAAGATGTCCATTAAACGTTTGCTCAGAAGTTTGGGGCCGGAAAAGTAAATAGGTTAAAGATTTGATACAGAAGAGACAGTCTGTAGCAGTGTTTTTTAAACTTTTAACATACGCATACGGTTTTCAATATACATACATCCTCGGCACCTTGTAGGCAATATGAAGGCAGCCATTTCTTTTAGGAGCAAAGTGATCAATACTCTAAACATAATTACCAAATTCAATTATATATATACACATCGGCAACATAATTTGCAAATATCATGGCTGTCGATAATACATAACGGCATACTGCAAGAACAGACAGAATATACTACTATTATTCACTGAACATACATACTTCTCGTTAGACATAAAGAACTAAATTAGGTAGGACTTCTACCATAAACAGTTACCTAAACTTTACATAAATCAGTACTAGCAATAAATGAATATTAGTAATAAATGAATACTGGCAATACCCGTATTTAAAATTTTCGTCTTCACCACCCATGTGCAACCCAGAATAAATCTTAATATTGCCATATAGAAGATAGACACTCAACCGATCCGGGTTCCCTAGCTTCCAGGGATTCCCATTGTTGACTGCCCTGGTCTAGGCACCCAATACTTTCTTTGAACGATAATAATTTCGTAAAACGAATGCGGCGTGTATGGGGCGCGATTAAAAGACCGAACTACCTAAAACTTGATTCTATCCCACTTGTATAATCCGCTCTTTGCTTGGGAAGCTCCTTATTGGTCCTTCAATAAAAAATAAATAACTGAAACGTTATCGTGACCTCACAGTGTATGCAATGCATTGGTCAGACTATATTATTGACAAAACAAGATTTTGAAATGCAGAATGAAATTTTGAGATTTTCGGCTACCTTTTAAAGAGGCGCCCATAGGCAAATGATATTTATAAATACAACACTGCGCACAGTTCTTTTCAGATATCGAAATTGCGAACGCACCACTTGATAGTGAGCCGATAATTTCTAAAAGAAATGCATTTTGTTTAGATTAGAATCCAAATCGTTTCATTTTGGTATGAAATTTTTGCTGAAAATGAATTTAAATGTACTCTGAAAAATCCAACAATAGATATAAATCAACTTTCTAGTGCTTTCTTGAATAAAGTAGGTATAAAAAAATTAGGTGAACACCTAGGTGAAAATTAAGTTGTCACTTAATTGGCTTATGCCTATTTTCTTCAAAGAAGTACCAGAAATTTGTATTCTCACAAGCAGCAGTTTCATTTATTGCAATAAATATAATAGTTATACAATAGGAATTTATGTAGAAACAACATATGTGAAAATTATAGGAATATTTATTGCACATTTTAATAATTGAAGTCAATAAACAACATGTTATGACTTGGATTGTCTGCATCATTCCAGTAATAAATATTATTTAACTAGTAATGAAATTATAAATTTGATGCAATTTTTTAATAATTAAAATGCGTATAAAAATTTGGAAATGCATTAAAAACCCCATATTGAATTATCAATACAGTCACATCATAGTTACTTTGCGTAGATTAATATTTATTTTTGAGAAATCTAAAGCTTGTGGGGCTGTTTCAGGTAAAATTATATAACGTAAATATTCAAAATATTTTTTTAATTATGATCGACGCAAGTTATAAGTAGAGTATTTTATATTATTGTATTTTAAAGAATCGTTAGCTATGGAAAGTAATCAAAGAAGAAAGTAATAAAATTTAGCTACACATATTACATTCAGAGGTATATAAAATACCTATGATATATTTGAAAAGTTCGACCTTGTTTTCCCATACACTCCATGTATTTTCAGAAATATTAGTCTACGAAATTTTGACACATCCGTGTAAGTTCAATCACTTGTCTTGAAGTCATGAAGATTCAAATTCTTTTTAAACCTAGCACTGAAGTTGTTATGATGATGAAGTAGTGAAAGAATCCAGAGTTTTAATTTATGCCGAAAGGAAATCCAGTTCTGAGCATATCAGAGGAATTTGATGTTCTCTATCTCAATCGAAATAGCATCTCAGTTGGTAGAGCATGCCTGTGGTATAATACTAAAGTGGCCATAGGCATAAATTCTTCTCTGCCCATATTTCATGAAAATAAATCAAAAAATGTAATTTCCGTTGTGCTTGATATGTATTATTTTGACAAAATGTATTTGCTATGTCAAATATACACTAACTTCCAAAAGTTAAGCACACAATGCATATTTTCATTTTTCGAAAGGATATTTCAATTTGAGTGGCTAGAAATCGCTGCAGATGTAGATGGCAGTATTCAAATATCGTATGTTACAGCCAATCACGATTGACTGTCCGGAAATATGCTAATTAGGCAGTCGTTGAAGACGCCGACATGCTGAAGGGTTTGAGGAGGTGCATTTAAATGCTGATATGAAGTGTTTATAACTTTTGTAGGATTATTTTTGATTATATTTGTGTTTCTATGGCTGAAAGAAAACGAATGACAGATAGTGAGCGCTGGCGTGCTGTCGGATGCATTGAAGCAGGACAGTCAATAAAAGATGTCGCTATTTTCTTTGGCGTTGAACATTCGGTAAATTCTCGATTATGGAAACAATTCCAAACAAGTCAAACAGTTGTCAGGAGACCTGTGCCGGTCGTCCAAGGGTTACCACCCCCTCTGGTGATCGGTATATTGCTATAGTAGCCAAACGGATTTGACGAGCGATCTCGACAACTGTTACATCCATGGTTGCAGCGGCACTTGGTAAGACAATATCTGCCAGTACTGTGCGCCGAAGGCTTCACGTGAAGGGACTGTACGTCCAAGTACCAAGTTGTTGTGTTCCACTAACCATCCAAGCCAGAGGGGCAAGATTAAAATGGTGTCGTCAACATATCAATTGGACTCCGTCAGATTGGTGCAACGTCCTGTGCACGGACGAGTCCAGATTTGTCCTGGAATCAAATGATAAGCGCTTAAGGGTCTGGAGAGAACGAGGCACACTGAAAGCCAAAAACATCACGCATTCAGAGGTGGCAGCGTCATGGTGTGGGCTGGAATTTCGATGGGATATCGCATACAGCTGCACATCTTTAAAAGCGGTTCTATGGCGGCTGCGCAGTATCGGAATGAAGTCCTAGACCCCATTGCGAGACTGTGAGCTGCAGCAGTTGGACCTGATTTTCTCCTTATAGACGATAATCCCGTCCACATCGAGCTAATATCGCTGACTAATACCTGGAAAGTGAGGACATTTCTCGTATGGAGTGGCCGGTGTATTCCCCCGACCTTAATCACATTGAAAACCTTTGGGATGCCTTAGGGCGTGCTGTCTCTGCACGTTTACCTCCTCCAGCTAGTCTCAGAGTGTTGGAAACTGCCCTATTGCAGGAATGGCCATTGCTCGCATCTGCGGTGGTTGATCACCTCATTGAAAGTATCGAAAATCGTTGTAAAGTTTGTGTGAAGGTCCGGGGTGGTCACATACCATATTAATGTAAGTTTCGTTTGGTTTGTTTGCCTTTAAACATAATTTTGTTAATGACCCAAATGTGACGTCATATATAACTTACGTAAAGTAAATATTTTTTTAGTCTTTGTACATAATTCTTGTTTTCTTTGATGCATAAACACATTGCCACCTTCATGCACAATTTTAAGTTAATCAAAGCTTTGCTTTTCCATTTTTGTTGATTTTACTGTCCGTGCTTAACTTTTGGAAGCCAGTGTAGCAGAGTGTAAAATGAACTTACGATTAGCAGTAATCAAAATGCATGATACAAATTCAGAAAGGTTAAGGATCAATCTCTACATTAGCAGTTATTTGAATCCCTAAATGGTTTGCAGTCTAATGAATTAAGATTGATGTTATACTTTATTGCATGACTTCTATAATATAAATATATTTTTTTAACATTTTTTACACTTGGATTTCTATATAAAATTGTGTTTCTTGCATGTAAATACAGTTCCCAAATTATGATTCTTGATATATGTATTTGGGACCCTTTTATTAAAGTTGCTGCACCTTTGGTTTCCGTCGAAAACTCGAGATTTTGACCGATTGAATTACAATTCCGTTCCAATACTTTCCCTAAACGGATTGTAGGAAAAGTTTTAGCATGTTCATAGAAATCAAAGCGTAAAATACACTTTAAGCTAAGGATAAAGAAAACTTGAGTAACGTATATAAGCACACATGAAATGATAATGCAGCATACAGCTGCTTCGAGGATACGTTATATCCCCTCGTCAGTTCAAGAGAACCAACAAATTCCAACAGAGGAATGGACTTCGAGTTTGTTGATTAACATACACTGACGAAGATGATCCAACATATCCTCGAAACAGCTGTATACTGCATTTTATTTGTGCTTATATACGTTGCTCAAGTTTTCCTTATCTTTATGGACTTTTTCCTTCTCAAGTAATTCATTTTTAAATCTGACTATGCGAGTAACAAATTATTCAATTCGATGAATAAAATGCATTATTTAGGCTTGTTGGCGTTAATATTTATCATTTTAATGATCATAATGAAGTCTAAACTATAATTTTATCAAGTAAATCATAGTTAATTATAAAAATAGAACAAATTTCTAAAATTATCAACAAACATTATTTCTCAATTAGGAATAAGGTTATTAAAATCTCGAATTTCGACCAACATTTGTTTTAATCAAGAAAATTGCAATAAATTCTTACGAGTTCTAATTTTTCACATGATATTTCGAAATACAAAATTTATTTCTGATACGTTCATTTGTTCTTAATTTATCATAATCAAATCTCAAAGACATACACACACATACAGATTATTTACATATAGCCGAATATCATTCCAGTGTGTTTAGGAGATCTCGAAACATAAATTTCTGTCAAAATCTCTTATATTTAAACAATACTTCATGCAATATTATGAAAAAGTAATATTAGGAGAATATATTAATCGTAATCATATTTTCTAGTGTTTCAATGTAAAGGGTACTTCGGAAAGACATTAAGCATTCCAACAACTTTGTAAGAAAAAGTCCATGATTATGCATTTTAGGTCCATCTATAGTTTAGTGAACATGTCCGATCGAATATGATTGCAATTCCCCCTAGTGGAGAATTTAAAAAGTTAAGATAACAAACTCGGAAAACATAGAGAGATGGACGAAAGAATTCAAGGATAAATAATTCAAGGACGTCCCCACAATAGTAAAAGATTTTTGAATAAAACATCCGAGCTTAGCTTTTACTAAAAGCTTCCCAAACCTTTGCTTATCAAATCTGGTAGACTAATTTTACAATAGTAACTAAAAATGAACGCTGCAGCATCCTCTTCTCAAAAGGTATTAAGACTTGTCCTTAAAAATCTCGAATTTCAAAATTTTGAGGGAAACAATACTTTTCTTATACAATAACAATATTATGAGAAAGTTAAAATATGTATAACAATATAATATTCTTTAAACAACGCAATTAAAACCTAACGTAGCTCATATTTTTTAGATATGTTGCTACAAAATATGGCCAAAATAGGAAAGTTGACTAACGAATGTAAAATTTCATTTTTACACATGAACTTCACCAAATTTTTGTTTCTTTCAGTAAATATATGCCCAATTTCTGGCTGGAGGCGACAAAATACATACTAGGTTCAAGTTTCCAGACTTAAGTTTTATCTTTATTGTGTTAGGACAAAACGAATTGGATTAGAGTTTGAATATTGTTCCCAGTGCAGCAGCCATTATCGGTGGCTAAACTTGCTGAGTGTTTCTATTCTACAAGTCTCTTTGCTAGTTTAGATAATCGATGGTGCATGGCAGAATTACAGTTAATTGAATCATGGAAGTCTTTGCTGCATGCTTTAGTTTCCTGTGCTGCCTAATTATGTGTTACTCTGTGTGGAGGCTTCTTAACTGACTGCTGCTGTGTTCTGCTTCTCTTTTATAGTTTTGGGAGGTTGTCGCCGACGCTGACAAGACCTTTCACGGGGTCAGTACCTCTGCTTCTTTTCCTTTTCTTTCACGCTTTTTCTTTTCGTTTTTTATGCCATTTCTTCTTCCTTCTCCTTTCTTGCATGGTGTGCAGTGTGCTATCTTTAATTTTGCTTTTCTCTTTCTATGATGGGTCTGAAAAAAAAAAAAAGAAAGAAATATATGCGCCAACAAAAATATTTTTCAAGAAACGTGTCCATATTTTATGCACATGTGGCAAAAATGCCGTTTGTGGTTTCGTCGGAATTTTTATTTTCTAGTGGACAAAGTATTTGCCTTTGAGTTAAAGCCATTTTTCAAACTGAAGAATGTCAAGCAAAATTAAGGAAATTGTTCTCTATAGATCTGAATATATTATCGTTTGGCAATCCACACACACGGCGTGTCTTTATTAGTATTACTTTCTAATTGGGTAATTTAAAGAGTTGAGCTAGTACTGCTGTCTGTTTCAAAGAATAACTAACAAAATTCTTACTGAAAAATCCTATTTTAACACAGAAGATGAGCGAATTTTAATTACCTTAAGAGTGAGAAAATTAACTTTTTTTTAACTCATAAATTGGCCCCGTAAAGTGTACTAGATAATTTTTTTCACTTCATTTCAAGATAATTATTCCCTGTAATTCATTACATGAACGGAGTAGCGAACATAACTAACCATAATTCCGCATGCTCTGGTTGTTCTACGTAACGTTGTCAATAGTAATTTTGAGATGATATTAAGTTTATTCTTATTATTGGCTGCAGTTGTGACAGCAATCATCCTCTTTTTATGGGGTAAAAGAAAATGGTTTGAAATAATTCTATATAATAGGCTGGGGTACTGTAATTAATAACATATGTAGGTGCAATTTAAGAGCCGCGGATTCTATTCCCGGTTATAGCAGTTTTTTTTTTAGGTGAAATGAAGTTTTTACAATGCTCATGTATCTTCAGTCCCCAAATCAATCATTTTAGAAAATGCAACTTGTATTCAAATTCTATTTACTGCAAACGTTTCATTATTCATATGCATTTAATTTTGTGGACTAATCTTGATATTATGGTTAAAATTTGGTTGGTAATTAGGGTGAGTCAGGTTTTAAGTGGTTAAAAGTATGGCTTTCCTTTTTGTGAACCAACCTTGATATTATGGTTAAATTTTGGTTGGTAATCAGTGTGAATGAAGTTTTGAGTAGTTAAAAGTATGGTTTTTCTTTTTGTGAACCAATCTTGATATTATGGCTAAAATGTAGTTAATTAGGGTGAATGAGGTTTTGAGTAGTTAAAAATATGACTTTTCTGTGTTGTTTGGTTGAAAATAAGAATTTCATATTTTAGATTTTGTGTGTGGGGGGGGGGGGGGGGGGAAGGCGATATGAATTTACCATCTAGCTGTTTGTGGGTATTTGAAAATAAGAATTTTCTACCAATTTTCGTGTGAGTATGGATAAAAATATGAAAATTCCTATCAACAAGTATAGTTGATATGTAAGCAACAATCAGAGCGAAATTTTATCTTGCAATGTACCCATGCTCACACTATTTTGCTTATTATATAGGTTACTACTTTCTACATGTAAGTTATTTTAATTTATAATTCTGTACTTTGCTAATGTATGGCTATACACAGTTTTCATTTGTACTATTTTATATCAGTTTATATTATGGTATAAATTCTGCCACATGTTAGATTGAGTGACTAACGTAAATTTCTATAGCATCCGTCATTTTGAAGCAGCGATAGTTACAGTTTCATCCCACTGAATGTCCCCTATTTTTCCAGATCTTTTAATTATTCCAGATCTATTTTAAGATGGTCACCGGCAAAAACGCGATAAGGAATTTGTACAGTGAATGATAAAACCAAGACATAAATATGATAAAACTAAGGAGAAAGACTAAGTTAAACTTTTTCTTGGAAGGCTTAATTTTCTCTATATTATTCGAATTATTGTAAAATACAAAAATGCATACGCTTTTTCTTATTATTTTGTACTTCTGCATTATTCAAATCCATGCAGACACACAACAGCCCGTCCTTTACCTTTTTAATAAATATTCAAAGAAGAAAGAAATTAGAAGCATATTTGTTTAATTACATTCTCTAAAATTTTATAATTTTCATTTATTTTTCTGATAGTATAATATATTTAGTTTTTAGTAGTGTGCTTCAAACTAAAAATAATGCACTGTTGAGTCAAAGGTCATTGTTACTAATACACTGTTGAGAATTCTTGAGATTCAAAATATGATTGAAGGACAAAAATCAGGCACTAGTTTGTTGTCATCATGCACATAATTTTGTATAAAAGTATATTATTTCTCAAATATATATGTTTTAAGAATTTCTCAAATACAGTGAATCCCAGTTATAACGTCCTCGGTTATACCGCGGATTTGTATAGAACGCGGTTGTATACATGTCTGCCTTTCTTTTTTCGTCCCCCCAACTTGTGCCAAATTTCAGAAGTTAGCTTATCTTTCGAATTTGAAATTTCCGATTTCTTTAAAATCTTTGACATTGAAGAAAATAAAGTAACCAAGTAGGTCGCCTACTTTAGAAAAATGTAAAATCTGTGGAATACTGTTTATTGCATTCTACGAACGTATTTGTTTAATACACAAAATATGGTACATAAGAACATACATTTAGAGCATGAAATATAGACTTTTTAATACTGAAGGTTGAGCATTAAAATAGCACTCATCGTTTATAAACACGTCTGCCCTTATAACGCGAGTTATTGCCCTTATAACGCAGATTTTTTTTAAATAATCCTTCAATGAATTTATTTTAAAGTTTAAACAAATGCTTGTATATGCAAACCAGAAAATCATCTCGAATCAAACGGAATCATACATATCGATTCTTAAAGGACAATTAAATGAATCAATAGTTCTACAAATTTCTTTTTTTTATTTATTTATTTTGAGATATGTATATTAACTCTGTGCGCAATTCTTCCATCGCTATCACTCGAAATCAGAACAAATTCCAACTAGATTAAAATGTGAAATACATTTTAAAAGAATCACTTGGGTACAAAATTGAAAAAAAGATACATTTTTTATTCTGATAATAATTGTGATACAAGTACAATTAGACGCTGTGAAATATGAATGTATTGGATAGTCGAGTGGAGACACACACACACACTCCAGATAATTTCAGCTTGTATTATAAAAAGGAACGGTTTTTAAAAACATTAAGAATTAGTTATGATTATATTTTATGCGGAAACACTTATAGTTTCAAGAAAATTAATATCATTAGAAGTATGCATAATTAAACGAACTATCATTCAAAGGAACTATCATTTACTTTGGTAAATTATAGTCTAGACTTCGTTATGAACATTAAAATAGCATTTATCAACACCAATCAATGTAAATGCATATACTTACATCAAATAACCCATTCGCCATCATAAAAACAAAATTTTAGCGTGACATAAGAAACGGTTGCAGCCGAACAAAAAAATTTATTTAGATAGACTTTTTATTATTATTCTGGTACTTATTATGATATAAGTAAACTTTGATTTGAAATATGAAAGTCGACTCTCGTTTACTCTTAGTATTTTTAGTTAAAAGAATTCATTATTACTTTTAATTAAAAGAATCCTGTGCTCCTATATATACAGGCTGACGCAACCGCCATTTTGACTCCAAACGGTATTTGATATTTGATCCGCATTGACTCATTGATATTTGATACTTAATTTCTCTGTAAAATAGAACTCTTGTTTTCGAAACATTGTATACCTTGTACATTCAAAAAAATAGTTCACAATGTTTTGATTTTCTCGAGATCCCGTAAAAGGACCAGGAAGTAACCCTATTTTCGCAATGTAAAGCCTTCAACTAGAAATTTTGCAAACCATTGAAACGATTTGGACCCAATTTGGATGGTATACTGTGTATATTGCATAGATGTGAATGCCGAAAAGAAATTTTTCAATATAGTTTTGATCAGAATACGAATACCCACTTATAGAATACCTTTGTTCACTCCATATGTTATATTCCGTAGATGTATCTATGTGATTCAGAGGGCTTGTTCAGTCTTGGGATCACCCCTATTTTAGTTTCATACCCATTGTAATGCGTTGGACAAGTTTTTCAATCAAAGTCATTGCATATCATTATAGGTTTGAAATTAATTTTACTAAGAGTATACTTTCTCCACAATTTTCACTATTCGTAACTACGGCCCGTGACAGTTTAGAGTACGATTTGCCATTGTTGCATATTTCCAACATATTTAAACAAAAAATCACCAACTCCCATAATGTAAATTTTGGTAAACAATTTTTCTCGAGAGAGAGAGAGAAAGAGAGAGAGAGAAGGGGGGGTACCCTTTGATTGATCTGCGTATCAAATGCAAATCTATATCTTCTAAAAGTCAGTCAGAAGTTCTATTTCTGGACATGCATAGTTTTTTCCTATTTTCTACATATATAAATGTTTTAGGTTTCGTAGATTATTTAAAGCCTGGATATAAATATAACAAAATATTTCAACCGGGAACAAACACACATCACATGATTTGCTAACATCCCATGCATATAGGTTTGCGTGCACTTTTCTTCCTTTCATATATTTATAAATTTGTAAATATGTTTATGTGCTTTTACGCATTCGTGCGAAATCATCCCTCATGCTAGGTACATTGGTGATACTTGTTCTGCATGCGCTTCTAACTATTTTCCAATGATAGCTGCAACTCTGTTTACTCGTAAATAAAATAAAATGGCGACACATCCCCAGTAAAACAGTTAAAAACACTGAAACATAAAAGTTTTACGTAGTTTAGAACATAAAAACAGAAGATAAAAAGTCTTTAGCGCTTTTAAGTGTCAAAGATCCTTCATTTAAAGGTATCAGAAAGGACATCATTATGCAGGAAATGTATACAAAACCAAATACGAACTAAAATTGCCATAAAAGCTTTACTCTCCTATTTGACAAAACTTTTCTTTTAACCCGCTATAATAATCCCCGGAAAATTCTGAGCTTTGTATTTATTTTTATTCACCTTTATCACGATTCTATTTGATATAACGACCGGGTTCATAATTTTGACTTTGCTTGGCATTTAATATTTAATTTCATCAAACCACTGTTCAACCATTCAAAAAATGCTCTCCCTCTTTTTCTGTATATTTCTCTTTGAGTAATTTATTTTTCGTTTTGTTCTGCTCTCTGATTTTATATACGCATTTATACAATGCTTATTGGATCTGTTTTTAAAACTTGGATAATTATGATATGCATATTTTGATTTATATGCATATTTTAGTTTCACTTTTTAAAAATTCCTTATATAATCGTGCTCTTCCTGATGCCTCCTGATGAAGGACGTTTGGCGCCCGAAAGTGCTAAAATCTTTTCATCTCGTGTTTTGCGTCCTAAATTGTGAAAATAAAGCGCTTCGGTGTTTTTATTCTGAAAATAAAGTTCAGTGTTTTTTGTTTGTTTATTTTTGTTTAAAGACCGTCATCTTATGTGGTCAACATTGGGAATCAAAGTTGATTCGTAAAATTCGTTGCGTCAAATAAATATTGGTCAAGTAGAATGACCTCATACGAAGTAACAAAAATTATTGCCAGATTCCAAATACTTTCAGAAGTAAAATAAAAGTATTAGTCTACGACAAGTTTCAGATAAATTAATTCTGATAACCATTGTGTTATATTATAAATTTTCTCTTTTTACTTTCCCTGCAATACATGGTAATGTATAAGGAATTATGTTAAAAATCGCAACTCGAGTTTTCGACCGATCTACACGTTTTAGCACCTCTAGAATACGAAAACACGTTTCAGCGTGACGTCTGTGTGTGTGTCTGTCTGTGCAATGTATGTATCCACTTTAGTTAAAACACTAATGGACCGAATTTCATAAAATTTGGTAGGTAAGTCCCTTGTGGGTAACCCTGATACTGATTAGATTTTGGTACCATTCGGAAGAAAATAACCCGTCTTTCTTTGTGAAATGGCCCGCAAAAATTGCCTGTATCCACGCTAAATGAAAAAATAATAGACCAAATTTTACAAAATTTGGCAGATACGTCACTTGTGAGTTACCCAGGTGCTGATTAGATTCTGAAGAAAAACAACCTGCTTTTTTTTACGAAATGGCCCGCAAAAATTGTCAAAATCTAAAATAAAAGACTACGTATGTTCAAATATATCAATTAAATACTTTTTTATACGGAATTCTTGACGATAAAAAGATTAAGACCAACCGTATTACACCAGGATTAGCGGTTATCGAGATATTTTAGTTTTTTCGCATTTTCGCTACGCCAAATTTGATATTAAATCCAGTTACCAAATGAAAACGAAAACGGAATTAAAAGTGCAAATTCAGTGTAATTTAAAATAATTACGGGTGCTATTTTGTGCAATTAAACTCAATTAATAAATTATTGAAGAAATAAAGAGAGCGTGAATATGAATCTACAGGGAGAGTAGTGTTTTGCCCACATTAGATTTTTTTCAGTTTCTTTCATTTTTGAATTTTCATTTCGACATGATTCATGAAACAGAACATTTTATGTAAGATAGGTTTTTTTTTTATATTTATTGAACATTATTTAGGGCATTTTCCTAGGATAGTTAAAATTCTGTTTTATTCAATCCCGTTTAAAGACCGCCGTCTGTGTGACAGTCAACTTTGTCAAATGAATTCGTAAAATTATAGCACATAGCAAATTTTATTTCTAGCCATAGCGATATAACTATCTAGGGACAAATTTGCAGCAAGACATTTGAGGTAATTGTCAAAAGTTTCTGCGTTTAAAGTATCCTTCCAAAATCCGCCAGATGTATTCAAATTTTCAAATATAAAATATTCATGACATAGATCTCTGAAGCAGGTTTTATGCCAAAATTACTATCTTAAGTTGGTCTATACAGTTAACTGTGTGTAACATTCGGTGTTTGTTAGCTCTAATCAGAACCCACCGAAACTGGTTGTTGTATTGGGAGTATGATTCTATATTAAAATCTGCAAGAAAAACTACAGTTAAGAATATTTTATCCCCTGGTTCTCTAAATACATTGAAGAAACACACTTTCAGAACAAAAATCACTGTCCTCCATTACTTAATATCCCAGTTATTCATCATGACATTCTTGTATGCAAATAGATATCATTGATCACTGATAAAAAATTTAGGAAACATGGATTAATCCTGTAATATAAAATACCAATGTATATTTTCCCTAAAATGTTATTGAGCGATAGTTTCTAAAACTTTTTTAAATGCTCACAATATGCTATGACACCATTTATAACTTTATTTCCACAATTGAAGAATTGGCGAAGGTTACTCAAACGACTCTTGAACCCAGGTTCAGGGCCCCCAAACTGCCATTTTCATTCACACTTTTGTTAATGTTGAAATAGTTTATATAATGCTTCCGCATTCAGTTATTGGACCCCCTCACACACGTGACCATTTCTAATCATGAAGACAACGATGCTGTGGTGTCAGCTTTGATTGAACTTACCTAAGAATGAACTTAGACAGACGTTCAAATTTCAAATCTCAAACACTTTTTACTCGTAGATAATTATGTTATTTGCATTGTTTATAATCTCAAAATTAAAAGATTCAATCGATTTTAATTATGATAGTGAATTATAATGTATAAAGGGTTATTATATACCGTATCGGATTCTTATTTATTTGGCTTGTTGAATCGCAATGGTTCCGCTAAAAGTGACCAGACTTACAACTGTGCTATAACCGGTTTACCTACACCAATTCTTATAAATTTCACGTTACCTCTCTTTGTATTTTCTTTATTTTTATGGACGAGATAGTTTTCGGTTTTTAGAGAAAGTAGGAAGCTAAGACCAGACACTCAGTTTCATCTATCAAATTTTCATGTCATTACGTTACATCTGCAGAGCCCACATTTCAACGATAAGAGCTTGCAATTCCACCATCCCAGTAGCTCAACGGCGTTGGATGGCCAGTTCGGATATCCAGGGTTCGATTTCCGGCTGGGGCAGCAAGATTCTTTACAATGGCGCCCGAACAAATCAATCATGTAGGTTAGTGCGAAGATGTCGGAGGTCTGAAGACCCCAGACCGTGCGACTTACATAGTGAGTTTAGAGTAGCACGGCCGGGAAAGGATACCTTCTGCACTCAGGAGGCGCTCAAGGTCTACCATCCCGCCAAACAAACATTTATTTAGGTCTAAAAAGATAACAATTGATGAAAAATATTGTGATTAAACAGACAGTTTTACATTATATTTGAACTTGACAAGTACGTCCATTTTTCAAAAATGGGAAAAGGGTTATTGCGAATATAGATAAAAAGATCATTGAAAAATAAGATTTAGAGTAAGGCATATTAACATAATGAGAAATAGACTAAAATCAAAGAAAATAATAAAATTTTAAAAGTGAAATTTAGAAAATATATAAAAAAGAAAATAAATGGAAAAGGAAAGGAATTTTGGCACATGGAAAACAAAAACAGAAATTTAAGAAATTTAGGGTAAAATTTAGAAAAGGAAATTTTAAAAAAATACAAATAAAAAGGGCCAAAAGAAAAATAGAGAAAATAGAAACAGTTAACATAGCTTGCTTTTTTTTTTTTTTTAAACAGAAAATATGGAGCACGATAGTCCATATAAGTTAAAAAGAATGAAATAAAGGGATTCATTGATCAAAATTAATGGAGAACAGAATCTACTCATAGGCTTAGGTCACTTTATTAGAAATTCCCATAGGAACGAGAATAAAATTTTTATTTTTATCTACTGAAGAGGGATTTGAACGAACTTTGGAGAACCGAATTGGTTTATTAGAGGGGGGGGGGGGGTTGCAGAGATAAAAATTCTTTGATAAAAGACAATCGAAAATGCAAGGGTCAACGTCACCGAATTTATTGCAAATACAGTTAGAGGTGGATTTAATTTTGAAAAAAAAAAGTAATCAAGAAAGGGGCCATAACCAGTAAGAAAGTAAATGAGGTATTTATTAAAAATTTGTAAATTAGGATCCACGATAGAGAGGTAAGACAGGATTCTAGCCGGATCACCAGTCTTGGAGGGAATATAATCATTAAGGTAATTTTGCCAAAGATTAAATATATGAGATTTACAAAATTTTGAGAGAAGTGAGTAAGAAAAGGGAAGGCAAAGGGATGGAATTCGGCAATTTCATTTCCAGATATATTATTGTGAGCTTTTACCCAAGAAATATTGACAAGGTTTTTGGCAAGGAGAGCTGTGGATTTAATGGAATTAAGATAATTAGATTTATTTTTTATTGTGTTAAGAGCTTGAAAGAGAGGCTATTGGAAAAAATATTAACAGGAGTATTATTAAAGGAAGCCCAGTCGATAGCAAAGGAAATAGCGATAAGTTCGGCTTGAAATGCGGTATTCCTGTTGCCAAGTTTATAGGAGAGAACCTTTTCTAGAACATCATGTTTAAAAATACAGACTGAAAAACCAGTGTCATTGTCAATATTTGAACCATCAGTATATATATTATAAATGGCAGAGTCTTTATCCATTTTGTTAACTAAATTTATGGACCATTTAGAGGGGTGAAAGTTAGAGAAAGGAACAAGGAAATCAAAATCAGAGGGAGGCGGGAAGGAGGGAGAAGAAAAGGAATCAATTTTTTGTTTCCAAAAAATAAATTTATTATAGAGGGTAGAAATTGTAAAATGAATAGGGGGAATACCAGTGAAGGAAAATAAGGAGATATTAGATGTTGTACGGTAACCTGGGCAGATTTTTAGAAGGAAGATCCTTTGGAGTGAAAGAAGTTTTTAATTTGCATTTTTTTTTTTAGTTTTTTCTCCCATATAGCAGAACCGTAAGTAATAACTTTTTCCACAACACATAGATACCAACATTTTAGGAAACATTTTTTGACACCCCAATTTGTACCAGAAATTTGGCCCAAAGTAGTACAAAATTTAAGACATTTTTCTAGGAGATATCGAATGTGAGGGTTCCAATTTAATTTATTATCAATGATTAAACCTAAAAATTTTAAATGATTTTTAATTTTAATGGATCTATTGCTAAATTTGGAAATGGGATTCCTTTTCATAGAGTAAATTTTGGGGAAAATAACGGAACAACTTTTATTAATAGATATTTCTAAAATCAGATTATTGAGGGAAGTAGAAAGGGAGTTAAGGAGGGAATTGGTATTAGTTTCAAGGACATTTCTATTATTGCCAAAAGTAATAATAGCAAGGTCGTCCGCAAAGGCTTGAAGATAAAATAAATCACTATTAAGGGAAATAATTTCATTGAAGTAAAGGTTCCAAATGAAGGGAGCGATAACTGAGTCTTTTCGAAATAAATTTTGAGAGGGAAAAAGACCTTCAGGAAAAGTAACAGTTCTATAGCTAAGTATAAATAAAAATTTTATAAGGGATAGGGATGTTTAATTTAACAAAAGTAAGAGGGAGGATGTTCGAAATTAAGATTATCGAAATATCCTTGTATAATAAATATACAAGGATATTTACAAGGATTATCGAAATATCCTTGTAAATATCCTTGTATATCTAAAGTAGTAAGTACGACAGGATGTAATTAATGGTCTAAGGTTCTCATCAGTGAGTAAAAGTTTATGAGCAGCGTCTTCACAACTGTGAAGCTCGTGAAACCCAAATTGCAAGGGATGGAGTATATCTTCAGTTTTAACCCAAAAGTTAAATCTATTAATAAAAGTTAAATCTATTAATAATTGATGTCGGAGGTCTAAAAGTGACCTTAGTATGACTCGTACGGATTCATTGGACTCTGGAAGATTAAGCGCCGATTTCAAATTAAGAGGATAACGACCACGTAGGATACTAACCTGGGTAAAAATAGTAGTAGCAGGAGGCTAACCTGGGGTAAAAATAGCAGAAGGTGGTCAGTCAGTGGCCCGCCATTCTGACATTAGAGGGTGGAAAATGCAAAGTCCACTTCGATGATAAGAGCTTGTAATTTCGTCCCAGTAGCTCAGCGGTAGAGCATCGGCTGGTCAATTCGGAGATCCAGGGACACGTTCGGGGATTCAGGGACACGTTCGGAGATACAGGGACACATTCGGAGATACAAGGTTTGGAGATCCTCTTTACACATCGTTGCGTCGTTTACGTACATAATTTTTAACGAGATCTCGACTGCCATAACAGGTAGAGAGCTGTAATTAGGCACACAGCTACATCTTGTGGAACATTTTCATCTATCAAATTACTGCGTTAAATCGTTACGTCGTTTACATGATTATGTTTCTGCCCTTCATGCATTTTCTTTGCGAATTACGGCTCAATGTCTTCAGATGAAATATTTTCCTGGTTCTAACGTATCGATCGATTTATAATATTGCATTGGTTTGTCCGTCAATAATATAAAATAAATAAAATAAAAAGTAAAAAATAAATTATTACGCAAGTCTTGAATATGTTTCTGCCCTTTTTCAGGCATTTTCTCTAAGAATTACGGTTCAGTGTCTTTAGATGAAATGTTCTGGTTCTAACGCATCAATCTATTTATAATATTATATAGGTCTGTTCGTCAATTGCGTAAAAAAATAAATAAAAAGTGAAATATATATATATATATGAGAAGAAACAAGTTTTTCAATGTCCTCCCATATACAACAGTGCAGCATGGAGAAATAGAAAATTGAATTTATTCCCCCCCACACGAATTTGAATGACATCGAGGCTGTAAGCAGATTCAATTCCAAGCAATACTATACAAATTTTATCATTATTCAAAATTGATATAATGCCAATTCACCGGAAATATCCCATCTGTCTATATACCCTCATTTCTCTTCAACAATTTTGTACAATGCAAATTTTGAATAATGATAAGATTTATATATAATATTGTTTTAAATTTTATCGCACCCTCAATTTGGTTCAATTTTGCGTGTAATTAAAATTTACTTTCCACTTTTCAATGCATCACTGTCGTGCGGAAATACATAATTACGATGCCAATCGATATTGCAATTTTTAATCAAAAATAATTATTTTTTTTCAGTCACACGCAGGAGGTTTGGTGAAAGATAAAGAGGCCCCCACCTCTCCTCGGGTCAGCTCCCTCCGCCGGGCCGTTAAAGTCGGAGGGAAACGGGACAATACTCAAATTCCAAAGTTTTATTTCCCCGACGGTCGGCCCAAGACCCAACAGGAGCTAGAAGTTCATCTGAAGAAGGTGGCAGCTGTGTTTTCTGGGCTAAACGAAGGAAAAGCGACGAGAGATGAATTTGGAATCATTACAAAGGTAAATAAGATAGAAGAAATTAACTATGCAAAATGACTAGGTTTTTATGAAATAGGTAATCAATACCTTTTCAGCAAAGAAACGCTGTTTTTATATTGGTATGTCTCATTTATTGATATTTGAGTTGTGCTTATATCTCGCGTAGTTTCTTTTAGTCCATTTTCAAGCCCTAATAAATGATGGTAATAATGATACCCATCAACCAACTATCTACTCAAGAAAGTGATAACATTTAACTGCATGAGATCTTTAGACATTCCCAATTGTCCCAAATAATAGTTGCTCCAGTTGAAATTTTCTGTCCCTCGGGATTCACATCTGTCCTCTTCTGTCTCGAAACCAATTCTTGATCTTTAACAATTACAAGACATTCAACCCCATAAGATCTTGGAACATGCTTGTAGGTCCCATAAAATAGTTAAACCTGTTGTGAAGTTATGTCGTGCTCGGGAATCAGACTTGCACCTTTCAGTCTGGAGACGAGTGCTTTACCCCTCATAATTACATTTAACCCTTGGGACATTCCCAGTAGTTCCAGACAATAGTTACATAACTGCTCTTACGCGCTTCCACGAAACGATGTACCAAAATGACAAGGTAAGTTCATTTGGCATCAGAAGCACACATGTCAAATCCCTTTGCCATCGCACCGCTGACGAATAGCATAATGAAGTACTAAAATAACTGAATTTTCTGCCAACTTCATTATCAGTCTTTCTGTTTTGCAGGCATGCGGTCTGCCGCTCTACTGGAAACTGCCTCTTTTCCTGGCCGTGAGAGGGGACAAGAAATCGGCTGTCGGATGCGAGGCGTTCCTCGAATACTGGAGAAGGTGAGTAACTGGCTCTGGTTATTTTTGGCCAGGAGGTTTCTGAGCCAAAAAGTTGGAGTTGCTGCTTTTTTATTCATTAATTTTCCGTGCGCTTTCGCATCTTTTTCGCGGCGTTCTCGCGGCGTTTCAATGCAGCGACTTTGTTGACTGCACTTTCTCGAGGCCAGTGCCATTTTTGACGGCTGTACGCTTCCGAGTTGAATGGGTGCGCATCGGAGACTGATTTAGGGCAGGGCACGTGTCCAGGATACCAGGATACCCATTTTATTTCTATTGATAACTTGAAGTGTTATTTATCATGCCTAAAACACTTTTTGGCCAGATGGGAAATCATTGGTTTCAAAACCCAATGAATGATTGGCAAAGAGTATTTTATGAGTTGCGAAATACGATTGGATTGCTCAGCAAACGATATTCATAGTTTTGCCTAAATTTCTGAAACTGATATTTCAAATTTACATTTTTCAGAGATTAAATATTTTTATGGCAGTTACAAAATTGTGTATTGGTTCGTGTATCGACAGCATATATGTCATCTTCATCCACTTTTATATTGCTGTTGCGTGGGTTTTCCCCACACGTCCGGTCAGAACGTTAAAATTGCAATTACTTTCTATTATTATAATTTTGAACGTCGGCCTAATCGTAAAGTGGGATCTAAAATAAACACATAATATTTAAATATCATAAGGATAATGAGGACCACTCATGAGTTAAAACAATAACATTTTATTTACAAATTTCACATCATTAAGCAAATGCTGTTTATCATTACTACAAAACTTCACTTAACTTCCCATACAAAATAAGGTAACTTCTCACTAGAATATCAATTCCCTAAAATCATCAATTGCGAAGCATGAACATAAATACTAAACCAGTTAAGCAACAATACTCTGTGCTGTTTCGATGATAGATTTTGAATCTTTTTAATTTCGAAAACGACATATTTACTGATGCTATTGACACGGGTAGTACAAGCAAGTAACGTTAATGACACAAAACATTTTAAGAAAAGACTCTTGTTGCATTCCTTCAAACAATCCGTTCCATATTTTGAAATCTTAATTTATGCTTAAGGTCCTATTTCATCTGCCAATCGAGAATATGTATAACATAAAATGATGTGATGGAATGTTTAGAGTCGGATAGCTTAGTTTTTTTTTGTTTTTTTTTTTTTGGGGGGGGGGGGGGAGTCCGTGACCGTTACCTCCAACTCCGGCTACGGCCATGGTCGGTTTCTTTGTCAGTCTTTTTGTAAAATTATGTAATAATGTTTCTCTAAAAGTGCTCACCAATACAATGTTTGCATTCCTTTGATTAGCAGTAAGTCTTATCAATATACTTCAGTATGAGGAATTTAATAGCATACATTATTCATTGGCGCAACAGATAGTGACACTATTAATTTGATTCATATTCTATGTTTACAGATTCTGTGTTTCAATGTTAAAAAAAAATTAATTTAATTTAAAAAAATTGAATTGAATTGAATTTATTCATTTATTTATTTTTTTATATATTATTTCATGAGTTATTAGTGCGATCAGGCCTGGCCCTGTTTCTCACTTTGTGATGAGGGTAGCACGTGACCGGTGGATCACCACCGGATGGGCAACCGTTTTAGTGAACTGCCACCAAAATTCGTGGATCACCAAAAGTCTCCATCGATGACTTAATGAACATTCATGATTATGATTCCACTTCAAATTTATATTTGAGATTGAATTTTTATTGTTTTTTCAATTTTTTGTTTATAAATGCATTTGTTAGTCATATGGTGTTATTATTATTTTTATTACACAGTAATAATTGTATGGTGGACCTCAACACTTAAAGAAAATCGTAGCTCTTGGCCTGTAAAAAATTTGTCCAGGTCTGGTGTACAAGATACACGGCAAGATAATTTTGGTATTGAATTAACAACACGTAAATCAAAATTGGACAGTTTTGGCAAATTATGAGACCTAACAGAGTGACTTATACTCACGTGCAATATCCTCATCAAAATATAATTAATTGTTAATGAATATCCCGTGAAATAAATGACTATTGGTGAATTCTGTGGCTTCAGAATACAAATTGCGTACATAAACTATCTTCTCTCGTGAATGTAATACACTTAATCCACGAGAATGATATTAATTGATTTGTTATAGTATAACATATTTGCTATGGAAATTTGATGATACTTATTACTTTGTTTAATGTTATGTATTTTTAATTAAATTATTTGGAAAATGAGCAATGTCGCGAGAATGGCTACTGATAGAATTCTAAAATTATTGTCTTTCATTTTCTAATGAAAAATTGTGTCGGTAAGGCTTATTCATTTATCATTATTGAAGGATATAATCTATTTATGATTTTTGTTTTCAAAAATGTATTCTAAAAAAAAAATTGTGTGTGTGGGGGGGGGGGGGGGGGGGCGCGTATCTGAACATTCGATTGCGTTTGAAATCGATAATGTTTCAGTATTCACTTATTGTAATAATTGTACCGAATTGTTTTTTAAACGCTTCATTCCTATGTGAGACATCACGTTCACATACACACACACAGAGAGAGAGAGAGAGAAAGAGAGAAAATAGATATAGAGAGAGTGTGTGTGTGTGAGAGAGAGAGAGATCACCTCCAAAACGTTCAATTCGTCGAAAACTGAAATTTGAATTTTCGACCCATTACAATACTTTCCCTGTACTACTATGTATGTAGGGGAAGTAAAAAATACTCTTTGTCAGCGTGGTCTTTGACTATCGAAAACTCTTATATATCACCTATAAGACAATCGTATCTGTATTTCGGTTAGTTTTTATGCTTAAGCTTTAAAAATACCACCCCCACCCACCCAGGTTTATATGAATTGAAACCACCTAATTGATTTAATGACCATGAGATAAATTATAGTTTTATTAACCTTAAACTATTTTATTGCTAGTATTTCGTTTCATTGGCATTTATATTTATTGAAAACATATGTTTTCATATAAATATTTAAAAAGCAACTCAAATTTATTTAATATATTTCGTTATGGTAGAATTAAGTAACAAGTATTGCTTCATTGTCACAGTAGATGGCTGTACTGCTAATTTGATAATATTTTCTATTCATCTTTGAAATTTTCAAACATTACTCGATCAGTGTTTATTTATTTATCGAATAAAGATAAGACATATAACATTTGTTATATTTTACCTCTCAATAGATGGCAGCACTACAAATTGTTGATTGACTTACAGATTTGTCAATGTCGTCCTGGCAGAATTTAGTAAAATGCATTATTTTATTGCCATAATAGATGTCCGTACAACAAATTTGATGATATTTTATTTGCATCTTTGTTGAAATGTTGCAATATCACCCCATCAGATTTACATTTATTAAATTAAGATTTATGTCATATAATATTTGTTATTACAGCCTCCCAGTAGATGGCAGCACTACAAGTTCGTCAGTAAAATAAGGTTTGAAATTCGTTAATAAAGGGATTGATAGATATTACAGTATTTTGTGTATTTATTTGGAATGTTAAAACAATGTTATCAATCTAAATTATAAAAATAAATAATTTTAAATAAATGATAAATATAACAAAAACAAATGATAAGATAAAAATAAATAATTTTGTCTGCTTTATTTATGAAAACAAACTCTAATACCAATGCAAATAATTTTCACATAAATCTGGTCACATACCATTTTTGTTGGATTTTATGCGTCAGTTTGAATATCTATATATTTTTTAACATATCAAATATGAATAAGTATTAGAGCACAGAGAAAGACATGGCCCCAAAATTCTTAAAATTTAATGTTTTGGCATTGCTTTTACATACAAAAGTTCTTTTACATATATATAAAAAAAATTCGTCTTCAATCTGCCCTGAGCGAACAGGAATACATATTATTTCATTCTATAATCATTTCAAAAATTTAAATAAATACCTTTCATAGATTAGAGATCGCTATAAATCTAATAAGAAATATTTTTTCCGTACTTAAATTTGAAGAAGCGTTACAAACTGATTAGTCAAAAAATATAAATCTGTATTCAATAATTTCTTTGATTTTTATGTATGTATTGTTCTACTTTCTCAATTCCTAGAGCTGTCAACTCCTGCCATGATGAAGCTTCCAAATTCATCTACATCATGAGCCGTGGAAAAAGAAGCTATCTCTTGAGTGACGACTTTTTTCCCATGATGCAAGTGAGTTTTCTAAAAAAAGACATGTACAGAATGTACCTTTATTTAATAACCAACAAGGATGGTGGTATACAGCGGAACATTTTTAACAATAAGCGGGCTACTTAGGCTCCCACTTCAGAGAGTCCCTTTCTTCCCCGAATTTCTTACTACCTTACTCAATTTTATATTAATAAATATTTTATATATATATATATATATATATACCTTATGTGAATTAATTTTTAGCCTAAATTTTCAGAAATAATAAAAATATACTTAAAAGCTTTACAGTATTCAAGTAAGCAGTTCCAATTTAAAGCAATTTCAACTCACAATGTCCCCCCAGGAAATTTTAGCGGAGTCTAAGGAAATTGGGCACTCAGTACGCCAATGAGTTTTTCATATCCAATTTCCTTGTTTCTCACATTTGTATAGAGTTTTTTTACCCCTCATCTAAGTTTACGAAAAAATATTCAATTTTAATGTTAGATAATGAATAAACTTAGAGTACATATTTTTGTAACTTTAATCAATCATTTTACATTTTTTCTGAAGAGAGGTCTCAGTTCATATGCGGTGTTGTATGAGATGCTGGAGTTTCAACTCCAAGTGGTGTACTCAGTATGCCACGCGATCGTCAAAGGATTAAAATTCATTTTTCTATTATAAATGCTTTTTAATTCATTAGATTTGTATTATTAATAATAAACAATTAAAAGGATATCGTGATTATAAAAATGCATACGAAATTATACAACACCAATGTGACGTTATCTTTTAACCTTAGCGGGCAAAAGGAAAATTATATATTATTAAGACACAAAATATTTTTCTCAAACAAGATTTTTACACGCAGGATACAAGAATGGGTCCAAATTTCTGGATAACTAACACGTTTATTCACAGGCACAATGTATACAGGAACAATATGGAATCAAACACCACGTAAATGCTCCACTAATTTCACAAAATAGATTATATTATTCTCAAAATATTGACAAAAATCGCAATCCAATGTAGCTTATATCACGTCAACTGAACTCCAACAGTATGATGACTTCTTTTATATTCTCTCTATAAAAACCTCTGGAATTCTTCATATCTCATAGAATATTGGTTATTTTGCTGTGTTTAATAATAAATTTGGTGATAAATCGCCAAATCTGGCAACCTTCCTCCAAACTTCATCTTCTGGAAACTCTAAGCTCAAGTCGTGCTCAAGTCTCGTACGAGTTTTTTCTCCGTCTGGTCTTCGAAAGAGACGAAAGAAAAGACGACAGTAAGGGAATATTTCAAGGTCGCAACAATATTGTTTGACGATAACTCAGCTATTTTTTTTTCCCTTTAATTTGGATATTTAGTGTAGATTACTCTTTACAGGTCGAGGTCGTTGCTGAACGAAGTTGGATAAAAATTAGGCGATTTTTTTAAATTTAAACATTTTTTACTCTTTTGATATGTGTTGAAGATAAATGCTGTACAGGTTGAGTTTGTTTTTGAATATGCACGAACTTTGCTTCAAAAACCGCTTAGCAGATATACGTCCTAAGATAACTCTTCAAAATGCAACTAATTTCTTTTTTCATCTGATTTGTAAGTGCTGTTGTTGAGGCCTAGACCGTCCGACCTACCAGAAAGGTGTAAGGTAACCGTTTGGACGTCCGGGAAGTGCCACCCAATTTAGACCGGAACCCAGTGGGGGAGACATCCACAGGGACCTCCTTCCCTACCATCAACCTCTCGGAAGAACTTACGGACCCACATGTTTAACGTGATCGTACTCCGCATGAACACTGCGGCAGTTGTGGCAGTGTGCAAATCCAGCGCGCAAACCACCGGGCTACCACGCCCGAAATGTGCCAACAGCACGCAGTGTTCCCAGGTTGTCACCCACCCAAGTACTAACCGCGCCCGATGCTGCTTGACTTCGGTGATCTAACGAGAACGGGCGTTTTCAGCATAATTTGTAGGTGTGATATATTTCAATGGTTACTGATGCAAAGAGACAAAATGACTAAGATTTTAATTTTGGAGGGTGAATTTAATTCACTTTGGTCTATCTACTATATCCAACGATAACTCATCTTAAACACAAAATATTTATTTTTGAAATTTTCAAATTTCGTGTAGATCAAACTCGCACTATATAGTTACTTATTAGAAACCGAGAACAGACAGTCCTTCCATTTTAAGTCAGTACAAATCTCTGAAAATACAGGCTGCGTTGCTGAAACTCTTCGGTAAAATCTTCTAAAACTCTTCAATAAAATCTTCTGAAACTCTTCAATAAAATATTCTTAAACTCGTCAATAAAATCTTCTGAAACTCTTCAATAAAATCTTCTGAAACTCTGCAATAAAATCTTCTGAAACTCTTCAATAAAATCTTCTGAAACTCTTGAATAAAATCTTCTGAAACTCTTCAATAAAATCTTCTGTGTGTCAAACTCTTGAATAAAATCTTCTGAAACTCTTCAATAAAATCGTCTAAAACTCTTCAATAAAATCTTCTGAAACTCTTCAACGACACTCAAAAGAATGGTTAGAGAAATGCTGCATTAAAATAAAAATTCTTTCATTCTGGAAAAACGCCATGTACTTTGACTGATAAACAAAGAGGTTTGGAATTGTCGACTGATGCATCCAATAAAATAGAGGATATTTCTGATATATTCAGGATATATTTGGGCTTCTTAACTGATAAAAAGTCTTCTTACAATTTATCGGTACATTATATGTTTTTAAAATTTGATGTTTGCAATTATTTTATCACTCTATATTTCATTAAAAGGTAACATGTAACTGTTATATAATTCAATGAAATATATATAATATTAGGTCATTTCAATTTAGACCTGTTGAAGATTCACTTGACTTATATACGTTCACTTATGAATTATATACATTCACTTCATACTTGAACTTGACTTATGTACTTGATGTATATACACTAATGTCTATACACACTTATGTATATATACAAGCGTGCATGAGTGCGAAATATATAATGCTATTATAATGCGTAGGTCTTTTATTTTTTAGGACGTGATAGATTCCCATCCAGGGTTGACTTTCTTAAAAGAAGCCACAGAATTCCATTCAAGATACATTCATACGGTAATTTTTACCTATCTTTATTATTTTCCCAACAGTACACACTATATGTGATAGTGAATGTAATGTAAAGTATATAAAAAGTATACAGTACATGCAAAGTATTATGATAGAATCACGAATCAGCTGTGTCTGTATGTCTGTTTTTCTCCTTCTGTGAGTCTGCAGATACAATGCCTCTCGAACAAATTTAGAAATGTGATTCAATTGTTTCAATTGAGAATATGCAGAGGCCTGATGATTTTTTCAAGAGGTCAAACCCATAAAAAGACATCAATTTATATATATATATATATATATATATATATTTAAATTTTAAGATGTATAAAACTTCTTGAAACATATTTATGATAAAAATGTTACAAAATTCCATAAATGGCGCAAATTCCCCAACTACCACAAAATTCCAGGGAGAAAATGTCCTGAAATATGCATATTGAGAGTTGAGACGCTAATCATTATATGGCGAGTATATCTAATTGATTAATAAAATTGGAGCAATTGTTCTCCACAAGAAACATATCATATTCATTCAAAATTACAAATTATGTATTAGCGTTTACTGTATTGCTAATACATATATTATATATATTAATAATTTGTATGGTAGTACTACAGTGGTCAGTGGCGTAAATAGACAACTTCTAACCACTGTAGTACTAGGGATAAAAATGTACTAGGTATAAAAATTGGAAAATAGGTTGGCTTCATTTTATTGCACCATATTTTGTCAATAGATGACACCACCACAAAAATATTCTAAACTGAAACTACAGTGCGTAGAAGTCTCTTCTAAACATTGTAACGAAACTGTAATTTTATACTGTTTTCTTATACCTTTCAACAGATGGCGGCACCACGCAAATGAACTTGCATCAATCTGTAAGCTCATCTGCATTTCCTATAATCCTCAATAGAGGTTAGCACTAGAAAAAACTTGAGGAAAGTTACAATTCTGTTTTTCGGAGTTCTCAATAGATGGCAACACTAAGAAATATAATACTTTGTTTTTATGAACAGATGTCCCTAAAAATAAACTTGTACAGATTCATTTCATGTGCATTTTCTATACTTCTCAATAGATGGCAGCACCACAGAATAAGACAAAATAGATTATTGTAATTACATATTCATTATTGTATTACGTGTGTTTATAAATTAAAGAAAATTGTAATTACATTTTTTTGTTCTGTACTTCTCAGTAGACGCCAGCACTAACAAAATACGCAAAGAATCCATTTTTAAATATAGATATTTTTTATAGATATTATTATAAAGGGGCTCTAAATAAATTTGGAGGCAACGAGATATGTAATCATCGCATTTCTTTTCTCTATATTTCTCGATCAATGTCAGCAGCGCACAACACTCAAGAATTTTGGAAGCACACTAATGTGGTCATAAATCAATCTTGCAAGATGAAATTTCATATTTATATTAATAACTGCAACAGTCGGATATAGTTAGCACATGGATTTATTGTAAAATCAAATTCATGTTTGTTTCTTTATTTCTCCCATATTACATTTAAATTTTACTGCATAAAATAACACATAAAATGAATAATCTTTTAAATTGTGTCAAACATGCAGTTGTTCTCAAATGCTTTTTATTTGCGGCTTGGCTCACTTTAAAATAGCACTATCCAAATGACACCTCCAACAAACTGCAATATCTCGAGTTAATAATTTATAACAGTTTATCCCAGTTCAATGTGAGGGATTTTATTCGTTTTGCTTATGAAAGAGAATGGCGCACACATTTATTTAATACGTTAAAGCATATTTATTAATTTATTTCAGTGTTATTTATTTTTGCGAGTTAATTAAATGTGTGTGTGTGTGTGTATATATATATATATATATTAAGAATTTTAATTTACTTGTATTATAAGTACTAGAGATTGATAATTTATTGAAAATGGTCTGTAGAGCAAATGTGAAAATAAAATGGTCTGAAGTGAAAATTTGAAATCAGAACTGACTCACGACAAGTTTGTGAAAATTATAAATAAAGCATTATAAATAAAACAGGTACTAAATAGATATGAAATACCCCTCTTTCCCTGCTCCATATATAAGGTAAGCAATTGAAAAAAAAATTACATGTGGTGAAAGATTGGTGAGTATAATTCCTTAACCGCACCCTTAGGTTAAAATTTTAAGTGTTATAAATTGCATATGAAATACGGGTACTTAAGGTACTAATCTCCTAGTTCCCTGCATAAACATGCATGGAGTAAATGCATGAATAGTGTATATAAGGAAAAGTTTCAAGCAGAAAAAATTGTGCATGGAGCTAGGCCTTTCTGGCTCGCATAAATTTTTGAAAATGAATATAATTGAAAAAAGTGAAAAGCTTTTCCGAAACCACGCACGTTATCAAGGGCCATACCTGATTCGGTAATGCTGCAACTTCTACGCTTCTGTGTGTAAAAATGTAAATTGTATTACAGTGTGTGTGTGTGTGTGTTATATTTACTCAATTTTGATGAAATTATTTTTATAAGCGTGCATAGACGTTTATGCAATTTCAAAGCAGATATAGTAAAGCATCTTTTATACGCTTCTCATACAAAATTTTTAATTGTACGTTTTCTTCTGTTGGTTCCCAAACATTCCTATCCATGAATAAACTGAATCACAACGTAAAAAAGCAGCACAAATAAAAATATTATATTATACATATACATAATATATGTAATTATATGTATATATATATAATTTCGGAAATCAATGGATGTCCTTCATCGGATTTCTTTTTCTTTCCTTGCACTGAAGAAGGAAATCGACTGATTTCAGAAACGTATATATGCTTTTACTTCATCTTAATTTGCCCTGCATTTTACGTTGCTATCTTGTTTATTACTGATCGTATGCAATGCCACATTCTTTACGCATCCCTGTCCACCGATATTAATTTGAACTATGCGCTTTTTTTATACGCGTTTTTTCACTGATACCTTGAGAAGGAGCATAAACGGTGCCTTACTGTATATGTATATACGTTCGCAATCGTGATTCCACCTAACATGCATCTCTGAGCAGCATATTATGGTTACAGGTCATTGCCAGGATATACTATTGCGTGAACAGATCTTGGAGCGGGAAACTTACTGCTTCAGAACTCAGGAAAAGCAACTTCCTGCAAGTAAGTCAGTTTGAATGCTTTAAATGTTGAAATGCAGACTGTCCAAATTTGACATCTCGAAGTTGTGTCTTCTTGTAAAATATTCTGCAACCTTTACTAATTTTTTTCCAGCTACTTTGTTGATAATTTCTGCAAACTGATAAGAAAAGCCGCAATTACAGGCGTTCATGATAATTCCAGTTTCATTTCTGAAATATTCTGCTAATTATCATCTGTCAAAGCGTTATTTTTTTTGTGTGTGTGTGTGTATGTATATATACATATATACATATATATATATATATATATATATATATATATATTCAACTTACACGTGGTAACAATGCTTGTGCGTTCATATTTCTGTTCGAGGAGATATTATTTTTCTGATTTGTAATTCAATTGATTTATTTTTCTCCTTCCACTAGCCAGTAGACAGTTCCAATGATGTCTATAGTTAAATACTATCGCCATTGTCAGAAACTGGCTATTCTATCGGTTTTAATTCAAATTGTATGGCTGTCCTGATGAGAATGCAATTTCGAACTAACCGCTATTTTTTGTGTAGTTTCAATTGATTGTTCTTTATCTTTTATCTTGAGCTAATTATTATTGCCTTTTCTCATTTTTGCCGTGCTTTATTTTTATTTTTATTTATATTTATATACTTTTAATTGTGAATTTTGTATCCTAATATTCTTCTCATCCCCCTTTGCATTGTAGTAATATGTTACCTTCTATCTTTATCCTTAGTCTTGGTCCATAGTTACTCATTTGTAACAGATATGCTAGAGATGGTTTTTTTGTACATACAGTAGTTTATGCATAATTTTCGATTAAAATCTTTCAATTTCTATATCTATATATATATATATATATATATATATATATATATATATATATATATATATACTAGTGTAATCAAAAATGAGGATAAAGTTCAATGGAGGGGAAACCAAATACAATGCATGCAATGGCAGAGGAGGATGGCGACTCCTCATTCCCGTTTAAAGTTGCTTTTCCAGCCCGGGCAAACGCTCACGGAACCAATGCATTGCAAAGGTTGATCCCCCATACGTGCCCAGTCAGAAGCACCCAAACATGGAGAAACAGACCACTGAGAATGGAAGTCAAGAAACGCACAAATGAAGAAACACAAAATCTCCTATTATATAAATAACTATGCGCATGTGCAAGTCTTCAAGTGATATGCAGAAACTATCCCAATTCAGCAAAATCCCTTTTGAAAGAATTTGCTTCATTTTTATTGTTGAAAAATGAATTATAATATTTCTTCAGGAAATTAACAGGGTAATTCTTTCTTAATGCTTCTAATATTATCCCCTTGTTACTTGATATGCAATCCTTTTTTAAAGTGTTGCAAATTTGGTTTCTCTTGAAATGTCCCAAAAGTATATTTCTAAAAATGAATCTTGAAAGGTTCGTTTTCCAAGTGATGATATGGTTAATTCTTATATACTTTTAATTGTGAATTTTGTATCCTAATATTCTTCTCATCCCCCTTTGCATTGTAGTAATATGTTACCTTCTATCTTTATCCTTAGTCTTGGTCCGTAGTTACTCATTTGTAACAGATATGCTAGAGATGGTTTTTTTGTACATACAGTAGTTTATGCATAATTTTCGATTAAAATCTTTCAATTTATATATCTATATATATATATATATATATATATATATATATATATATATATAAAATTGATATTTTTAATCGAAAACTATGCATAAACTACACTCAAACCTGTTTTTGTGCGGTCTTTTTTATGCGATTTTTTTTGTGCGATTTTTTTTGTGCGGTATATGAAAATTTCAATCAAATTGGAACATAACTGACGAAGTTATCAATAAAAAAAAATTAGTAGGTTTGATAGGTCATTTAGTTTTCCGATGCCAATTCTGAAAGAACTTCAAAATTCCAAAAGGAGCATCAATCTTGTATACCTGGCTACCGAGACATATACAAGCGTCTAGTGAAACAACAGTCGTCGCAAAAACTGATCACCGACTACATGGTAACTGAAAAAAAAGTCAACTCTAAACGAGTGCGAGGTAGTATCTTCCAGTGACAAAAGCAATTTTGAACCAGTTTACCACAAGAAAGTTCGCGTATTGTCAGACTACGAAGGATAATGGTTATACGTTTTGAAATTTTAAAAATGTTCGCATGTGTATTTTCTAAATCAGATTCCAAAAGGTTTGGCGAGATTCCAAGTAGCTGCCAAGCCTCGTGTCTTGATTTCGTTTAAAAAAGCAATTCCTAGTTATTTCGTAAGGTTTTGAGTATTTTCTACGTGAGACTTTTTTTGTGCGGTTCCTATTCACCGCATAAAAAAATACTTTTTAATTGTGTTGCGAAAACTATTTTTTATAGCTACTCGTGAAGTTTCGTGCTATTTTTTTTATGCGTTTTCTTTTATGGGGTCCCTATCCACCGCACAAAAATAGGTTTGAGTGTACAGTAAGTACAAAAAACCCATCTCTAGCCTATCTGTTACAAATAAGTAACTAGTATTTAATATATAAATATATATAAAATATGAAAGAGCAAACATGGCAAAAATGAGAAAAGGCAATAATAATTAGATCAAGATAATAGATCGAGACATGGAGAACAATCAGTTGAAACTACATAAAAATAGCGGTTAGTTCGAAATTGTACACTCGTCAGGACAGCCATACAATCTGATTTAAAACCGAAATAATAGCCAGTTTCTGACAATGGTGATAGTCTTTGACTATAGACCCCATTGGAACTATCTACTGGCTAATGGAAGGAGAAATAATAAAATCCAAAAGAATTAAAAACTGGAAATATAAAAAGCAGAAATATAAACTTACAGGTACAGTCGCCACGTGTGAGTCGAAATACAGCCGAACATACAGCAACACATAATACATCTAATCGTTAAAGCGAGTGGAAACCGAATGATCATAATATTGAACGTGAACGGAATATTTTTTTTAAATGAAGCCTTTCAAATTAGTAATCAGTATAGGACTCAGAAGAAGTGGAAAGTAGTCTTTCAAAAATAGTAATCAGTATTAGACTCAGGACTAATGGAGAGTTAGGTTATAAGAACGGGTGAAATTCACAAAAATGAGTTATCCAAGCAAGGATAAATAATGCATTTGTAAAATTACTACGTGGTGTATTTGAAATTATTAATAATATTATTAACAAAAACTTCCAGATAATGGTAAATTTGACAAATGCGCTTAAGATTATTGATGTGGAGGTAGTGAAACTGAGAATCTGGAAGTCGATGTATTCGAAATAGCTGGTTTAAAATAATGTTTCTAAACAATTGAATTGAATTACAAGATCGATATGATAGAAGCTTAATGATAGTGAAGTTATAAGAATCTTTTTTATCATACAGGTTGGTAATAACATGACTATGAATGGTACCTAAATTTAAGTCTAAATAACTTACAGTTTGACTAACACTATGCTCATTTGGGATTAATTCTAGGTTAGAGGGATAAAAATCAATATTAATTGGATAGGAATCATCAATGACAATACAAATTTATATATATATATATATATATATATATATATATATATATATATATATATCATCATAACTATCACATTAACTTTACTCTCTAAGTATGACAGCTGATTCCGCTGAAACTGTCAGTAACATGCTTACAAATGTTTTACAGTTGCTGTTTATATAAAAATGTGGCTGTGATAATTCAAGGGCAAAAGTGTCAATCTTAGAAAATAGTTATTTATATAATTTTATTGCAGAAAACACGTTTGGATACTCTAAAGATGTTTAAATTAAAAACTCAAAATATCTGATGAGGCAATTTTTATAGGTCCTCTCCACGCTGGAAGAGGAGGAGGACATCAACCAGATCACGGAATACTTCTCGTATGAGCACTTCTACGTCATTTACTGCAAGTTCTGGGAACTGGACAAGGACCATGATCTGTACATCGACCAGAACGATCTCAAGCTCCATAGCGGGGGAGGTAACGAACTCTAACATTTTATTTATACTTCGCGCAAAACTAACTTGAGCATAATGTATAAGGAAAAGTGTGATCCCTACTTAGCAATATAGTCCGTGTATTAATAAATTGACGATTAACGTGTTTATGCGTAAAAACGATTGTTTGAATTCATACAGCTCAATCAATTTCTAAAATTAAAACTCAAATATATATATATTTTTTCATATTTCAATTGAAAGTGCTGCTATATAAATCGAGTTTGTCACTATGGTAGCCATGTTGGGAACTGTTCATACCTAATGAAATAACATTTCATAAATATTCTATTCAATTTTAAGAATACATTTTTTAAAATATCAATTTACGTTAAATGTGTAATTACGTAATTAATTTTATTACGTAAAATTTGTAAGATATTAAATTTTTATCCGATTTTAAGAATTTGAAAATTGTAAAATGTGTTCACTCCAGTCAACATAAGCAAAAATTAATTTTATTTTATTTTATTTCAATATTTTAGTTTTATTAACCAACCCATCATTTTCCTTCAAATTATTAACATTACAAAACTCACGCAAACACAATACTGCTAAAATAATAATCATGTTGGTTCGAAGTCCGTCGTGTCGGCTGAGTATAAGATTACGCGTCGTCAGTGTTTCTTTCAGGCATACTTACCGGGGGGTGGGTGAAGACCCCCAAAGTATTCGCCCCCTCCCCTCTCCCCGGAGACATTTAATGTAAACTTAATTTCCATTTATGTGACACAGCATTTAGGTATATTTATATAGGGCAAATAGGAAACTTGCCCCCCCCCCCTCTAAAATTTCATCCCCCCGGCCAAAACTCCTGAAAAAAACACTGCTCGTTGTTGTGCAAGTATGACTTCAAGCTTCGTTTTGATATAAGATGTTCGAATAATTCTTGTAGAATGGTGATAATAATTCTGAGTCTTGATTGTACGATGTTGAATGTATTCAAATTATTGAGTATTAAAAATTGAGTTTGCCTAAGCTAATATAGAACTGAACTAATTATCTTATTGGTTGATTATTTTGCTTGTTAAGTTTAAACCACCACAAGGGGGTAGTAGGTTATCGGACGTTCTAAAAATTAAAGTACTTCGCAAATACCTTTGTCGCAACCTTTAAACATGAAACAAATGTTTAAAGGTTGATAAGCTTTGCGTTTTACCAGATTTGAAATTAAGATCACGAGAAGAACACTAGATATCAAGTAAAGTTTACCTAAGAAAATATTAGTTCTTTAGAACCTTTAAACATGAGACAAATGTTTAAAGGCTGATAAGTTTTGCGTTTTACCAGATTTGAAATTAAGATCACGAGAAGAACACTAGAGATCAAGTAAAGTTTTCCTAAGAAAATATTAGTTCTTTAGAACCTTTAAACATGAAACAAATGTTTAAAGGTTGATAAGTTTTGCGTTTTACCAGATTTGAAATTAAGATCACGAGAAGAACACTAGAGATCAAGTAAAGTTTACCTAAGAAAATATTAGTTCTTTAGAACCTTTAAACATGAAACAAATGTTTAAAGGTTGATAAGCTCTGCATTTTACCAGATTTGAAATTAAGATCAAGAGAAGAACACTAAAGATCAAGTAAAGTTTAACTAAGAAAACATTAGTTCTTTAGAACCTAAAATTTAGAATATAATAAAGACAAGAATCTCAATTAAGAATTCCATTTTTTAACGTAACATTTAAGAATTGAAATTAAAAATCGTAACACTTGCAATATTTAGCAATATTAATATAAATATCGAATATGGGAAATTAACTGCTTTGTACTTTAAAAATAATTCCTGTGATCCTGCGGTTACATATTGGTATTGTATTTTCATGCCATTTATTAATTTACATTGTGAATAGGACTTTTTTTTTCAGCTTTGTCGTCGAGAATTATTCAGAGGATATTTTCTGGCGCTGTTACGAGGTAAAGTATATCTTTCGAATTCATTACAACTCTAAAACGTTAAAATGTTCTAAAATACATGCCACAAAAATATATGCCACATGTTCAAAAATGCATGCCACATGTTCAAAAATACATGTCACACTCTTAAAAAATAGCACAACACAAAAAATTACTTTGGCAGGAAATTAAGAAATATATTTATAGATTTAAATGCATTTATACTTCTTTTGATTCTTACTCTTTAATTATTTTAATTCTTACAGACATATATAATTGAATGTTATTTTAAATTGAATGTTATTTTAAATTAATGGGATGATAATATTCTTATAATGATAGTTTATCAATAGTGATAATTTTGGTCAACCTTTACTGTATTAGATTTAATTTGAGTTCAAAACAGTACTACTGAAACTCGGTACAGAACATAGGTTCTTATATTACACTCAAACTAAACATGCTTCCAACTACACCGACCTAGCCATGTAAGAAATTCCTTTGAACTTCTTTACAAACCTTATTTTGCAGCATGACACATTTGATTCATTTGGGTCAACCTGGTTTCATAAAGTGATACATTTATTTTGACTTTATTTATTTTATATGTTTATTTTTATGGACCACTCTAAATAATTATGCTTCTACCGATCTGTAAAATTGTTTTTCCCAGTTTCACCGCATAAAACGGCATTAAAGTACAATCTAGGAGTTGTGCCACTTTTGAAACAAAAGTGGCACAACTGGCATGCCTCACGTAACTGTTCTGAAAACAGAAAACGTATTAATGTGTGTTTACTAATGTTCGCGAAGATAAAAAATAAGTCAGAATAAAACTGTTTCAGGGGAAATATAAGAGGCTTCGTTAGTTCTGAAGACTGGCAGTCCCAAAGTCTGTGACTATATGGGTCGGTTGATTTGTAGTCCTTTGAAATTTTGTCTCTGAATTTGGGTCTGTTATTCTTTATCGCTGACGAAGAGGAATCTGTTGTATTATCGAACATCTGCATGTTCTGTTGTATTTTATCTGTGTGTTGGTAATTATATTTTTATCTTTAGAATTATTTATCTTTTTATAACTGAAATGTTTATTTATTTATCTGTTTCAAGGGGTCCGAAACAGAAGGAGGGCAAGATGAGCTACACAGAGTTCGTATGGTTCCTAATATCAGAAGAGGACAAGAGGCATCCGAGAAGGTATTATTCACTCGTCTTACCTTTAGAAACTGCTTTATACGAGGGCGTAGCCATAAATTACTGGAACGGATTCGTACTAATTGATGGGACTAATTGATGATTTCGGCACAAAGTACTTGGAGCCCACAATATTCACGTGCAGTATGTTGAGTGGTATGACACTGATATCATCTGGTCCGTATTTACGACATTTTATGTAAATACTTGAGCTTGATTCTAACGTTTGAATTATTTATGTTATCATATTTTTGATGGCACATTTTAAAGAACTCTGTTCGCTATGCTTCGCCAACCCCTGTACTCGCTTTGAGAGTTATTTCAAGCCAAACTAAAGTTTAAATCGGTAAACGGTTTATTTCATAGTGTGTTACCCTATTATTTATTTCATTGTGTTACCCTATTATTTCTCTATAAATGTGCCAAATTTCATGTTTTTGTATGCTATAGATTTTGCTTACAGAGAAAATCGATGGACGTGCCGATAGGAAAGAATATTTTTCACTTCAGAAGTGCATAAAAAGCATAAAAAGTAAAATGTCTCGTAAACTACATTGAAATCATAAAAGGGGCTCCGTCCTGCAAAAATTTAATTATGTTGGTACCTGCCTGCAAAAATTCGTGGTCTTGCTATTGTTAGTCTGTCCAGGACGCGAACTCGCAGCCCAAATACTTTGTCATTGACTTTGAGATTAAATATTCCTTAAACTAAAATATATATCGAAAAGTGCTTTGTTTCAGCGCATTCTCCAAAGCACTCTCTACAAGTGTACCGAATTTTATATTTTTGTATGCTATAGTTCTTGCGGTACGAAACACTCAAGAGCGAGAAATTTGCCAAACAGCGGCTGTAGCTATCTTCCTTTAATATAGAGAGACAGCTTATTCCTGTCCAATTGTATACTGTGTTGGAGGAAACCAAGCAATGAAGCAAATCGATTAAGGCCGGGCAATTGTAAAAATCAAAAAATATGAATAGTTCGCAAGTTTAAAAAGAAGTAATATAAGTGTTAATTTCTCAAAATTCGCTTCGAAACTTGAGTAGCCAATACGCTTTAAAAGAAATCTCGTATAATTCTCCGTTCAAGATATTTTTTGAAACATAAAATACGCATAATGCACATTCATTGTGCATTTGAAATATTCTTGGTGCTTGTATTAAAAATTTTATAATCTGTACTCAGAAACTTTTCTATAAGGGATTTTATAACACATTAGCAAGCAGTACTTAGACATTGGAGAATTTTAACAACCAGTATAAGCACTCGCTCACTTATAGTTCAAATGCTTGTCGTAAATGATGCCCCGTTCTGTTCCCCCCTTTTTGCACATCTGTACATTGAAAGTTTTCTGATGTACATTCAAACCCCCTATAACGCGATTAATTCGTACCGAGTTATATGGAAACAACGTTATAAGAAACTCAAATTCGTGCAAATCAGATTAATTCGTATCGTGCTATCTGGAAACCTCATACCGTGCTATATGGAAACCGCATACCGTGTTGTATGGAAACCGCGTTATAAAAACTCAGAATTATTCGTAAAAACAGTATTCGTACCGCGTTATAGGAAAACCCCGTTAAGTGAATTTCAGAACATATAAATCAGGCTGATTCGTTCTACGTTATATGAAACTGCATTTTTAGTGCGCCATGTTATGATGATATATTATTATAGATACATTATTATAGATACATTATAGTCATATTATTATAGATACAAAAAGCAATAAATATATGTTTACATATCTCTAATTATTTTTATTAAGACTTCATATAAGAAAATTAAAAAAACAATGTGAAATATAAACTTAATAAATATTTTCCAACAAAAATCCTATTAATATTCTTCATCACTCAAATATTAGTGGTCTAATTCTTTTTCTTTTAATGCCCTCTTCACTTTGCATATCTTCATTTCCGTTTTCAAATGTTGTTTTAATTTGTAATTCTACCCAAATCTCTCTATACGGAGCTAAGTAATTTTGTAATTCTCTTTAAAATTTTGCTTTTTTTGCACTGTTGAAGGATCATTTTCAGTAAAGTAATTTTCTAATTGTTTACCCAAATCCAGTCCCCTTTTCACATCCTTTATATTGAAAATTTCAACCAATTCCTTATTCATATTTACCAATGCATTTGAGGCGAATGTATTAATTTTTTTTGTAGGGGATTTTCCTGAAAACTAAAATTGAAAAATGGTGATGTAAGTGGATAAAAAAGCAAGGGAATACCCCATTAATTTCAACCATAAAAGTATAACAGAAAAATTCATATTGTAGGGAGACTGCTTAAGCCAATTTAGTTCAGTATTATAGAGAAACCGTGTTATAAGACTGCCGTGTTATATGGAAAACGCGTTTTATAAGTACAGCGTTATAGGAGTCGCAATTTTTGCTCAGCATTATATGGAAACCGCATTGTGAAAGTACCGCGTTATAGGAGAGTTGACTGTTGTTGATGTTGTTGAGACCCAGATCGTCCGACCTACCAGAAAAGTGTAAGGTAACTGTTTGGACGGCCGGGAAGTGCCACCCAATTTAGACCGGAACCCAGTGGGGGGAGGGTTGACTGTATAACACATGTGCCACCCTCGTTCAAAGTACATAAATAATTGAGTCTTTATTTCTTATAGATTTTAGATTGTTATTCAGATTAGTTTCGTTATTTTGAAATTGCCTATAGTTGTTGAAAAAAAAAAAAAAAGATAGTAAGATAGAGTAGTTTATCATACACCTGTTTATCCTTCTTTAGCATCGAGTACTGGTTTCGATGCATGGACCTGGACGGCGACGGCTTTCTTTCCATGTACGAACTGGAGTTCTTCTACCAGGAGCAATTGCAGAGGCTGGAAGCCTTGGGTATCGAGACCCTGCCTTTCACTGATTGTCTTTGTCAGGTAAGACTGCTCTCAGCACTTCCCAATTTTAGATCTCTCTACAATTTCTTTAGATCTCTCTACAATTTCATCAATCTCTACAGTTTTAGAACTTAGATACACAATTTTATCATTTTTGAGCCACTATACAAACAATTTCTACTGTATGGTCAATTCACAATTTCTTACTTCCATGAAGCATATTTTTCACATAACATAATATCCTTATTCTGCTCATAGCATGAATAATCTCCCAGATGCTAGCATGTGTTTTGTGCTTTACATGTGCTTAACATGATTTTAGTGAAACAGGTGAATTTGCTTCGTTTTAAACAATTTTTTTCATTTTTACTTCATTATATACAATAATGTATAAGGAAAGTATTGTGACGGGGTCGAAAATTCGAATTCGAGTTTTCGACGGGAGAGCACGTTTCAAGCATCCCTGATCACTAATCAAACATTTTTGAAGTGATATCGGTGTGTGTGTGAAAGTATGTGTGTGTGTATGTGTGTGTGAGTCTGTGGAGACGATAACTGACGAACGAATGGACGAAATCGGACGAATTTTGGTACAAAAATTACAATCCGTGAATACTGGAAGCCTACTGTTTTTATATGCAATCGAATGTTCAGAACCCCCTAAATTTTCGAGTGAAATTTTGAAAAATCATCAAGAAATCAAAACCTCTAATAAAGTTACGCAAATAGACATTTCTTATGTAATTTTTCATTAGAAAACGATTGACATAAATTTTAGAATGCTAGCATGAACCGTTCTCGAAATATTACACATTTTTAAAAAAATTATCAAAAAATCATATAAAATAAAAAAAATGTCCTATTGAGAAACATGTTCACTTTTCATATGTAATATCATGCGATAAATTTGGTGACATCATTTTCGTGGATCTAGCTCGTTCCATTCATGAAAAAAGACACTTTGAGTAATACTGTTGTATTTGAACGCCAATAGTCATTTATCTGCTGTAAGAGCAACTTATTTCTCCGTCCATAACGCTTGGCGAGATTTTGGTGGAATGTCACCAACTTGGCGACTTTTTTAAATTTTGCTAAATTAACGAAAATCTTGCCAAATGGTTAAAAATGAAGCTAAATCAATGAAAATGACAACTAATTGAAGAAAATTCAATATCTTGTAAAGAATATAAATATCTACTATAAGAATAATCTATTTTTTTTTTACTGTAAAAGTCGTAAATTCATTGCATTATATAAGGAAAGTCATGTGCTGCCCACATCAGATTTTTATTTATTGTTTTATTTATTCATTTACAATCTTGATGATTTAGATCATATTTATTTAATTGTTTAATTTCAATAATTTCCAATTCCCTAACTGCGCCAGTCATTGGCATAATCTCTGTAATATTTACAGTGATGCTAACAGAAACGCAGCTCCAATTTGGTATTTCTGTGCCATGGTTGGCTCTTAAGAACGTCCAGGGTCACAGAAAATTTCAGTTTTAAACTTCATTTTGTTCAAACTCTCAAATATCCTTGAGTTTCTGAGAATTTGATTCTCTTTTCCGTTTTACAATTTCAAAAAGCTGGTGCAATAGCATTCTAAAACACATATTAACTTTTAATACATTCCATTAAACGCATTATATGCTATATGTAATAAATTTCAAATTTCACCGTGTCTTGGATTGAAAGGGTATAAAGCAGATAAGTGTCTATTCATCAAAGTGTATTTCTGTGTTGTGCTATTAGTTTTATATATGAATTTATGCCTCTACGCTCTATAGAAAAATGTTTAGTAATTGTGTATAAATTGTTTTAATTTCTTAATAACATTGAACAATGAATATTATTTCATTCCTCATTACTTTACTCACCATTTTTTTAAATTATATACCACTATTATAAATCACCATAGTTCTATGCAGCTTTCACTATCAATTTCTGTAGTGTAACTTTGTAAATTTCCTTTTCTTTAGTTTAGTTTTATTTATTTTTGTTTTTCGCATACACATGACAGGGTATCGTATGTAATATGTCAGTTTTAAATTATGAATTCAAATATGTTTTTAGCAATATGGGTCGAAATTAAATATATATATATTTTACTTACTAACCATCCTACTACTATTTATTGAATGAAATAGAAGCTTTATAAGCACCTCACAATTTTATGGCGCAAACTTTCAGGAATTAATTATTTTTATCAGTTTGGTGACATTTTTATCAATTTGGCGACATTTTTGTCAAGTTAGCAATTTTTAAAACTGTCTCCAAGTTTGAGAAATCCCACCAAATTTTTCGTTAAGCATTACGGACAGGCGGAGAAATGGATTATTCATATAGTCGTTTGTTATGTTATTTCCAAGATATTGAATTAACAATATTGAATTTTCATCATTTAGACGCTATTTTCATTGATTTAGCGTCAATTTAATCAATTTGGCGACATTTTCGTCAATTTAGCAGAATTTAAAAAGATTCGCCAAGTAGGAAATATGACGCTAAAATTCGTCGTCAGAATTTTGCAAAGCGTTACAGACGGAGAAATAGGTTATTCTAATAATAGATTCTCATATTTTTTCCAAGATATTGAATTTTCATCAATTAGTCGTCATTTTTACCAATTAGCTGACATTTTAATCAATTTGACGACATTTTCGTCAATTTGGCAACACTTAAAAATCTCGCCAAGTTGACGATATTCCGCCAATTTCGACACCGAAATTTCGCCAAGCGTTACTCAGAGATAGATACATAAACAGACAGATAAATCAAGATGTTTGTATTATAAATGTTTATGAGATCAGTAAAAATTTTTTTTTCGGTAGATTGAACTATATTCTAATCGTAATTATTTTCTCTTTTTTCAGATGCTGGATATTATCAAGCCCAAAGTGCCAGGCAAAATCGCCCTGGCAGATCTAAAAAAATGCAAGCTAACCCCCATCTTCTTCGATACCTTCTTCAACCTCGAAAAATACCTTGATCATGAACAAAGAGATCCTTTTGCATCCCAAAGAGTAATGCTCCGTTTTGTTTTCCACTTATTCTTTAAATATCCATGTGCAAGACCATGGCTGCCACATTTAAAAAGTTATAAAACTTTTCACCATGCAAAATGCAATGTTGATTATGTCGATGGATTATTTCTGTCCAAGTTTCAAATATATACTTACTGTAGAATTCCATTTGATGGTATGATGTTGATGTCACATTAAATGATCAAACCTGAGTTGATCATCAAATGTGGATCATCAAATGTGATCAGTCCGTTTGAAGATCAAACTTTGTAAACTGTTTGCAAAATGTATTTTGCAACTACGGTTCGTACAATAACTTATGTACGAACCGTACATAAGTTATTGTAACCGTACATAAGCATGTGAAATTTGAGGCCAGACTTGAAATTTGGGGATGGACTTGAAATTTGGGGATAGACTTGAAATTTGGGGCCAAATTTGAAACTTGGACAAGACTTGAAATTTGGAGTGTGTTGGTTATTCGATAGAAAGAGGAAGGATGACTCTAGTTTCACAATTTTTGTAATTTTAGAGGTGACATACACCAAACGGTTCGATTTACTGAATATACTCGCATAAGAAACACTCTCTTTTAAGTGATGCTCTTTTAAGTGTGATCGACACATACACCAGATTTGAAATCTTGCAAGCTTTGTTTCGCGATTGTTACTCAAGTTTAAGATTGAAAATAGGCGGGCTCTTAGAATCACCCTCGCCATTTTCACAGACTCTTTCTAGCAGAGGTAGTATGTGACAGACCGGCTTTCGCGCACCAATCGGCCGTTAAGACCCCGATTTGTAAGTTCAGATCTGAAGCTAACTTTTGGCATAGCCTTACAGTAGCGGTCTACGATGCTTGTGGCCCAGGGTTCAAACCTGAATGAGTCAAAAGAGCCTGTACCCTCAGGGGTTTGTTTGATAATTGTTACACCGATGATTTTTAACGCACATGTCACTTGTACCAGTAATAATACTCATGTGTATTTATCGTTTTATTATTTTCTTCGACAGGAACATGATGGTGAAGGTCCGGAGATGTGTGACTGGGACCGTTACGCCGCGGAGGAGTACGAGCTCCTGGTGGCCGAGGAGAGTGCAGCCGAGCAGCCAGACGAGATGTACGTTATCGACTTTGTCTAACACTCACTCTCAGTGCAGCCCATGTACGTACACAGGACTGGAACACTGCAATGGGTTCATTCACTACTTGTTGCGATTCCTCACCCCCCCCCCCTTTTGTTCACTACCATAGACCTTCTAATATACAACTAGACGGAGCACTCAACAGTAGAGTCCTGTGACTAATACCCTTGGCGAAATATCGTTCTCACGTGTTCTTCTTTAATTCTCATTGGCTTCTTCTTCATTTGAAAGAGGGACATTCGTGACGTCAGATATATTAAATGATGATCAACCAATATACAACTTAGTTCCAGAGTCTTACTTTGTCAACCTTCATCGAAGCTTCGTCCATATTGTCACACTCAAGGATTTGAATACTTCGTCTAATTTAAATTAAAAGGTCTGTGTTTACTACCCTCTGTGTGAGCCCTTGTCAGTTGTGATGTCCTTAAACATCTGTAAAAGAGATTTTCCCAGTTTTCCCTTGTGATAACAGCACCTTCACACTTTAATTATTACATATTCACCAATTTTGTTTTTCTATACTCCCCTTCAAGGTGGCCTATGATATTTAAATATTGATTTATACATGGATGATAAAGCCATATATCAAATGTTGATATCTTCCTGATCAAATGATGACCCCCCTCTGATCAAGATATCTGGGAGAATCTCCGTCTTGTTCACATTAAGCAGCCTGAGATATCCATAATAATGTTAGATATATCACAGCAAAATACCTCGCACTATCCTGCATCATTGGCATCAGAAAGAATCTTCCATATAGACACAATTCTGATACCATGTAGGCTATCAATTGAACTCTCAACCATTAATGATAATTGGATTTTCATTATTTTCTGCCCATTCTTCTTCAATCCACAATTGTCTATCAATTTGCAAAACTACAAGCAACACATGTGAACTCGGATGTAGGCCTGCAGCATAGAGCTCATTTAATCTCTTATAATAATAGATCTTTGGTTAGCATTTTTGTCTTCCACATTGAGAGATTTCCAGATCTTTGAAGTAAAACACTAACGGTACAGTCGGTACGGTACATCTGTAATAAACTAAAATAAGCTATTATAATAAACCAAACTACTCGTAGTTTGTTTTAATATTTCCAATTTGATGTCTCTGAAGACAACGCGGAAGAGATATTTTGCGATTTCTTGATTGGATCAATTTTATGGATTGTAGTGGAGTAAAATGATTTAGGTAGAAGCTTTTTTAACAAAAATGAAAGATTTTTTTTCATCTGAGATAAAATTCCCGTGTGATGTAAAGGTATGTTTTCCACAAAGGCCTCATGACGTAATTTTCTATGGCGGATCCGGTACCTGTCCAGGCGTTTATGAAAACAGAGCAACCTTTTACCATTTTAGATTATGAAGATAATAGAAAATTTTTGTGAAGTTAAAAAATTAACATAAAAAGTCACATGACATCTTAAACTGCAAGAGGACACCAGTGCTAGGAAGCAACACTCTGGGTAAATTCTTTATAATTTTTTACTCTGGTGGGAAATCTCATATATATACAAGCTTTAGTCTAGGTAGCGAACAATAAAAATTGCATAGGAAATAAATTATATTTGTAAATGATTAAAACGTTTTTAGAATTTATTCCCTTTACAGATTATAGCATACATAGATCGACTGCGCGCTTATGCATACTCTTCCGCATGGAATAGAGCATATCTGCAGTGGTAAAAAGAAACTTTCTTTGTTCCCCAATTTTGTGAACTTTTAAGGTAACTGACAAATTCCGTCCTACTACGTAGTCAACTTCAAATTTAGGGAAAGTTTAACTCAGAATACATTAAGCTAAAAAGGCCAAGTTCATAATCTTGTCTGTACAGATAATATTTTCCTATCAAGACTACCTCTGGCATTATGCAGACCATGCAAAACAAAGGACAAGTCTATATAAATAAAATTGAAAATCTGTCTGTCTGTCTGTCTGTTTGTCCCATCATCACGGGAGAACGGCTGAATCGAATTTGATGAAATTTTGTGGGTAGCCTAGAAGTAGTTCCACTTAAAATTTAGTCTGTGTTTTGAGTTTCTACGGGCAGTGGTTCTCGAGATATTAGTAAAAAACAAAATTTTCGTTTGTGTCATCATCACGGAAAAACAGCTGAACCGAATTTAATGAAATTTTGTGAATAGCCTTAAAATAGCCCCTCATAAATTTTGTCCAAGTTTCGAGTTTCTAAGGCCAGGGGTTGTCGAGATATTAATGAAAAACGGAACTTTTTCCTAAGAGTTCTACTCTCCAACTCCATGGTTTATCCAATCGGAAAGGATGAAAATCGTTTGTTTAAAACGTCAAAATGAAATAAAACGTTATTTCCGAGTTTGGTGCAGGATTTTTGCATTAATTAGGCACTATCGGAAGACATGAATTGTTTAAAACATGAATTTAAATGGAAAAATCTACCTCCATGGGTTGTCTTTCACAAGCTTTTACTCAACAATGAAAAGTATAAAGAAATCAAAATGGCTATTTAATTTCGCACTTTATGAGGAAGATTCTATCTTATATCATGTTGCTCGGCAACGGAATGAAATTAAATGAGTTGTTAATATTTATTATTATTATTTCTATTTTAATAATAAATAAATGGATGTAAAAATATATTTTATAAATGAAAGGTTTGATTGTTCTTTTAATTATATAAATTGAGGACTGCGTACATTACTTTCGTTTATTTTAGCAGAGAGGTTTCAAGCTCATATATTGTGTTTAGCTAATAAACTGATTGATATTGTATTTACCCAACTGATGATATTGTATTTACCCAATAAATTCATTTAGCCGATTGTTTTTTGAAACAGAAAAAGAGTAGAACAGGTGTATCTTATACAATTGTTTTCATTTAGTATAAACAAACGGGATCAGGATATTTTATTCCTCAGATCTGCAAATTCAGAGCTACGAATTTGGCGAAATATCTCTAACTTGGAAACTTTTATTAAATTTTACCAAATTAGCGGAAATGTCTCCAAATTGATAAAAATGACGCAAATCAATGAAATTAAATTTGTTTTTTTAGAATAGAGTACTGAAATGATGTTTTGGTAGCATTTGTCGGTCAGTCCATCCATCCTACTTAGTAACACATTTAACGAATTATTTTAATATCACCAAATTGATAAAAATATTTGTAAATCCATAAAAATATCATGGAATTGATAAACTTGCGCTTAAATAAAATTAATTGTGTTTTGTTAGGGGATAGTATTGTGATGATGTTTCGTCAATTTGTCGCAAAATGGGACTATCAGTTCTATAGTCCCACTTGGCGATAAATTTGGCGATTTTTTAAGTTATCGCTAAATTGACGAAAATGTCGCCAAACCTTCCATGGAGATAGCATTATTAAGACGGTATGATTTCCATCAATTTATTTGAAGCAAATGATATCATGTCGCTTAGCAACGGATCCAATGTGTTATGTGCCATACGATTTTTATTAAATCTTTCCCGATTTGAATAATAAAGATATGTATATAAAATAAATTTCATTGACTTTGCATTTTTGACTGGATAATATCAATTACGGTCTTCAGGTTTAAACGTTATTATCATTGATATTTTCGGGGTCTGTCGATTCAGAAATTATTGATATTTTCAAGTTATGCCATTGTTTATTTATGACGAAAATTGTTGAAACTCATATATAGTACGTTGTACGAGTAATCTTCTACAAATGCACGGATATATCTTTTACTCTACGAGAATATAAGTTGTACAGGTATATTGGCATATATTTTGATATATATTAGCATATATTGGAATCAATTACGACCTTCTGGTATAAAGATAACGGGGATTATTGATATTTTCAATTTATTACGTCATCTCTTTTATTTTGGCAAATATTTTTGAGACTCATATTGTAATACGGGTAATCTTCTACTAACACACTGGCATATTTTCTAATCTGCGACAATATAAGTAGTACGGGGTTGCATATATTGATTCAATTCCTTTTTTTTTGTAAATTTGCTTACAAAAGGGGCCATGATGTTTTATTCTTCAGATCTGCCCGTGAAGATAATTTTGCAGAGAACAGATATTCTTAAACTTCTCTTTAGGAGGAATAAATTTAATATTTTAATAGAATTTGCACATGATTGCGAATTATAAGTTTCCTTATATAATATATTCCGTACGAAGAACGGGTATGCTGCTAGTATTATTTAAAAACAATTCTGTTAGTAACCCACCAAGAGATATATCTGACGATCAAAAAATATTGTGTCTTTGTAGATGAATGCGAGTTTGTAGAAATTAATGGCTGGAATTAGTTAAGCGCCAATACGAACATTTTTGTCATTATTGTTAACACGATATCAAAATGGCGTATATTGTAATGATATACGTTACTTGACAACAACTTACACGTCATATATGCTCGGGTTGCTGTTTAAATTAGTCTGGAAAATAAAAATTTTGTGCACAGTTTGCAAAGTTGAAAAAGAGATGTTAACTGATTTCGAGAGCAAAATGAAGCCTTCTTCTTCAGCATAAATTAGATAGAACACCGGTACTAACAAAGGTAAAAGAACTTCTGTAAAAAAACAAACAGTTGTTTCACGTTACTGAGGAAAATTATTATTGCCAAAAGAAAAATTGAAAAAAATGAAAGAAAAGGAAAATGAATAGTAAAAGAATTTGTTCAGTGACGCTATTAGTCGTGGTAGTCAATTTTTCGAAAAAAATAAATAAATAAATAAAATGCTGAGTCATTAACTCGGTGAGTCATTAACACGCATAAATCCACTATCAAATAGTTTTATGGGAATAATAAAAATTCCTTGACACATTCGAATTCTTATCCTGCGGTGAAAGATCCACTAATGAACCGGTTTTAAGTCTCTGCGTTTTTTCCAAAAATCTCTACAGATGTGAAACGTTTGCTCAGTGAATAAAACTATGAAATAAATGCCCTATCATAAAAAGAGGATAAGCAACCGGTTTTGAAAGATATATAAGAACATCATCAACTAAATTTCTAAAAAAAAAAAAGAAAAATACTTATGAATAAAAATAATAAGAAAAACAATAAGGGTGACACATCCGCTTTTGGAAGCTAGATGGGCTAATTCAACCAAAAGAATCAACTACTGCCAAAAATATTTAGAATGCAACAAAAGTTGGAAGAAAACAAGCGGTTTTCGAAAGCTGCATAATCTAATTCATCAACAAATTCATGTTCTATTTAATGCTCATTACATCCTTGAAACCGATTGACCTTTTAACTTTGTATGTTGTATCTTACGAAATTTTTAATTTTCATATTCACATGTCAGTTTCCTGAACTGGTACAGGATGGGGGTTTATTGCTGTGATATCTGCATGGCAAAAATGTTCTAAGTTATATTTAATGCTTAAAGTATACCGGGCAAAAGATTCCTTGATTTTACTTCCTTTTTTCCTTCATTCAAGATTATCCCTTTTTCAATATTAAAATTATATTGCATTTCAGATTATTTTAGTTTAAAGCGCTTTTTGCATGTTTTAATATTTTTTCCGTCTACCTCTCTCTCTTTGCAATGTACATTAAAGAATGACTAATGTTCATAAATGTGTTGTAATGATTTTGTGCTCATTAATTTTACGGGTGTACTTTCATTATATTATACACTTTCACTATTAACTCTCTATCTCTACACTGATTTTATATTGAAGTTTTTATTGAATTCTATTTTGAATTATATATTCTATATTCAATGTTTACAAATGATTAAATCTAAAGTCCAGCAAAGTCTCATCCTCGTTTCGACCATGGTTTTAAAAAGTAGGAATTAATCGCCCATTAAGACTTTTGACTTCGGGTTTAATAGTCTGTTTATTGACTTTGTCTTTAAAACTGACTATGATGATCCGATTTATCTTCATATCAGTTATTTTCTGTATTGTACGGCGTATTTCAGCACAGTTGGCTTCGTTTCTTGAACTTTAACAATTGGTTTTAGACGCATATTTCCAATTTGAAAGTGTTTTAAAATTAAATGCAAAATTCTTTCATATATTTTTTTCCCAGTGGACGGTGTTTTCATGAAAATAAAGGATTTAATTTTTATAGGGTCTCTTGAGCAAGAAAAGTTCTATTAGAAGAAGTTACGTTTTGTACAATAATTAGTGTGGGAAATAAACGGTGTAATCAATATTTCTCAAGTTATTACTTCTTAAAAGTCGTGAAGTTATTGCTTCTTAAATGTCGTGAAGTTATTGATTCTTAAAAGTCGGGAAATTATTGCTTCTTAAAAGTCGTGAAGTTATTGCTTCTTAAATGTCGCCCTTATAAATCCGAGGTCAACCACAAATATAATAGCGCAAACCATTTTCTACAGAGTCTGGCTTCAATTTGCAGTCAACGCTTATAAAATGAATCAATGCATAACTACAAATGGATAACTACAAAGCATGCATTACATGCTAGATTAATAATATATTTCTTTAGTAATGTAACTGTACAGTAAAATTGAATCTATTTATTGCACTAATTGCAGCATATAAATAAAGTAAATCCAAGAAATAAAGAAATTAATAAGTTAACTATCATATAAATAAGATGAGATTAATGTGTTAACGAGTTAAAATTGAACTTGAAGAGATATAGTATAGCACCTAAAACTAATCAAAAGAATCTCATCGATTGCTAGAATAAGAATTCAATAGAACGCAAGTCAATAAAATAAAATAAAAATTTGCCGGGGTAAACAGAAAAACAATCCGCATGAATTAAATTCAATTAAAAATGGAGTGAATAACAATGAATAGAAGGCAACGAAATTGTACACAAGGAACCGTAAAAAAATGTACACCACCTATTCCCCTATTTTTATGAAAATATTATACGAGGGAGGATATATACGAGGGGGGGGGGGGATATTATATGAAGGAATTTTGCATTTAATTTTATGAAATTTTCAAATTGGAACTATGTGTCTAGAGTGGATGGCAAAAACTCGAAAAGCGAGATCTATTATGCTGAAAAAACATGTTAATTTGTACTTAATTACGTTGTTGAGCTGTTCCTCATAGTGTTTTTTACTTAAATTACAAACAATATCAACAACTCAATTCCAAATACACTTTAATGATTTTATCGGTTTTAAAATACTGATGCTTATTCATCAAGGACGGTGGGTTGGTAAACATAACACAGAGAATCTTAGTTATGAATAAAACTGTCTATTTGACAGCCTTAAAATTCTATCATTCTGATACCACTACCAATTTGATTATCTTGGCTCTGGATAATGCTGTTGAAGGCCATATTTCCCAAGATAGCTTTTAGTTTTCTGAGATAAAAATTATAGTCACACTGCTAAAGTTTATACAAATATACTACAATTCAACAATGAAAATTTCCCATAAGAATCCATTTTATATTTTAATTGTATAAATAGTCACAATCACTGATTTCATCTTTATCCTTACAAAAGCGCCATTGTCAACTCAGCAAACACATTTATATTTGAAATAGTTTTCATATTCTTTCCTTTGATTGACTTTGCATTCGTGTGATATTCAAATTCATAGAATGATAATGCATGTTATGTTCTGTGTTTCAGTTTGTATGATAAAATATTTGCATGGAATGTGTTTTTCTTTTATAAAAAAACCACAGGTTGATATTCTTTTGTCTTCACTGCATATAGGCAGATATAAATTAATTTAAAAATGAAAGAGAAATTAGCACATGAATATGAAAAAGAGATCAATTTTATTTCGATACCTGAAATTAGAACATTGATCATTATTGTTGATCATATCAAGACAATATTATTATATTTGACTGCAAAATTTACATTTTTAATTTTAAAATGTAAAACAGTTTGAAATCATTTTAATGATATGAAGAATAATGCTACAATTAAGTATTTTATAACTGATAACAAAAAATTTAATCAGTTTTGAAAACACAAGATCCTTAGGGAAAAACTATATTTCCATAAAATAAAAATATCTTTGCTTTCTATGTCAGATTGTTTTAAGGAATACCACTGAACTTTCTTTCATAAATAAAAAATATTTATACAAGTAATTAAATCTTAACATAATGCATTTTTATTTATCAATTATATTGCAGATATTTTCTTTTCACACTCACTATTTGTTCCGCCGATATTATTTTGAGATTAAATCGTAGTTTTAAAAATTATAAATTTAAAATAAGCCTTATTTAGATATTTTCATTCAAATTTTCAGTTGGGGTAAAAATATATGCAACTGGTAACAATTTTATTCTCGAAAAATGATTTTAGTACCAAATTAGACAATAGATAGCAGCACCAAATATACATGGTAAATTACATTCTATTCTTGAATTTGTTTAGTGCTGCCATCTAGAAAGTGATTCTGAAACTATTTTTCTATCTTAATAATTTTAAACTAAAAGACTATAATTTTGATCAGAAATAACATTTTCAAATAGAAACAAAATATTTGTTTTCAACACACTTTTGTATATGATAATGAATTTAATTTTTTTTCTTGTAATGCCTTGAGATAAAAAATAATTTCATACTTATAAGCTTATTATGTGCCATTAAATTTTAATTAAAATAATTTATTCATATACTATTTTATGAGAGGTTTACCAAGTAATAATCAATTTTTTATTTCCAGAATATATGATGATTATGAGGACGAAATACCCCCAAATTTAGACAAACTGTCTGGTGCGAAAAGAACATCTCGACAAACTGATACAGAAGATGATGAGTACGATTATGCAGATTCGGATGATTACCATTACTGAACATTTGAGTACGAATCGAAAATAATTTGAATCAAACTATAGATCAAACCGTGTCGGTTTTATTAATTTTCAACATCTAGGTGTTCGAAAAAGAACTGGCGAATTTTACAGCAGTGACTTTTATTATTATTATTACTATTATTTTATGTAGATCAACTCCGACAGATTTTACTATTTGTTTGCGAAACTGCAAAATATTTTTTTTTAAACTTTTATTACGGGACTTTAACTACCCCGTGTAAATGTTTCTTAAGCAGTAGAACTTACTTCGGGTGAGACCAAAACAAAAGTGAAACGTAAAGAAAAAACACTTCTTTAATGAGATAAGATAGTATAAAATAATGATGAAAGGTTTCAGTTGGTTTTGGAAACAAAACGAGCCTCTTCATCAGGATAAATGAAACAGAACGGTCATTCCACGAAAAGTAGATAAAAGTCTGCCTACTAGAACGCCCTGCAAATGTTTTTAAAATGACACTCAGACAGATTTTTTTTTTTTTTTTTTTTTTTTTTTTTTTTACCTTTGACACTCTTGATACCTTTACTGAATTATTCTATGCATTTTTATTAAATAATTGCTTTCCTTGACAAACTTTACAGGAGCTGGATTCGATTTCATTGAAAAGTGAATCGATTTTCATTTAGCAATAGAAGGGTACTATAAATTTACCTTACAGTAATAACCGAATTATATATATATATATGTATATTATTTGTTTAAATAACTATTGTAAAAACTGATATACATTTGTACATAATTACCATAATACTTTCATTACATGCTGTTTACCATTATTTTAACACCCTCTCCAAATTAGTTAACTGGAACAAACATCTCCCTTTCCTTCTCTCGAAGACTAAAAACATTTAAACCAGCTTAGTTAACTGAACATTGCTTGATCTTTTGGATTCTAGGATTATGTAATCATGAAATTCTGTTTAATTCTTATAAAGTATAGTGATAAGGATTGAATAGAAATAAATAAGAAAGATCCTAGATTCATTACTCAACATCATCAGATACTACACCAGTTCCTTTTCGAATACCCTGTATATGAAAATGATTGGATGGAAATGTACCGAATATGTCATGGCCTGTGGTCAGTGTCAAGCTGTGCTTTACACATGTTTCATGTTTGCTTTGAAAGAAACTTACCCTGTTTATAAACAGGTGTAATTGTCCTAATATTTTATGTGAAATTTTTATGCATCTCTTTGTACAAAGGTGGTTCTAGAGTTTGAAAAATGTTATTTAACTCTCTTAGGAACAAATACCAGAAAATAATAATGTTATACTTGTTTAGAATTACTTTTCATTTTCATTTGTTGAGCTGAATTTTCGTAGATTGAAATTAAAGATAATTCATAAATCGAAAATCTCTATAAATATGTACATTTTTTTTTTCAATATTTCTCTTAATTCTTAAAGGATGTTTTTGTGGTGTTGCTTTGAGCAAAATTGTATATATTTGCTTATTAATATATTGATTGTATTATTGCATTGTTTTTTATGCATGCTATATATTTTTTATTTATTTCTTTTTTTAAATCTAGTCGATTAAAAATTTGTTCAAATGAGTTCTTTTAGCTGTTTTAACAGAGCTATGTGTTGTACAGGAGCAATAACATGTACTTTTACATCTTATTTTTAAAATTAAAATTAATTTTAATTTATAACTTTAAAGTTGATCCGTCAGTACACCGTCAGAAAAAGAAAGCCTAGTTGGATTTATGTATCTCCCCTGCTGCATTTTTCTACATTTAATGTAGATTCCTCGTACTTTTCCTTAGCAAATCCTCCGTCAAAGATATTTCTTTTGGCAGTATAGCTACATCATAGAGAACTATGTTCTCATCTTTTTATCTTGCCTTAAGAGCAATTAAATCAAATTATGTCTCTTGTGATGTGCAAATTAGTGAGAGGAAAATTATTGAGGTAAAAACAAATAATCATTTTATATAAAGATTATTTTTTTCAACCTGTACTGATCACAGGAAGGCAAGTTATACTCTAAAATTCAGTTTGTGAGATGACAAGCTAGGGCTATCAATAATGAAACGAAACAGACGTGACTTTTTCTATCATTAGTTCATTGTTAGTTTTATAACTACATTATATTATTTGTCTATTAAATAATCAACTGCTTGTTTGATCCCCGTTATGAAGGTTAAAATATTTTTATCTTTTAGAATAAAGAATAAGTAAAGTATTATTTAATTTATTTCATTATTAATGTTTATTATTCCCTATTTAAATGTTTATATACCGCCAAAACTGAGATTTCAGCTATTAAAGTTGGCCCTGATGCTAAATGTCTTGTATCATTACAGACTACTGTTATTTACAGACTATTGTATTTTAAATATAAAACAGCAAAGTAGCAATTTTAAATAATTATATTTAGAAATAAAAATATTTGTTATAGCGATATTTCCTTTTAATACTTGCTGCTGAAAAAATATATATGATTTTTTTTACATAGATTTTAGAATTAACAATGGTTTGATTTTACTGAGATAAAATAACATTTCATTTTGTTTATGGTTAGTGTGAGGTAAATTATTGAGGTAAAAACAATTAATGAGGTAAAACAACTGTACAGGTAAAATAAATTCACAATTCCTGCCTTTTTCTCACATTTATGACCGGTATATTTTAAAAAGTAATTCAATCTATCAAATTTTTACATTTCATTCTTTATATGCATTCAATTATTTTATAATGTATCTTCCGGATTATTCAAACTACATACATGTATATTACAAATCCTAAACATTGAAATGTGTTATGCTAATTATATACAAGTCGAAAACATAAAGATTTTAGATTGGTATAAAAATACGCGTTACTTGAACATATATAAGTAAAATTTGTTTAGACATGTTGAAAAGGCTTAAAAAGGACTTAGAACATCAAACTTCTTCGGAACATTCTCTGATGCCGACAGAATTTCCCGGAGGAAATCTTTGCCTTTTTATCTTTTGCACTCTCACTAATTTTTATTTACAAATCTTTTCGCATGAAGGGGTAAACCATCGAGGCCCTCGATGCAGTAAACATTCTTGAAACGTCGGTAGGAAGTATTACTCAAGAATGCACTGTAACTTTTGCATCTGGATCTGAAGACCTACGCTCTAGACTAAGACAAGAACAGACAAGAACCGCGTAGCCAAGAATCGCTTAATGCATTAGAGCGTAATGTGTATGTAGTGAGATGTGAGAAACATCATTATTGAATAAAGTTAAAACTCATCAGTTTAATTAAGTAGGTAAGCATTTGCTATTATCAGTGTTGTTTGTAGGGAAGATGAGGGGAATTTCCCTCACCCTTTTTACCACCAATGTCTTTAGAGCTTAAAAGACAACGTCCCGATCACTTGGATGAGGATATCGTTGGGATGTGTCCCAACTTCGTGTGTCAGATCCATGCCTACCATCATAAAAGTAATGCAAAAAGACTCCTGGCTAGAGATAGTAAATTCCACCCTCTTCCCCCATCGCTTATTTGACTAATAGCGCTCAAACTAAAGGCCATATTTTCAACATTTAACAACGTAAATTACTATATTTTGCTATAATTATAGATTTCCAAGAGGTGTATATTGCATTAACGTTATTTTGTTTCATATATTATACTCTATTTAGTTGGTAAAAACGTTTGAATGTGATACAAAAAATGCAAATTGGAGAGAAATAAAAATGAAATTAAAAATTATAGTATAATGGAAATATTTTTTGAAATTATGAAACACTATTACGTGTCATGTAATGATAAAAAAGGGTAACTAACAGTCGGGAATTTTAATTTTTTTATTCTATTTTTTTTTTTCTAAATCGTTTTCAGATTGGATAGTATTTAAATTTATTTTAAATTGTATAAGTATTATTTTAACAGTTTATGGAATAAAAGAGCTTGTGTCGCCTTTTATAATGAGAATTAAGGTAGAATTGGGCATGGAAGTTTTATTTCACGATTCTTTAGTAATGTTAACTGGAAAGCATCAAATGTTAAACAGAAAAGAAATTATTTTAGAACAGAAATTTTAAACAGAACAGCAAAAACAGCAATTATTTTAAACAGAAAATCAATTATTTATCTGAAACAATATGTTAAATTAAATTAATTTTATTCTGCTATTGTTATCACCCATTGCTATACGAGTATATAGTAAATAACTTTTGTCTTTATCAGAAAATTTAAAATTAATAATCCTATGGAATTTTATATTTCTTTGGTGGACAAATTGATGCGCGGTTAAAATACATCACTGGCTCACTCCAAGACTGAAAGGAAATGCATTTTCTGTAAATAAAAAAAAAAAAAAAATACTAAGTACTTTTGAAATCAACATTCGAAAGAAATACAAAATGCAGTAATATTTAGACTATGCAGTTTAAATATATGTTTCGTGAGATTCAATCAGTCTCACCCTATAAATATACAGAAACTTAAAATTAAACGAAATTAAAAAAAAAAAAAAAAGCTGGCGATTGGATTTTAACAGTATATTTATTTAAATGAAAATTTTTCATATATTTAATATCAGTGACTTATTGTAATTGAAAAAAAAGTTCATTTGTACTCTTAAGTATGTCTTTGTTATAATATTTATACTGAATATATGCATCAGACTCACAGTTCTATATATCTGTGAAAAAAAATGTGCACGATAAATTGTAGATCTTTTGTCCTAGATTGGTATACGACAAAAATAATACAAATACAATAATAAAATTAATAAAATAAAATTATTAAAATTAATAAAATTAAAATCAATAATAAAATTTAGCCCGCCTTGAAAAACTCAAATTAGTATTAAACATATGGTATATATGTATAGAACATTTTATGTGAAAAAAAAAAAAATTTATAGGATTTGTTGTGTACATACATGTAGGTAATGTGAACACTATATATATTTTTTTTAGATCATAAGTTTGTCATTTGCTGAACTGCTCATAATCAGATCAAACATAGTTGTTGGGCTATCGCCTGTCAGTCACATTTTCTTATCATCGGTGAAATTGAATGAATCATCTTCATAACTTCATTATGTTTTATTTATTTCTCCGCATTATTAAACTTTTTTTTCACTAAATCATCATCATCATTGTTTTATATACTGTTGCATCTCATTTGTTATCAAGGAATCATGTGTTGTAGGTTTTGTTCTTAACAGACTTTCTATGAATATTTAATATATTTGAAATTAAATTGCTGCTGTTAGTATGTTATGAATGCGAATATATGCATCTTTATGAGTCATTATACAAGTTTGAGTGGAGCTACATGGGTAACAATGTAGTGCCGTTTTTGTAACAATGTAGTGTCAGGGTGGCACTAGACAATATTTCAGATGATTTAGAGAGTGTGAAAATTTTATTATATTTACGTGTGATAACAGACTGTCAGTAACTATATATTTTCTGTAGTTGTATATATGATTATTTACAGATTAAAATAAAGTGCCATTAATATTATTGATCTTCATGTGCATTTTATTTGAGTATTCTATATTTAGTTCCCAAAGTTTTTCAAATCACGGTCGGATTTATGAAAATCTTAAATCAAAAATCTTTCAGAATATGTTTCAATGTCAGCAACATGTGTGTAATGATTTTATCTGATTTTTTCCGCCCGACCCGTTCCAATTTTTTTCTTTTTTAATACTCGCAATCGAAAAAACTCTAAAACACTAAAGACCTTGCACGAATCCTCTACTGCCCATAATTTGAATATTTAAACAGAACTGTTTGTATATTTGTTTAACATTAAATTGTTAAATACTTGAATATTTTTAAATAACTTATGTTTCAAAATGCTTTCTTTTATTTTCAAATAAGTTGTTCAAATAAGTTTATTTTCAAACAAATATTTGTATTTTAAAATGTTTTGTTTAAAAATAATATATCATACCGTAAATATTTTTATAAAAATTATTTGAAATAAATTAACATTTTCAAATGCGTTTTTTAAACATATTATTACTTCAAAATAAATTATATAGTAATATTAATATAAGAGTCTACTTCGCAGAGTATAATTATTCTGAGCCGTCGTTATTTTCATTATCCCATTACAATTTTTTCTTTTCTTGTGCTGAGGACCAACAGCACGGTAGAAGTGAAACTTATGTGGGAAAGAGTTACTACTATAATCATCCAGGTTTAGGAAAAGCAAAATTCGTTCTCGATCCACCATCAATTTTGACATTTTGATTAGTTAGCACTAGTTAATTAATCAAAATGCCAATTAATTTTGAACTTTTAGATTCCTAAATGAACAAGAGAAAAGAAAAAAAAAATGGATAACTTGTAGAAGAGATAGATAAATGAAAGAATTAATTTCTAATAATAGATACATTGTAGATTAGAAATGGTTAATTAATCAAAATGCCGATAACAACTACACTAATTGTTCAGCATTTCGTAAAAATACAAAACTCAATGTCAAGAAACATTTTCTTAGATTAAAAACTATACTTGTTTACTAACTTTGTTTTAAACAATTTAAAACGATTGCATTGAAAATGTCAATGTTTCAACAATTGACGTCATTTTCATTAAAGTATCGTCATTTTATTAATTTGGCAACATTGTCATTAATTTGGTGATATTTTGATCGGCCCTAAATTGCTCTAATAATTCCTGATAAGGGATAAGAATGTTTAGATTCCTAAATGAACAAGAATGAAGAAAAAATGAATAAATAATATAAGAGATAAATGCAAGAATATATTTTTTCGCCCCAATCGGCGATAATGAGCTAAAGTAGGTGCATTCCACTGAGGCCAACAAGGAGAATGACGTTGATTCCGTGCAATATTCCTTTTGGCGCCTCCTTTTTCGTCTGTCTCGAAGGCCAGGCGAAGAAAACACAGTCCACGGCGTTAGGATGGCCTGAGCCTAGGGTTACCAGGATTTCCCAGTTAGAAGAAGGGTTCCGGATTTTGCGATTTATCGCCCGTTTGGCGGCATTTGGCGACAAACTTCACGAAATAACGATTAGTCTAATTCTAGGAGATATGGAGAGATTTCCAGAAGTTTCTATACAGAGACTATTAACAGAACTCATCACTCCATTGGACGGGAGTTGACGAATTAACGTGACACTAGCTACATTGGACTGTGATTTTTGTCAATGTTTTGAGAATAGTAGTGGTTGTTTTGTGAAATTATTTTCGTCAGCATTTTGAGAATAATATAGCTTATTTTGTGACATTAGTGAAGTATTTAAGTGTTGCTTTTCTGTGTACTGTTGTTTACATTGTGCTTGTGAATAAACGCAATTTATCCAGAAACTTGGACTCGTTCTTGTATCCTGCGTATATACCCACGATTCTAGAGGATACGTTCTTAACAATATGTATCGCAATCGAGAGACGTAAATACACTCGTTAAAGGTGAAATTACAACACCATGAAGGAATCAACGTAGTCATATGCAAATCCCAGTACCAGTAGAAGAGAGAGTCATATGCAAATGATTAAGATTTCGTATGTATCGGGTTACGTAACACTCAGCTTAGGGTGATAAATTCCAGCAGATGGCCTGTCCCGTAAATACTATCAGCGACGATTTGTAGCAGCCGAACGTTTGAAAAAGTAAAGAAGCGATGCCTTGAAGACGTTAGCGAGCGGTATACAAGCAAGTAACGGCTGGGGAACGAGACCGTATCCTGGAGCGTGATGTGGATTTATCGATGCATGCAATTGCCACGCGTGTTGAGCACGACGTGAGTACCATCCAGCGATGTGTTACACGATGGACGCATTAACAGCAGAGAACACGCCGAAGAGGGAATGGATCGAACAGGCGCACGACAGAGCGCACAGACCGGCAGATTCGCCCAGCGACGCAACGGCAAGTGACATTCAAACAGCCTGCCACCATAAACGGTTGCACCCAAATCATTCGCAACAGGTTGCATGAAGTTCAGCTGCTCACGGAGGCCAGCCACTGAGAGGTCATTAAGTGCTCGACACCAGGGCTCTAACAGATAAGAGCTGGGTCATCCCTTTGAAAAGACATCGTCGCGACCAACTGAGGGATGACCGGAAGTGCACGTTTGACGTCCCCACGCGGACAGAGTAAGGTCCAACTTCCTCGGCAACCTATGGGTTATGTCGACTACAATTCACAAAAGCAAAATCTCTCATCCAGCAAAGCCGCAGCCAGGAGCCACGTTCTCGACGGAATCATTCACCGGGTAGGGTCCCGAAGAACACCCGTCAAGCCAGACCACAGCCACCGACTGGTTCTTGGTTCAGACCATGAATAGGCACAGTCCAGGGGACACGACCACCTGGAAGAGTCGGGGCGTGATTGCCTCACCGGTTCGACGGACGGTTCATCGACATCCAAGTAACCCGATTTTTATGCTCCCAGGTTGGAGGACCAGACCTACAAAGCTAAGATCCATCGCCATTTCAAAGAGTGGCCCGCCCCGTGGGGGGGGGGGATCTGCGAGGACAATCAGGAGGTGTCCCAATACTTTAGAGATAATGTTAGAGCTCTGAAAGTGCTTGTTAGAGCCATTGTTTATTTCCTTGTTGGATTAGAGAGCTGCAGTACAGCAGTTCAGTACCAGATTTTCAATTTTCTTTTATAAATTTTTTAATTCTTTTTAACTTTTATTTTCTTACATGTTTAAAAATATTGTAAGAAATGTCGACCTGCGGCTGTTGCAACATGTCGAAATAATTCGAGGAACAAAAAAGGACATAATGTTGTTTTTCACGTATTGCCGAAGAATAAATAACCCCATTGTGATGAAAAAATAGTTGTATAGATGTCGTATACTAGATCAGAATTTGTAGTGACCATTATCTGAGAAGCGATTGTAAAGATGATATGAAAACGGTTTACTCGGACTGCAAATAAGGAAAATATTGAAATCTGCTGCTCTTCTCAAAGTTAATTCGCCATCTATACACGTTTAAGAAATTATAAAATGGGAGAAAAGGAAAATTACCAGAAATGAAACTCAAAGATTAAATGAATTTAATTCTAAAAAGTTTCATTTTGTTAGCTGTGATGAAGCAGAATAAGCTGACAACGGCAAACCAGGCAGTGAAAACAAAAATTAAAATTTCTGAATAGAGTGCAGTTACTGCAAAATATGTGAATTCTGCAGAATGTTCAAACTGCATACGTTGTGAACGAAATAAAACACATTTCTTTGAAAATTAAATTTGAAAATAGAAAGGAAGAAAAATTTTAAAACCTCCATTCTCCATCAGATTTTTTGTCGCAGACGACAAAAAATCTGATGAGGGTAGCAAACGGCATTTCTTATATAATGGAATTTACTTCTTTCGCAGTAAAAAAAAGTATTAGAACCACGACACGGTATTTTTGATATTGAACTGTGCATCTGACGCTTTTCCGAATGACAGCATGTAAATCTATTTCGAAGTACCTAGTTAACTAATATTTCACTCAACTTTAAATTGATAATTATCAATATTGATAGCATCCTCAATAAGTAATATAGTTTATATATTAAAATATTTTAAAAATTCATTTGTTAGTTTGGTGTCATTTTTGCTAACTTGGCATTATTTTTGGAATTTTGACAAAATTTTCATCAATTTAAGGCGAAATATTGATATGTCGATATTTTGTTAGAAGTTCGCCTAATGTCAAGAGTTGTAGACAAACGGAGAGAAGAGTTCGAGAGAATATAAAATCTCAAGAACTGTTCGTGCTAGCATTCTAAAGTTCATGTCGACCGTTTTCTAATAATAAATTACACTAGAAACGAATATTTAGGTAACTTTATTGAAGGTTTTAATTTTTTGATGACTTTTTCAAAATTCCATTAAAAATTTGGGGTTGTTTTGGGCATTCGATTGCGTTTAAAAACAATAGGCTTCCAGTATTCACTGACTGTAACGTTTGTACAAAGATTCATTTGAATTGCTCCATTTGTTCATGAGATATCGTCTCCATAGACTCACGGACACACACACACACATGCACACAGACATCATCTCAAAAATATTTGATTCGCATTCAAGGATGATTGAAACGTGCTCTCCCGTCGAAAACTCGAATTCTACCTCTTCACAATAATTTCCTTAACAGTATACTACGTATATAAGTAAAGTAAAAAGATTGACTGCGTCAAGAAAATATTTATTTTCGTAAATATAAAAGTTAAAGATACTACTAAAAAATTCCTATGGCGGTCTCAAGACAGGCTAGCCCAACAAAGTTGAAAATCCAAAGAATTAAAACATACCACGAAAGACAACAAACTTAATTTAGACTTTCTATCTACCCCGGTTTACGAGTTATTCACCAAAACGGAGTACATTCCTATGGCGGGCCCAAGACGGGCTATTCCGATAAAGTTCAAAATTTAAAGAAATAAAATCTACAACAAAAGACAGTGTATACTAAATGTGGAGTGCTCCGATTTTCGAGTTATTCTAAATAAACGAGTACTTTCCTATGACGGATCCAGGCGGGCTAGTCCGATTAGGTTGAAAATCAAAAGAAATAAAATGTATCACAAATAAATATATATATATATATATATATATATATATATATATATATATATATATATATATATATATATATATATATATATATATATATATATAAAGTTTTAAAAAAAGGCTTAAATCAATGACAAACAAACACTGCATTAAATTAAATAAAAGGTTGTAATAATAAGATTTAATTACAGCTCATACTGGTAATGTTTTATTTTTGTTTTATGGTGTTTATTGCTTTTCCTCGAGTTCATTTTAATATGAAATGCAAACTTTCCATTAGATTCTATGAATGCTAATACTCCTCATGCAGCGCCGTTACGTCACGACAGAACATTTCCGGTTTCAGGGGAAAACACGCTAAGACCTAGCCCTTTACTTCTATAGCCCTGACTCGACACAGGGATGCACGTCTGGAGTGGTGTCGCCGTAATCGCAACTGGACCCAATAAATGGCATCGGGTATTGTTTACGGATGAATCTCGATTCTGCTTGTGGAGGAGTGACAGCCGTGGACGGATGTGGCGGCTTCCTGGGGAACACCACGTGTCAGACCATATCACCGAGCGTCACACCCGTCCCACACCAGGAATAATGGCTTGGGGCAGTATCATGTTCGATCAGCGGAAAGTTCTGGTGCACATTCCACGTAATATGACAGCGGGCACGTACGTCACACAAGTTGTGATGCCTGTGGTTCGGCCACAGGCACAAACCGTCCCCGGCATGGTATTCCAACAAGACAATGCCACACTTCACATCGCACGGTGAACTTTCAAGAGCCTGGACAGAATTCACATCCTTTCCTGGCAGGCAGCCTCGCCAAATCTCTCTCCCATTAACACTTATGGGCCCTCATCAGAAGTCAGGTGCACCGGGGATCACTGGTACATTCCGTAGACGAACTGCGTGTCACTGTGGACTCTGTTTGGCAGGGATTACCTCAGGCAACCATTAATATCCTCATCGATAGTATGACTCGTCGTTTAGCGGCCTGTATAGCTGTCCGTGGAAGTCATATTCTATACTGAATAAACAGGTTTCATTTGCATACGAGTATCTTTGTGTTATTTTTTAATCCTTTGCATATGACTCTCTCTCTCTCTTCCACCAGTTATGTGATTTGCATATGGCTACGTGCATTCCTTCATGGTGCTGTAATTTCACTTTTGACGAGTGTATAGCGTCAGTTTCTGCTCATGCGCAGTTGGTAGAGTCATTCCCAGTAGTCAAATTAGCACTCTTTAATAAGAAAACTGCTTCAATAATAACGGAAATAAAATCAATAACAAAGGACATGTTTCAACGTCTTTCTGTGCCCAGTAATTCAACTAAGAAGATAGTTTTATATTTTTTCCAGCAGGGAAGATGCCATTCATTCACTCCCCCGTTTTTAAATAACTGTAACTCTGATCCTAAATAAGTTAGAAATAAAATTTAAATGGAATTCGGAAGATAATAGATTAGATCTTAAAATTTCAGCGAAATTTTAAAATCGATATTTTAAACAAAAATCGCGTTTTCAGGATGTATAGGTACCTTTAAGCAAGCTTGAATTTTTTTGCTGTCTACATTATTCAGAACTGCGACACCCTTAGGTTGTGTTCATAACTATCGGCCTGCCGGATCGCGCATTTGTCATTGTTAGGAAATAATCTCATTGATCGCAGTTACGACTTGTATGAACATGAAATGATTTTGGTAACTTCATTAGAAAGTATAGTGTACTTTTCTAAATTTACAAAACTTTTACGGTAAATAGTAAAACTACTAGTTACTACATGTAACTCGTAATTGTAATAACTATTCTAAAACTATTGCTGGTTTTGATCGGAACCGGGCGGTAACTCGTTCTCAAAATCTGTGTTCTGAATGCCACTCTGGTTACTTATTATTCGATCCACAGCTTTGAACTTCGTTTCTTATAGATGTGAAATAAAATCAACTGTTAGATTCACCAGGGGGTATCATCCCGGGGCATAACTGACTTAATTACTTTTACCTAGCTCTGCGCATATGACGGCATGGGAATTAAGAACGCTCGCATTTTGTTCTTGGGATCTCAAGAAGGACCAAATTTGTTCAATGACGTCACTAAATTTCCTCGGAAGTCACTGACTGCAACCTGTGTGCTCAGAACAATTTAAAATATTTGCAAGCTGTTACGCCTAAATGGTGCCACTTCAAAATTAACAAATTATGTTTAACTATAATAATGCGTGTGCTTTGACAATTCCTCTCAAACTTGACTTTAGATCCTGGACGAATCTTAATTCCCATTATGTTAAGCTGACAACTTTGCATTGTTTGCAGGGCTGAGTGCCCAACCTTATATTAAAGAACCTTGAGATTCACAGGAATTTTGATGAATTCTTGCACTGTGAAACAAAATATATATATATGAAGAATAACTGTGCAAACCTTATTTACAAATTTATTTTGCTCTACGTGGATCAACTTATCGGCCAATTAACATCAGATTTGATCCCGGTGAGTTGTTGTTGAGACCCACACCGTCCGACCTACCAGAAAGGTGTAAGGAAACCGTTTGAACCCGGTGAGTGGGATTCTTCTTCAAATTTAACTACTTCAACTGATAAGTTTAAAAATATGCTTATGTGTATGCTACCGGAATAAATTGGTAAATCTACGCTAATTGCATGATTATGTTAGAACACTTATACGAGTATTATCTTATTTCAATACAACTTGATGCGCGTGTTTATGTATGAATTTGAATTGGAAACTGATATGTTAAATTGTTTTACCATTCACGCGATATTGAGTGTTACCTTGTTTAATACATTTTAAAAAGCTTTATAAAAGTAATCGAAATACTTTTAAATGTGCAAAGGTTAGTTTAAGTAATGTAAGTTAGAAATGCAATTAAAAAAATCTGCAATTCATGCATTTAAGCAAGAAAAAATAATTCACAGGAGAATGACAATATATTATCTAAATAATAGGAATTTTCAATTTCGGTTATAACACAATATCTTTGATTTTAATCATCTTATTGCATTTTCAATTAATATTCAGTTAGCATCTATGATTTTATCAGTATTTTAAGTTGGAATGATTCACATTAAGTTGGTTCATACCAAGTAATCGGGCAAGTCAGATTCGTCCCAATGTGTAATATATTATGTTGGACAAGACATACAAGCAACCAATGCAAAGAATAAATAACTTTATTTAAACGCATAAGTGTATAAAATAAATACCATATTGTTTGACAAAACCTGAAACAATTGTTTATCTGGTACTTGTGCATGATAAATTTTGACGGCATCATTAATAGTACAAAGCATGGTCTCTTCATGTTTTTCTCTTTTGACATCATTACATCTCTTCCAATTCAGATCTATATATATATATTAAGCGTTGTGTTGGTTTTGTCGCTCTAAGGTAATATTCTGCATACAATGGATAGTTTGATCTGAACATAAGTTTACAGTAAGATATAGGTTTTTCAGTGGGATTTCATCAATCTACGAGCATCTATGTATACGCTAAAATTCCCCGCGCATAGATGTATGGAGAGATTACAGGACTAAATTTCATTTTCCATTATGGACACATTAATGTTTTGTGAGGCGTTATGACACACAAAACATCTTCCTGACTACATCACTGCCTCTTTCATATATATATCAAGATGACAAGATCAGTTTTAGAGTGCAAGAAAAAACCTGGATAAAAATTTTAGATTGGCATGCTTAGAGTTCGAGAAAACCCAAGTGGATATTTGTAAAGTCTAGAGATCAACTTTCAACTGTAGCTCCTACTCAGTGCATTCTTCAAATGATCAAACCGACTGTAGATCATCAAAATAGCCCAATCTTCCATCTCCTTCAATAGCTAAAAGAAAAAAAAAATACATTTGTCAGTTTTACAACTTCCATTCGAATTTTATTTAACCGTTGATCTTGAAAAATGAAACATTCTTTGTCTGAAACTTAAGAACTGCAAAACTCGCAACCAAATTATTGAACAAAAACAACGCGAGATGTAGCGAATTTTGTGTTTCTTTTACATACCTATAAAGCCAATTCTCCAACGCAACTTGGAAGCAGGGGACGTAAAAAAAGAGCGAGAAGCAAGGTTACTGGGATAGGGCAAGAAGAAAGAAAAGAAGCAATTTAAGAATTTCATTTCAGTTGTCAAAGCTGTGGTAATAGAAAGTGAGAGATGGGCCATCGCTTTTCAAGGGGAAGGGATCTCTAGCAGTGCTTAATGTTCGGCCCCGTACGGCCCCTTGTCCACCCACTTGCAGCAGGGTTTCTAAGTGACACAAGCCCCTCGTTTTAGTGTTTTCTTTTATTTTTATATATTGGTTGTATGGTAAGTGCTTTGCGAGTTCTGTAAATACCTGGATTGAAAACTGGCATATCCAAGGAAATGAGATTAGAGTATATGCAAGTTGGTATATGCAAAGCAATGAGAGTAGGATATATGCAAGTTGGTATATTCAAAGCAATGAGAGTAGGGTATATGCAAGTTGATATATGCAAGGAAATGAAAGTAGGATCTTGAGTGAAAAGGCGAACTGGCAATAGAACTGGCACGACAATCACTGGGCTAGACTGACCGAAGCTAGCTGGAAGCCGATTCTTTTTTAATTGCTGCATTTTGACAGCAATGTAATTTAATGTGGGTAAAGTTAAAAATGCGATGTAATTTAGGGTGGGTAAAAGTTAATAACGAAACCAATTTGATGAACCCAGTCTAACCATATTTGAAGCTATCAAGCCAAGAATTATTTTAAAAAATGTATTCATCGTTTTTATTAAAATATACTAATTGTAAAAATAGAAGTTAAATTGAGAGGTAAAATTAGTATTGATGGAAAAAATTGAGAGTTAAAATTAATATTGATGGAAAAAATTGAGTGGCAAAATCAGTGTATGTAGCAAAATTGTGCAATATACTGGTGTACCCTCCTCTATTTATATCTGAGAGCTTTTCTGAAATATCAAAGCAACCGTAGGGCGTTGCCACTTTGCCATCCCGCTCTTCACCAAACTGTGAAAGGTTGACTAAAATGAAATGTGAAAATTTTATTCTTTCACCAGGTGAGCACTTTTTAACTTATATGCGGCACCCTGTTAAACGGAAGAGGTTGCTTTATTATTTCCTTAAAAGTCTAGAGCAGGGGTGGCCAACCCGCGGCCCGTGGGCCGCATGCGGCCCGCCTTGATTAATTTTGCGGCCCGCGAGATTCATTACAACTTTACAAAATACGATTATTTTGTGCAATATTTTTGTTTTTAGTGTAGTGTTTTGTAACAGATAAATCCCACAACTGTTTCTATTTTATGACGTTGCTTCTGTTTTTATACATACTTAGAAGTGGGCAGTATTGCATTGTGATTCATCAACAAAATCTATGTGCCCAAGTATTATCGATGAATCATGTTATGCAAGTAGTTACAAAAACAGTGAATTACATTCGATCACATGCACTCTAGCATCGACAATTTAAGGAGTTCGTAAAAGAATTATATTGTGAATATGGTGACGTTGTATACTTCAGTCGTGTCATATGCTTGAGTCGTGGAAGATGTTTACAGCGATTTTATAAGTTACGTGAAGAAATTGACTTGTTTATGAATTACAAGCAAATACCAGTACCAGAATTAAGAAATGATGAATGGTTATTGGATTTATGCTTTTTAGTAGATATCATCGAAAAACTCAATCAATTAAATACATCATTACAAGGAAAAGATAATTTAATAATCGATGCATTTAATCACATCAAAGCATTTCAGAAGAAACTACTGTTATCTGAATCTCAATTGAAAAATAATAACGTTCAACACTTTCCATTGATGAAAGAATTAAAAAATTCAAAATGTATCAGTTACATCAAATACGCAAAAGAAATAAGCAAACTTGCTACTTTTGAGAGTCGTTTCACTAATTTAGACAAATACAAAAAATTATTTGAAATATAATCTCCTTTTTCACGTCGATGTCGAGTCGGCCCCAGAATATCTCCAAATGGAACTGATTGACTTACAATGCAATAATGAATTAAAACACATTTTTGAAACATCAGAATCAAAAATAGATTTTTATAACACTTATGTCACAAAAGAAACATTTTCCAATTTGAGAGATCTGGCACAAAAAGTTGTGAGCGCTTTTGGATCAACTTACACCTGTGAATCGTTTTTTTCAAAAATGAAATTTATCAAACATAAATCGCGTTCGAACTTAACGGACGAAAACCTGCAGCATCAATTACGATGTGCAAATACACGCATTGAGATCGACTTGCAAAAACTAAGTGAAAGAGTTGAGAAACAAATATCTCACTAATTAAATAAATTAAACATTATTCGATCATTGCATTATTATTATTATACTATGTATGTTTGCATACATGAAAAATAATGAAAACAATAATAATAATTCATTGTGTTTTAAATTTTCACTCCAATAAATATTTGTAATGTGTCCAAATCTAATATAAAGATATATATTTTTATATGCGGCCCTCGGGTCGACGTGGTGGTCGAGTGGTCAAGGCATGCGTTTCCAAAGCAATCGCTCAAGCGCCACATTGTGGGTTCGAGCCCCACGTAAGGCATGGATGTTGTTGTGTTGTGGGCGCAGTGTGTTCCGCCCTCCTCTGGTGCGCCTGGGGCAACGTCCCTATATATATATATATATATATATATATATATATGCGGCCCGCGGAAGTATAATGTTTATCCGAAGTGGCCCGCAGGGTCATTTGGGTTGGCCACCCCTGATCTAGAGGTTTGCTGACACAAATTAATGTCCTATATTGCTGCGTTTTGAAAGTAAATATTTAAAAAAACTTCCAGAAATAATTCTTAAATATCGCTTAATGCCTTAGCCATTTCAACACCTGCTTTTTCTTGATGAGAGTCAAAAATGGCAAAATTATAGTATCAAAAGTGGTGAAGGAATTGTTAATTACTTACGTGCTTATATGCAGTCTCTGTAATAAGGTGAAAGCTGCTACTCTGTTGTGCCGATCTATGATAATATTGTGCACCTAATCAGGTTTTAACGTGGGATGTAACACATATCTTCTTAACTTGCACATATAATATAACAACCGTAAAAGTATACATATATGACTTGCAGCTTGTACAACTTAATAAATCTATTTTTTTCATTAAAAAAAAATCGTAGTTGTAAGATTGCCAAAGACTGACTAGTGATTTGTCTGCCACGATTGCTTAGTTTTAGGGTCAGACGATGTTCATTTGACTAATGATTTGGCTGCTACTATTGCTTAGTTTTAGAGTCAGACAATGCTCATTTACAGTCCAATAGTTCCTTCACATACGATGAAGTTCCTTCACATACGTTCCTCCACATAAGATCTCATCTAATATAGTAATAATTTATGTAAAACTACTTACTTTTAAAGATAGTATACTTTCAAGGTAGAGAATTTCTTTTCAACCTGTACGTTTACAATCTATAAGACTGTGCTTAAATATAAAGCTTAAAACTTGCAGAGTTGGACAAAAAATATCCTGAGTACTAAAATTTCTAGTATATCATTTAATACAATTGGAGATAGGAGGAGCAATTGACAACCCCTTTTAACTATCACCATGTTTACGTGTAGATACCTATATTTATAGCTGCTTTATCGCATGCAGTTTTTGAAGGGTAAACGTAAGCTATCATTCATTTCAAGAAGTTAGAAACGATGATTTTCAAGCTAGAGAATGGCATGATTGATGAAGATCTGTGCCCTGGAAGCTGTGATCTCTGTGACCCTACTTCCTCAATTTTAACTACCCCTTACCGCTAGTTGACACCTGTAAAGGGGTAAACTAAAAAAGGGAAAATACTATTTAGGAAGATATATCTCCTAACATATTTTGGAGGAATGCAGCCTAGCATTCATTGTAACTCCCTATTTTTGTTTTTTTTTAAATGTATACTAGCGAAAAAAAAATAAAAGGTGTGAGGCAGGTATGTGGTTATGTTGAAAAGTAGGAATGATTGAAAAGTAGGTGGATTTTAATAAAAGTTACATCGTGTTAAAGTTACATGCTAGAAGTAGAAAGTAGAAATCGTCTATTTCTGAGCGATTGGAGAATCAACAAGAGAAAATCACAGCATTTTGCATGCATATTATATTGACAATTTATTAAATTTATTAAATGATGTTTCTGTTCTTAATGAAAAGGTTAAATTGTGACAATTTTCGTTTACGACTTTATACAAAGTCGTAAGTGAAAATTTCACTTTTTTTTTTAGAAAATACAGATAACGTTGAAGATATAAATTTGTTCACTTATAAAATATAATGAATTAATATGTGAAATTGGTAGTGAGGTAGGGAAAGAATTATGATAAATAATAAGGATTAACCCTCTAATGTCAATGATATACCAGTATAACACCTCACCTTTGCTTCAAAAGTGGTTCAACCTTGAGAAGGGGGTCTGTTCAAAAAATGGAGGTTGTTCAGACAATTTATTAAATGTTTGTTCATCTACATTAAAAGCATCCAGCCTTACTTATATTTGTAGTAATAAGAAACTGTTGGATATATTATTAAATTGCCATTTTAGTTTATTTTCTTTTACAAGTCTTACAAAAAATATAAAATCATCCCCATTTTGAGTTGTGACGCTTCTGATATTTTCTTCGTACTCAAAATACTATTTTGAGTTGTAAAACTTGGCTCGAAGAGTTTAATTTCAAAAGGGTTTAAATTAAATTTGATGGTGTGTCTCTTATGATACGGGAACTGCGTTGTTATTCGAGGTAAGTGATCTTAGTAAGTGAATGGCGAAGGAGACCACATCCAGCTTTTGGTTACATCGACTCCAGTGGTTCAACGGTTCATTGGATAGTGTCTCCACTACAGATACCATCATACATGGACCGGTTGAGTTTTTAACGCAATGAACTTCCTTTTTAGCAAAGTACAGCTGATATCATCAAAAGTTTACTTTGTGCCATAATTTTGCGAATAGCAAAGTCAGTCTTACCACGCAGCCAGCATCAAAGTGGCAGTTATAAATTTATTAGCAAATAAGAGTATTAAACTAGTATTTACCAAAATTACATGCTATAGATATTCTACAGATATACGAAGTTTTCTTTCATTTTTAATGATAACTACACCTTTGTATGATATTTTGTTCGCAAGTAATTAACCTTTAAAATTCATTTAGGTGAATTAATTCGGATTGAGTTTGATAAATGCTATTTTAATATTGACTAATTATATTGGATAATAAATTTGTAATTACTATGTAATTAATTTGTAATTAATTTACTTTGCAATTAATTTACTTTTTAACCAATTTACTCTGTAATTAATTTGTAATTGTTTTGTAATTACTAAATTATGATCCACTACTCACATTTTTCGTTTCAGATATGAGGAGCCTACTATTTTTTAGGAGTCTTTCAATGTCCAACTTCATCATAGCCATTTGCATATTGAATATTTTTCCAATTTTGAAATCTCATTTCACGATTTAAACGCTTGGGTCCTAACAGTTTTTGCGACATCTTTTATTATCCACCCCAATTCCACTTTACGATATTTATATAATGTTACAATCTACAAATGTATAACATTTTACTACTTAATGGCCATGAGACCAGAGCCCAACATTCTCTCATGAGCACCATTGATGTAAAATAATACCATATTCCTTGATGACTTTATCACTATTTATTAATCTGGAATTCTATATTTATTAATCTGGAAAACGTCATTCTTCTGAGCAGCTTTTAATTTGAACATTATCAGTGACGTCAATTTATGCTATGGCACCTATCTCACTATAGAATCACTGCGATATTGTTATAATTATCCTAAACGTCAATCCTCGTAAGTTTGACACCAGATATTTTGTCATTCTAACCCCAATGTCACTTACTAGGAGCTGTAATGAGAAGAGACAAGATGACAAGCAATAGTGATTTAGGGTTTTTCGTAATCAAGCTCTTCATTTATATATTTACAAAATATATATACACAAAATGATATCTCTGAGTTGGCATTTTCAATGTTTTAATTACACGCAAAAGCAATTTATTTTCGAGTTAAGATATTTTTACTAGACAGTGTGACACTAAATTATACTTGATTACTTCTAAAAATCTTCATAATCACTCACAAGAACTTTAGCGGCCCATGTATGATGACATGTTTGAAAATTTCTGCTGATTGGTAGGGTAATGTTTACCCAACTTAACCAGCTTAAAGTGATAACCCAACAAAGTGGCCCAATAAAGTGATAACCCAATAAAGTGGTAACCCAACCTTAGGTGTTAACCCAACTTAAAGTGATAACTCAAAGATTACATTTTGTATGGTATCATTTTTAAATCAAGGGTACAATATGTTACAGGGGTACATGATGTAACTTTTGCAATTATGTGTATGAAAAATATTTTGACTGTTTTCATTAATAAATAAGTTATAAAATAAACTACAGCGCTTTGAATAAAATCGACTAATTTTCTTCATCAAATTAACATTTCTGTGCAGATATTTAGTTCTTTTATAAATTAGCTGCATAAAATATCGCGTGCATGCTTTTATAATAAATAGCAGATAATTACTTCATATTTCTATTAGGAAACAAAGTCCGCGGGCATAGCATACGGTAAAGCTACACATTTCACTTGGAATAGTTCATAGTATCATTTCATCCCGCGAATATGACCACAAATGGGAAGATAACGTTGCAGTTACATCATGGCAGGTCACAAAATCACATTATAGTTGTAATTTGTATGTAACGTCGCGTTTTGGTAACATTGTACAGAACTGCCTTTATTACTTTTTGTGATGTGTTTGCTACTGCCCATAGCCGTCATAAATGTGTTAAACACTTCTGATTTTTGTATGAAATACATTTCGATGTGTATCATCCATTTAATGTTTATGGGACGTCATTTGAAACACACGTCACATTTTAATGTTGAATGCGAATGAAAGTAGGACGTCACAAAATCGTCTTAAAAGGACTTATTAACGGTCCTAACGGACATATTTCTTTTCGCTGCAACATGGAAGTAAGACTGCAGCAACGTAACTTGGTGTAACTAATGTGGAATTGCAGCAACGTAACTTGGTGTAACTGATGTGGAATTGAAGCAACGTAACTTGGTGTAACTGATGTGAAATTACAGCAAAGTAACTTGGTGTAACTGATCTGAGTATGTAACAATGTAACGTGACATAGTAATGAATATCGAAGTAGATTTATTGCGAGAAGTACATTTTTTTATTTTCCATACGGCCTAAACTGTAGCTAAAATAAAATTAAATAAACTCAACTGCTTATATCCTCAATCATATATCGACACGCCATCGTTCCTACTGCTCGACGTTTGCAACAGGTATAAGTTCCCCCGTTTTAACCACTTTGACCTCAGGTCCACGGTTCACCGGTAAAGGGAAGGATCGGCCGCTCAAAACCATTTTTCTCCAAGAACTTTTAAGAAAAATAAATGGAGGGGACTTCAAAAAGGGGGCATCCGAAAATCGCTCATGATTGACAGCCAACGTTCTATCATGCCAAGAGATCTTGTTGACGCGTGCAAAGAACAAGTATGTACGCTCTTTTCTCGTATCTATGTAGTTCGATTCCAGAGTATTTGGCCTGCCTTCAAGGTGGTCAGCTATCTTTGTAAGCAATCCGTAAATAGCTGCAAAAGATAAATATTTACGCTTGCTGAAAGGTTGTTTTGTTCAGACTAAGGTGGTCTTGTGTTTCTGACAAATTCGAAGACGTTATTAATTTAGTTGGGTATTTTTAATAAAAATGAAAAAATATAGTCTTCTGAAGCGGTCTAAAGCATTAATACATCTAGGACATTAAAAATGGTTAGCTAAATAAAGAATAATTCAAGTTAATGATGGTTAAAAGTTTAGACTTCATTGGTCATCTAAGGAAATGCAGGAGTAAGAAAATTTCCAACGGTAAATGTATAAAAGGGGACTATGCTATAATAAGAAATATTTATTAAAATTTCCCAAAGGAAACTTAACAGTGCTTACGATGTATGCTACAAAAACTAAACGAAGTTCACAGATCATAGGATGGGCAAGTGTAAGCTTCACGGAGCTAACACGATTTACTACAGACAGTTGCAACAAAAACAATGTGTTCAAATGAACACTACTCTGCATCTTGGATCAAATAGTGAAGAGTGTAGAACAGGTTGCTTAAGTCATTCTAAAGCAACTTTATGTTGCAGCTCTATCAAATTAGACAGTTATAAAATTGGTGGTCGGATCTATAGATTATATGTGGATGTTTGTTGCTAAGGCTGTTCTTTCATGATCAAATCAGCTCCCGTGCTAAAACCTATAGCACAGTGCCTGTTTGTACATTTGGGTCTCATGAACCCTATCTTTTAATTGATAATGTTTAAAATATATTATAACAAATCCGATGAACAATAAAATGGGATTTGATTTCTATCAATACAGGGTCCCTTTAATTATTGATTTATTTCTCAAAAATTTCAAATCTGGCTACGTTTCTCTACCGTACCAACTCAGCTCGATCAAATTAGGACTTGCACTTAAGGAAACTAAAACGAAATAAACATTCGAAAAATCAATTCTTCGTTCAGTAGCTTAAAAAAGTAAAAGAAAAGCTCTGCTGATTACAAAAATGCATAATTTATGTACCTTTTATCTCATGAAATGAAAAACATGTAAGCTTAAAGATGTAAACAACAATGTAAACATCCATTCTGAGGGCTGTTCAAAGTGCGTTTTCTCAAAATGCATTTCTTCCTGCTTTGGTACACGTTATGCATATTCTATAGCATCCGCATTCATGAAATTTTGAAAAAGCACAAAATTTATGGTATTTTAACTAACTAACTAACCTAAACTTTTTGGAATTTTTAAAGATTGTTTACGAGTTTGGAAATAATTACGTTGGCATATTATTCAAAACACGTATGCACTTTTCTAAAATACCACCAAGCAATTTAAACAGAAAAGTTTGGGTTCACTAGATGCGCATTCATAAATTTTATGCACTTGCAAAATTTTATGAATGTAGATGCTATAGAATTTAAATAAAGTGTGCCAAAGCAGGGAATGACACATTTCAAGAAGACGCACTTTGAACGGTATTTAAAATGGAAGGTTACCTAAGATGAACGCAACATAAATAATATCTTTGCAATCAGTAGAGCTTATTTTATTCTTTGAGCTGCTAAACGAAAAATCGATTTTTTTTTAATATTTATCACGTCTCGGTTACCTTAAGTGGAGTACTGACTCATCTTTAAACAGTTTATGAAAAAGAAAAAGAAAGCAATGAAAATTATAAAAGAATAATAACGTTAATTTAGGGAAATGTGCAAAATAAATCGCCCACGTAATTGTGCAGTAAATAAATTTGTCTCCCTTATTTTTACTCTCTCTCTTCACAAATCGGCCTCATCCTATTTTCCAAATAGCATCACTTGCCAGCTGCGTTTTGGAATCCGGTCGCCTCAGGGCGTATCAGCGAACCGGAATCGAGCTCCGCTCGCGCTTCAGTGTCATTCGATTGATTAACTCGGATCGAGGAAAGTTCTTAATGGCAACCGAAATGCCTTCCCTGACAGTCCGTTAAATTAGGCTCTGCACACCGTCCATTCGAGTAGACGATCTGAGTAATGAGCGCCAAATGGGGATCGTTAAATTAGAAGAAACTTTATTAATACTTATTCCGGAATGGATTTTTTTCCCCCTTGCACGTGTTATCTGACTGTGCACGTGTGTCTGAATGGATATAGTTCTTTTATTTTTATCTCTTTTTAAGATATATTTCCTTATATACATAATGTATAAGGAAAGTACTGTGACGGGGTCGAAAATTCAAATTCGAGTTTTCGACGGGAGAGCATCCGTGATCACGAATCAAACACTTTTGAGGTGATGCCTGTGTGTGTGTGTGTCAGTTAGTCTGTGGAGACAATATCTCACAAAATAACGGAGCGATTCGAATGAAATTTGGTACAAAAATCACAATCCGTAAATACTGGAAGCCTATAGTTTTTAAACGCAATCGAATGTTCAGAACCCCCCTAAATTTTCGAGTGAAATATTGAAAAAATCTTCAAAAATTCAAAACCTTCAATAAATTTACGCAGATAGACATTTCTTATGTAATTTTTCCTTAGAAAACGATTAACGTAAACTTTAGAACGCTAGCATGAACCGTTCTCGACATATTGCACATTTTTCGAATAAATTTATAAAAAAATCCCATAAATTAAAAAATATATATATATTCACTGTTGAGAAACATGTTCACTTTTCGTATGTAATATCATGCGATAAATTGGGTGATATCATTCTCGTGGATCTAGCTCGTTCCATTCATAAGAAAATATACTTTGGGTAATGCATTTGTATTTGAACGCCAATAGTCATTTATCTGTTATAAGAATAACTTATTTCTCCGTCCATAACGCTTGGCGAGATTTTGGCAACGAATTTGGCGGAATGTCGCCAACTTGTCGACAACTTTTAAATGTTGCCAAATTAACGAGAATCTCGCCAAATGGATAAAAATGATGCTAAATCGATGAAAATGACGACTAATCAACGAAAATCCAATATCTTGGAAAGAATATAAGTATCTACTATAAGAATAACATTTTTTTTTTTTTTTTTTTTTGCTGTAAAAGTAGTAAATTCATTGCATTATATAAGGAAAGACATGTGCTGCCCACATCAAATTTTTTTTTTCAGAAGATCCTTAGTTTTTATTCTCTATAGACATGTTTGATATCTATGTATCACACTGTAGCACGAGAAGCAAATTTGAACCCTCAGATTCATGGTAGTGACTGGTTGTAAATCACTGGTTGTTCATCACCGGTTGTTAGATTTTCATGTTTTTCGTGAAACCATGGAGCTAAAAGTAAGGAGTTAAAACTCCATACTAAGAAAATGCCAATATCATTTGAGACAATATGTCAGATGGCGCTACGATAAGATAAGCGCCCATGATTGTATATATTTCTATGGTGAAAGGCCTTAAAAATATTCATTTAAACTGTCAATTTTGTAGGAATATAATTAGTAGCGTAATGGAAATTAGAACTGAAACAATAGGGAATATTCTTACGTATTCAAAATTATTTTACCTTTCAATTTATTTTTGTCTCCCTATATTATGAACTCTGAAAAAATACTAATTAATTATACTGATAATTAGGGAATCTTAATTTAAAAATAATTAAAAATACATATGCTTAATACTATGCCTCTCTATCAAGTCAAATGAAAGCAAAGGGTGCTTTACTAGCACTAACAACACTTAGATATAATTATCAAAGCATTATAGCATTTTCAAGCGTTTCATCCATAGGAGTTTTATTTCCTTTTCTCTAACTCCATGTATGGAATGTAACATAATGGAGAAGCTTTCCTTAGAAAGTGTTCCATGAAACGTATCCCTCTTTCAGTAGCATAACCATGTCTGGCCTTCTCCAATTCAATTTTCTTTTCTCTCGTTTCCCTTAAATGTGCCTACGAGCATCTCAACACCTATATGTATGTACTAGCAGCATACCTGTTCTTCGTACGGAGTATATAATATGAAGAAACTTATTATTTCCAATCATGTGCAAATTCTGTAAAAATATTAAATTTATTGCTCCTAAAGAGAAGTTTAAGAATATCTGTTCTCACTATGCGAAATAATCTTCACTGGCAGATCTGAAGAATAAAACAACCTGGCCCCTTTTGTAAGCAAATTTACAAAAAAAAAAAAAAAAAAAAAAAAAAAAAAAAATGGAATTGAATCAATATATGCAACCCCGCACTACTTACATCGTCGCAGATTAGAAAATATGCTAGTGTGTTAGTAGAAGATTACCCGTATTACAATATGAGTCACAAAAATATTTGCCAAAATAAAAGAGATGACGTAATACATTGAAAATATCAATAATCCATATACTCTTTATACCAGAAGGTCGTAATTGATCCCAATATATGCCAATATATATCTAAACATATGCCAATATACGATATTAAAACCGTATGCCAATATATTCTCGTAGATTAGAAGATATACCCGTGTATTTGTAGAAGATTACTCGTATAACCTACAATATATGAGTGTAAACAATTTTAGTCATAATAAAACAATTGCATAATAACTTGAAAATATCAATAATCTCTGAATCATTAATCCCCCAAAATATCAATAATAATAACGTTTAAACCTGAAGATCGTAATTGATATTATCCAGTCAAAAATGCTATAAGAAAAATCAAATCGTTCTTTTCTAAAATATTTTTTTATATCCATTTATTTATTATTCAAATCGAAAAAATAATAATTAAAATTAAGACAGATTTAATTTAATTGCGTTTCTGAGCAACATGATATAAGATAGAATCTTCCTCATAAACGGCGAAATTAAATAACCATTTTGATTTCTTTATACTTTGCATTGTTCCGTAAAAGCTTGTGAAGAATAAACCATGGAGATAGATTTCCCATTTAAATCATGTTTTCAGAAAGTGACTAATAAGCGCAAAAAATCTCCCATCAAACTCAGAGATAAAGTTTTAATTCATTTTCAAACGATTTTCAAGCTTTTCGTTTGGATAAACCACGGAGTTAGAGAGTAGAACTCCTAGGAAGAAGTTTCGTTTTTCATTAATATCTCGACAACCCCTGGTCTTGGATACTTCAAATATGGACTAAATTTTAAGTGGCACTATTTCCAGGCTACCCACAAAATTTCATCAAATTCGGTTCAGCCGTTCTCCCGTGATGAGGGGACAGACAGACAGATTTTCAATTTTATTTATATAGATTACGATAACGTCCATGCAGTTAAAATCTATATTTATTAATTTATCGTAATTGGTTATTCAACAATAACATTAGGAATCTTATTTCTACAACTATCTTGGTTAAGTGATAAACTTGGTAAGTAAATTTATTGGTAAGTAAATTTATTGGTAAGTAAATTATTCATCAAATTTCTCTTAATCTCGACCAATATAGCAAATATTATGACAATTGTGAAAGTCCCGTTGGGGTGAAGTGACCTCAAAGCATGTCAAATGTTATATCACAGTTGTAACTTGCATGCATAGAAAGTTTCGTATTAGTTATACACTAACTGCAACTACTTTTTGTGGCATGTGTATTGTTGTTCATAGACATCTCAAATGTGTTCATAAAATTTTGATATTTAACATGATTAACGAAATGTTGGGTTTACTATATAACAATCGAATTTTTAAATGCAACAAATAGAGAAAGAATGCGGGAAATATCAAAATGTTTTAACTTAGCAAACATTGTTATTTTTCAATGTTAAGAGAATGACTACATCTAACCATGCCACTAGAGAAAGTATGCTTCTACTACTCGACCATAGGTCAGTTTGGACTTCAATGTGACGTCGATTTGACTATGGTTCAACGTTGTGTTGTAGATATGTCACTTTGTGATGTTAAAAAGTCACCGGGTGATGCCAAAACAGTCACTTTGTGACATTAAAACAGGTCATCGTGTGACGTCACAAAAAATCCTTGGAAACGAATTCGTTCAACTATACAGGCTAAGCTAGCAGATGCAACTGTCTATTTTTAAATGGATTCACGGGCGCAGGTGGTAAAAGCAAGCTAAAAATATTATTTTAATTTGGTAGTAAAACCGAACCAATTTGTTTGCCAACTACAAAGTAGTGCAAAGACATTGCGTAATAGCTAATGATTACAACTCTACTGATTTTATCGAAAATGACGTGATCGAACTATCGAACTTTCACTTTCTTACAAACCATCAATAAAATGATTAACTCTCGTCACTTATCTCTTCAAAGGATTTGTTTAATTAAGGCTTGTTTATCAATTATCTTATGATAAGCCGTGTTATGTCATGTATTATAAAACCCGATTTGATGACCGATTAATATTCCTTTACAGCAATTAATCGGAATTTAATTGATAATTTCTAGTTGACTGGAGTTGTTTAAAAAGTGGATGGCCATCGGCTATGTTAATATGGGAAGTATATATAAAATGGCTTGGGAATGTATTTGAAGAATTGTTTCGTTTACAATCTGTGTTAACAATGGTGGATTTCTTTAAATAAAATAGGTAGCAGTAGGCATCATTATTTTTAGTCAAGTAGGAACATTTTGCTTTATTTCCCTTAGTTATATCCCAAAGCTTTAATTTGCACTTTCAGTGCAGTGTAATTCGAATTACCAAGTATATGTTGCATTGTTATTTAGGACATTGTTCGTCCCGATATTTCTACTTACTCATACTAAATATAGTACAAAGTATTACTTTCATGAAAACTTTCGATTTCGAGATTTGGATGCCGATATTTGCTTTAGAACCTCCTGAACACATTTTGAGAGTCATCCTCGTCTGCAATTGATTTCTTGTGTACACGATAGCTCTCATAAATATTAATGGATTTCTACGAAACTTTTTATCTGGCTTTACTATCGAAAAATCCAAAATTAGATAGAATTTTATTTTTTAAATTCGAGAGAAAATTTTAATTTGTTGTATTTTTTATTTTCTTAGCATGGCAGCATAGGACACACTTTGACATAATTACGTGTACAGGTACAATGATCACGAACCATAACAGTTTCTATCAGTGCAGTGAAAAATAGATGTGATAGAATTTTTGTGTTCGTAACGTCATTAGCCTCACCTTGGGGGGGGGGGGGGAGATACCCCCAAGAGGTACATTGTCAAACTTGGTATCAATCGAAAGAGTTTTCGAGTCCTTTAAAATGAAGATCAGCATACTGTAATTGTGATTATTTAGACCAACAATACAGATTTTTCAAATATTTTCACAAGGTACTTAAAAATGGATACTTAATGCTACTAAATGTCGGGCTGATCCACACTTCAGTACTTACGTGGGCGCGGTAGCCCATTGGTTAGCGCGCTGGAGTTGCACTCGGTAGGCCCGGGTTCGATTCCAGCCGCTGCCAGAACTGCCGTCGTGTTCACGTGGAGTACGATCACGTTAAACATGTGGGTCCGTAAGTCCTTCCGTGAGGTTAGTGGTAGGGGAAGGAGAGTACGGTCCCCGTGGATGCCTCCCCCACTGGGTTCCGATCTAAATTGGGTGGCACTTCCCGGCCGTCCAAACAGTTACCTTACACCTTTCTGGTAGGTCGGACGGTCTGGGTCTCAACAACAACAACAACAACAACAACAACACTTCAGTACTTAATACAGCGCTTTAAATATCGTACTACAGGTGAACCTCGATATGTCGAACCTCGGTATCTCGAAATTTTCGATATCTCGAGATATTTTCATCTCCCTTCACACACGGTATAAAACTAATGTAAAACAGACTCTTTAACTCGAAATTTTTCTAATCAAACTCTCGATATCTCAAAATTTTTCAACTTACCATTTGGATCATCTTACCATTTTTAACACTTTACAACAAATTTGAAAAGTGTTTATGACTTTGTTCATTCTGTCTGTCTGTCCGTCCGTTAGCACGATAACTGCCGTAAAAATGACTTAATCAAAATGAAATTTTAGTATGATGTTCAGACGGTCTGTAGGACCTATGGGAATATAAATGAATAATATCACCCAATTAGTTTTGGATTCAACCCGGGTTGAAAAAATGAAATACATTGAACCCTATGGGACCTAATTTTTCAAACACTTTTAAACGGATTTAAAATTCACAAATTGCTTCGAAAATTTTAGGTAATATTCAAATTGTTCCATAAAATATATAAAAAAAAATCAGCGTAATATATTCAGTAGTTTTTTAAATAAAAATTGAAATAATAATTACACCTCTTATTTGAAGTGATCACGTGACCATGATATGAAAAATCACGTGACCCACTTCAAAATGAAATATGGCATCCATTTTGTCTCAAAATCGTGATTTTTAAAGTTCTTTTTAACTCATATTGAGTGTTGTATCCGTCCTAAAACCGCTTTATTTTTGCTTAAATTCTGTGCATCTACATACTGAAACAACGCAATTACAATATATTCGAGTTTAAATGATCATCCAAATTTAATTATTTCTACAACGAAGCCTATTTTTCACCTATGTAAAATGTAAACAGCAAAATATGTAGAATGAGTTGTATTAGAATTGCTGTATTTCTTTAACACAAGATTATTTTGCTCATGGAGTCTACATAGCTGATATGAATGAAATATTCATTGATTTTACAAAGAGACGGACGATTTTTTTCGATGAAGTTTTAAGCATAGAGTTTGATTACTTGTAGCTCCATGGTCTTAATTTTTAAATAAAATAAATTATTATAGTTTTATGATGAATGAAATGAATGGGAAATTATTTATGAATAAAATGTTGCTTTTATAGAGAGAACCAGGCGTGCTATTTTTTCTATGACGTCATTTGAATGAATTTCAGTTGTTTTCAATGAAGTTTTCAAATATAATAAATTATCGTAGTATTATGATAATTCTAAAATTATTACCAAGGGATGTATCGCATTTTAGAGATGTTTAAACCAGGCAATTTATATTTCAATGCCGTCATTTGAATGAAGTTCATTTTTTTCGATGAAGGTTTAAGTTTTCAAATATCAATCAATGTAGTATTCATCAATGTAGTATTGTGATAAGTTTTAAAATATTACTGAGGAATGTATTGCATTTTAGAGATGTTTAAATAAAATTGCATTTGAAGTTGGAAAGTGTTTCATTATCAATGCTTTAAGCATGATTGATCGTTCTTGTTAAATTGTGATAGAGGCTTGATATTTGATATATGGGCCAATCATCTGATAGAAAGCACAAGACGAATACAGTTTTATAAAAATGTTCATTTATAGGAATCTCCACAGAAAATCGTTCGAAATGTGAAGTGATAAAATAGCATAATTCGGAATAAGAGACATTAATTTGGTGTACGGGTAGATAGTTCGAAAGGAAGAAAGTGTGCAATTTCAGTTTTCCAACATTTGCTATTGTAAGGAATGACGAACACTAAAACGTCCGGTTTTACGAACAAATGAGGAACAATTTGATAGAGGCTTGAAATTTATTATATGGGCTAATTATATGATGAAAGACCCAAGATTAACACTGTTTATTCAAAATGTTCTTTTAGAGGGGTGCTACACAGAAAAACGTTCGAAAGTTGAAATGATAGAAAAAAACATGCTTCGCGATAGAACAGAGACTTCAATGTTAATGTACAGACAGATAGTTTGAAAGGAAGAACGATTGACCGCATATTAATAGATTATGTAATATGGCATATAAATCTGTGTCCGTGGCTTTGTAGCTAGAAACCATGGTTGAATGAGATTATGTAAACCAGAAGAAGTATGAAAAATAAAACACTATTAAAATATTTTTGAACATGGTATTCAGTGTAAGGAACCAGAGCCCACCCAGGTAGAATATTCTAAGTAAATTCAAAACAATAAAATTTGATTGCCTTAGACAATTAGTCCGTCTCAATGTCATCAAAATAGGCAGATATATCTTGCTCAAATTTACAGTACTGCAATAAATGACCAGTGCCCTGCAGAAATCACATGCTGCTAGGGAAAACTCCAATAATAAGTTTTGAATTGAAGAGCAAGTACGTCCGGAAAAAGTCATCTTACCAATCCAGCAGCATATGCAATAGTGCGAATCAACGAATGCAATAATATGAATATCTTGAGAATGATTTACCGTATTCATGGGCAAGCTTAAACAGTGTATCTAATGGGGTATCTATATCCTATCAATATAGATTTTCATGATATCGATACTGTACCTCATCAACATCTTTAATATTTTCCCTAGAAAATATGATTTACTAAATTTTGAGTTTTACACTTTTAAAACTAAAACCTTATATACAAAGAAGCAATTTTTTTTCCTAATTTTTGCCATCATATGTTATAATTTTCATTTAAATTTAACTTCTTATAGCATAATGGGATTACATAATGCTCATATTATGAATGGACTAATTAGATTAGTTATCAAATTAGTCATTTAACATAGTCATTTAATTGACATTAGTCATTTTCGTCAAGTATAAAGAAAAATTAATTAATTCGCACAAAATTGTGTTTCAACGCAGTATACAACTGATTCGAGGATACACTTAATCTCTTTGGATAGAGTTTTTCGTTTTTCTTTTATTTCAAGTTTACTGGTTTGTTAGTAGTGACAAAAGAGATCCAAAGTATCTCCAAAACAGCTATTTTAATTTCTACGTAATTATGTTGATTAATATTTACCTTATTAGCTATATTGCCTTATTAGTTATATTAGCTTATTAGCTATAGTTCAGTTTTAATTAGTTCAGTAGAATATCTTCTATTCAGATCAAACATAACTGGGCATGATTCTTTTCCGTCTTGACTCGACAGCCTTGTGTAATCCTTGATTATTTTGCACTATATTGACTTGTTATCAGAGATAGTTCTCCAGTTCCTAGTCTTGCAAATTCCAAAATATTTGCTTACACAGTCAATCCATCTGAATTTTAGCCTCGATCTAGGCCTAACTCCAGTTAGCCTGGCCAGAAACATTTACTTAGTTTCCATTTTGTCGTCCATTCGAACGACATGTCCATCCTATTTCAATTTTTGTATCTTTACGAATTTAACAGCGGCTGTGGTTCTTTATATATACCTTAAAAATATATGTGTTGATTTACACATGTAAGGTGGTATATTTTTGCCATCAGAGCAATTTTTTTGACGTGTAAAAAAGCATGTAAAAAGACAAGTAATGGATAAATTTAAAAATACACAGTTTTAATGTTTAATACGTAGCTAATGTGCAATTTCAATTAACATGTTAAATATGTAATTTGAAAGTACGCATTAATGGTATAGTTTGCAATTTACACACTATTTTACACATCTAGACAAATCTTTCTGGTGGCAAAATAATACCACTATTTGTAAAATAAACACTTCTGCAATCATTAAAATTAACTGTAGTGTTGCTCAACACGGCTTCAAATTTTACAAGAAAAATTTTGAGAAATCGGTATAGGGGATCCAAGTGATAATAACTATAGCGTATTACCATTTACTTTAAAGGGCTTTAAAAATCTTTTGATTGTACTACAATGCCAGGAATCAAGAAATATTAATTGATTAATTAAACAAGAGGATAGATGAAGCGCGCAGACGAGAAGTCTGCATTCCTAGCCAAAAGCCGGATTAAGAAGAGAATTATGGATCGAGTGGAGACGAGAAGTCTGTGTTCCAGAGAGATGTGGCACGTAGACAGTTTGGGGGAAGAAAAGGATATATATATATATATATATATATATATAACCACTTTAAAAGATAATAAATAGAACACATATTAATAGTGATGGATATGAGAGGGGTTTAAGAGCAATCAGAAGTTTATTTCAGTTGGATTTTGTATGAGTGCCTTGTACGGTGAACTTCTTGCAGGAGAAGTTCAAAATTACATCTTGTGATCCAGATGTGGAAATATGTATGGAGATTTCTTATGCGTTTGACACGGCATGTGTGAAAAAACCTCATCAGGTACTGCACTTTTAATGACTATGTGAGTATAGTATAATTATCCGTAATTTACAAATAATGGTTAAATTGTCCCATTCTAATCAATTTAGCGACATTTTTGTCACCTTAGCAACATGTAAAATAGTCGATAAGTTGATGACATCCAGCTAAATCACTCGCCTAGCTTTACGGATGGACGGAGAGATGGGTTATTCTTTGTCTTCTCTTATGTTCTTTCCAAGATATTGAATTTTCATCAATTAGTCATCATTTTTATGAATTTGGCAAAATTTTTGTCAATTTAGCAACATTTATAATGTTGCCAAGGAGGCCGATATTCCGCAAAGTTCATCGCCAAAATATCGCCATGCGTTATGAACGGCGAAATAAGTTATTTCTATAACAGATAAATGACTACTGGCGTTCAAATATAAAAGTATTACACGAAGAAACTTTTGGGCCAACGGCCGTACCGTGCTGAAAACACCGGTTCTCGTTAGATCACCGAAGTCAAGCAGCATCGGGCGCGGTTAGTACTTGGTGGGTGACCACCTCGGAACACCGCGTGCTGTTGGCCATCTCGGGTGCAGTATCCCCGTGGTTTGCGCGCTAGATTTGCACGCTACCACAAATGCCGCCGTGTTCATGCGGAGTACGATCACGTTAAACATGTGGGTCCGTAAGTCCTTCCGAGAGGTTGGATGTAGGGGAAGGAGGGTACGGTCCCTGTGGATGCCTCCCCCACTGGGTTCCGGTCTAAATTGGGTGGCACTTCCCGACCGTCCATACAGTTACCTTACACCTTTCTGGTAGGTCGGACGGTCTGGGTCTCATCAACAATCAACGAAGAAACTTTTGTAATGAATGGAACGAGCTAGATCCACGAGAATGATGTCACAATTCATTGCATGATATTACATATGCAAAGTGAACATATTTCTCAATAGTTAATATATTTTTTTTATTTTATATGAATTTTTGAAAAACTTGAAATATTTTGAGCACGTTTCATGCTATAGTTCTAAAGTTTTTGTCAATCGTTCTCTAATAAAAAATTACATACGAAATGGCCTCTTACATAACTTTATTATAGATTTTGAATTTTTGATGATTTTTCAATGTTTCAGTCGAGAAATTAGAGTATTCTGGACATTGGATTGCATTTAAAAACAATATGCTTCCAGCATTCATGGATTGTGATTATTGTATCAATTTTCGTTCGAATCGCTCCATTCGTTCGGGAGATATCGCCACCACAGACTCACTGAGACACTCACACACACACACACACATATCATCTCAAAAACGTTTCATTCGTGTTCAGGGACACTTAAAGCGTGCTCTCCAGTCGAAAACTCGAATTCGAATTTTCGACTCCGCTACAATACTTGCCTTATACTTTATTACAGTATGTATATAAGGAAGTAATAAGTGAAAAATCTGATGATTCACATCAATCTCTAAGGAATAGCGGAGATACTCTCATTTCTTTTAAAGAATTATCAAGAAAATTTTTCTCGACAAAATGCTGTTCAAAATGTGCATTCTAATAATTTTGCTTATGCCCATCACACACTCAATCGGTAGAGAGAGTTATATCCAAATGTGTCAATAATGTTGTCATTTGTGGTACAATTAGGATGAAATAAACTGCATTCTGTCTAATATATCTAAACTTAATTTGAAAAAACAAAAAGTTTCGAAATTTTATAATAAAAAGTAAAAAATTACCGAAAATGTCAATGCATCGACCAATTCCATTAGAATTATACGAAAGGAATGAATTTTCATATCGATCTTTTCCTATAAAGTTACTCACTATATTATAGAACTATTTTTATAAAGAACTATTTTATAATCAGTTGCCAAATGCAAAATATTATACGGATTAAAATAAATGAAGCAAAATGCGACTACCAGAAACTTTTCTGAAATATGTATAAACGCTATTTAAGACTGGGATGACAAATAGCTTTTAAGCGTAAAGAAGGCATTGCAAAATAATTGTTGAAATGAAGCTAAGACTCCTTATGCATAAGTTCCTTGATATGTTACCTTTACAGAAATGTGTGGTGTTAACGGGTTATCGTAACGATTTACCTCATATTAATAATATAGCATATACATCTGTATACTGGGCTTCGTAGCTAGAAACCATTGTCGAATGAGATAATGTTGGTGCGTGTGTGACTGATGCGAAGACTTCCAGCGGAGTAGCCTGTCTCTTCCATGTCCGGAGCAGCTATGATGCAATTTCAACGCACCAGTGATACACGTAGTAACTGTTGTTTCTGTAGGCGTGAGTGAAGGCTAACGCTCCCTGTGTCTCGCGATCTTTGACGTGTTAGTTTAGTGGAAACTTCGTAGCTTGAAACCATTGTCGAATGAGATAATGTTGGTTCGTGTGTGACTGATGCGAATACTTCCAGCGGAGTAGCCTGTCTCTTCCATGTCTGGAGCAGCTATGATGCAATTTCAACGCACCAGTGATACACGTAGTAACTGTTGTTTCTGTAGGCGTGAGTGAAGGCTAACGCTCCCTGTGTCTCGCGATCTTTGACGTATTAATTTAGTAGAAACTTCGTAGATTGAAACCATTGTTGAATGAGATAATGTTGGTTCGTGTGTGACTGATGCGAAGACTTCCAGCGGAGTAGCCTGTCTCTTCCATGTCCGGAGCAGCTATGATGCAATTTCAACGCACCAGTGATACACGTAGTAACTGTTGTTTCTGTAGGCGTGAGTGAAGGCTAACGCTCCCTGTGTCTCGCGATCTTTGACGTGTTAATTTAGTAGAAACTTCGTAGCTTGAAACCATTGTCGAATGAGATATTGTTGGTTCGTGTGTGACTGATGCGAAGACTTCCAGCGGAGTAGCCTGTCTCTTCCATGTCCGTAGCAGCTATGATACAATTTCAACGCACCAGTGATACACGTAGTAACTGTTGTTTCTGTAGGCGTGAGTGAAGGCTAACGCTCCCTGTGTCTCGCGATCTTTGACGTATTAATTTAGTAGAAACTTCGTAGCTTGAAACCATTGTTGAATGAGATAATGTTGGTTCGTGTGTGACTGATGCGAAGACTTCCAGCGGAGTAGCCTGTCTCTTCCATGTCCGGAGCAGCTATGATGCAATTTCAACGCACCAGTGATACACGTAGTAACTGTTCTTTCTGTAGGCGTGAGTGAAGGCTAACGCTCCCTGTGTCTCGCGATCTTTGACGTATTAATTTAGTAGAAACTTCGTAGCTTGAAACCATTGTCGAATGAGATAATGTTGGTTCGTGTGTGACTGATGCGAAGACTTCCAGCGGAGTAGCCTGTCTCTTCCATGTCCGGAGCAGCTATGATGCAATTTTAACGCACCAGTGATACACGTAGTAACTGTTGTTTCTGTAGGCGTGAGTGAAGGCTAACGCTCCCTGTGTCTCGCGATCTTTGACGTATTAATTTAGTAGAAACTTCGTAGCTTGAAACCATTGTCGAATGAGATAATGTTGGTTCGTGTGTGACTGATGCGAAGACTTCCAGCGGAGTAGCCTGTCTCTTCCATGTCCGGAGCAGCTATGATGCAATTTCAACGCACCAGTGATACACGTAGTAACTGTTGTTTCTGTAGGCGTGAGTGAAGGCTAACGCTCCCTGTGTCTCGCGATCTTTGACGTGTTAATTTAGTAGAAACTTCGTAGCTTGAAACCATTGTCGAATGAGATAATGTTGGTTCGTGTGTGACTGATGCGAATACTTCCAGCGGAGTAGCCTGTCTCTTCCATGTCTGGAGCAGCTATGATGCAATTTCAACGCACCAGTGATACACGTAGTAACTGTTGTTTCTGTAGGCGTGAGTGAAGGCTAACGCTCCCTGTGTCTCGCGATCTTTGACGTGTTAATTTAGTAGAAACTTCGTAGCTTGAAAGCATTGTCGAATGAGATAATGTTGGTTCGTGTGTGACTGATGCGAAGACTTCCAGCGGAGTAGCCTGTCTCTTCCATGTCCGGAGCAGCTATGATGCAATTTCAACGCACCAGTGATACACGTAGTAACTGTTGTTTCTGTAGACGTGGGTGAAGGCTAACGCTCCCTGTGTCTCGCGATCTTTGACGTGTTAATTTAGTGGAAAATTCGTAGCTTGAAACCATTGTCGAATGAGATAATGTTGGTTCGTGTGTGACTGATGCGAATACTTCCAGCGGAGTAGCCTGTCTCTTCCATGTCTGGAGCAGCTATGATGCAATTTCAACGCACCAGTGATACACGTAGTAACTGTTGTTTCTGTAGGCGTGAGTGAAGGCTAACGCTCCCTGTGTCTCGCGATCTTTGACGTGTTAATTTAGTAGAAACTTCGTAGCTTGGAACCATTGTTGAATGAGATAATGTTGGTTCGTGTGTGACTGATGCGAAGACTTCCAGCGGAGTAGCCTGTCTCTTCCATGTCCGGAGCAGCTATGATGCAATTTCAACGCACCAGTGATACACGTAGTAACTGTTGTTTCTGTAGACGTGGGTGAAGGCTAACGCTCCCTGTGTCTCGCGATCTTTGACGTGTTAATTTAGTGGAAACTTCGTAGCTTGAAACCATTGTCGAATGAGATAATGTTGGTTCGTGTGTGACTGATGCGAAGACTTCCAGCGGAGTAGCCTGTCTCTTCCATGTCTGGAGCAGCTATGATGCAATTTCAACGCACCAGTGATACACGTAGTAACTGTTGTTTCTGTAGGCGTGAGTGAAGGCTAACGCTCCCTGTGTCTCGCGATCTTTGACGTATTAATTTAGTAGAAACTTCGTAGCTTGAAACCATTGTTGAATGAGATAATGTTGGTTCGTGTGTGACTGATGCGAAGACTTCCAGCGGAGTAGCCTGTCTCTTCCATGTCTGGAGCAGCTATGATGCAATTTCAACGCACCAGTGATACACGTAGTAACTGTTGTTTCTGTAGGCGTGAGTGAAGGCTAACGCTCCCTGTGTCTCGCGATCTTTGACGTGTTAATTTAGTGGAAACTTCGTAGCTTGAAACCATTGTTGAATGAGATAATGTTGGTTCGTGTGTGACTGATGCGAAGACTTCCAGCGGAGTAGCCTGTCTCTTCCATGTCCGGAGCAGCTATGATGCAATTTCAACGCACCAGTGATACACGTAGTAACTGTTGTTTCTGTAGACGTGGGTGAAGGCTAACGCTTCCTGTGTCTCGCGATCTTTGACGTATTAATTTAGTAGAAACTTCGTAGCTTGAAACCATTTTTGAATGAGATAATGTTGGTTCGTGTGTGACTGATGCGAAGACTTCCAGCGGAGTAGCCTGTCTCTTCCATGTCCGGAGCAGCTATGATGCAATTTCAACGCACCAGTGATACACGTAGTAACTGTTGTTTCTGTAGACGTGGGTGAAGGCTAACGCTCCCTGTGTCTCGCGATCTTTGACGTGTTAATTTAGTGGAAACTTCGTAGCTTGAAACCATTGTCGAATGAGATAATGTTGGTTCGTGTGTGACTGATGCGAAGACTTCCAGCGGCGTAGCCTGTCTGTTCCATGTCCAGAGCAGCTATGATGCAATTTCAACGCACCAGTGATACACGTAGTAACTGTTGTTTCTGTACTGACTGTTGTTTCTGCGTGGTGAACTGTTGTTTCTGCGTGGGTGAAGGCTAACGCTCCCTGTTTCTCACGATCTTTGACATGTTAATTTAGCTGAAACATGTAATGGGAAAAATTGAAACGATTGACCGCATATAAATTGATCACGTAGTATCAATCTATATATACTTACTAATTGCCAAATGTCTGTCTGTCCGTCTGTTAAGTTTTTAGGCACTACCCAAGTGGTTGGTTGGTTGATTGATTGTGGTTTTGTAGCACAAAATCCTAAAAGAACATGCTGCACTAAACATATGGTAAATCAAACAACTAATTTATGAGTAAAAGGTAATAAAAATTTCATAATATAATTTTTTTTAAATGTATGCAAAAATAGCATGACGATGTAACGTAAACGGTAAAAGGATATATGACGATACTGATAGACGGTGCAAGGCTGATACAAAGTGAGAGGTAAAAAGTTATATATGATAAAAAAAAAATCCTATATCCAACAAAATTGGAAACAGATTAGGATGAGTAGATTCTCCTATCGAGTCCATTAATGTAATATCAAAAGTCATGAAGTGTTTAAGACGATGACATTTGAAATTAGTGCATTCAATTAAAAAGTGTTTACACTCACTGGTGTTTGACAGGAGCCTTATTAACAGGAGTTTACCCATAAGCAAATATCTGTGGATAAAACGTGAGTGACCAATTCATAAGCGAGTTAATATAACATCAATTTTCCTCAACTGAAAACTAGTCCACTTTTGAACTAAGAGCTTTATTTCTTGCAATTTGTTATGGGATTGCTGATTCCATAAATGTTGCCATTTATCATGTATGTTACTAATAGTTTTTAACACTTTACAACAAAGTTGAAAAGTGTTTATGACTTTGTTCATTCTGTCTGTCTGTCTGTCCGTTAACACGATAAATGCCGTAAAAATGACTTAATCAAAATGAAATTTTAGTATGTTGTTTAGACGGCCTGTAGTCCCTATGGGAATATAAATGAATAATATCACCCAATTAGTTTTGGATTGAACCCGGGTTGAAAAAATGAAATACATTGAACCCTATGGGACCTAATTTTTCAAACATTTTTAAACGGATTTAAAATTCACAAATTGCTTCGAAAATTTTAGGTAATATTCAAATTATTTCATAAAATATAAAAAAAAATGTCAGCAAAATATATTCAGTAGTTTTTTAAATAAAAATTGAAATATTAATTACACCTCTTATATGAAGCGATCACGTGACCATGATATGAAAAATCGCGTGACCCACTTCAAAATGAAATATGGCATCCATCTTTTCTCAAAGTCGTGATTTTTTAAAGTTCTTTTTAATTCATATTGATCGTTGTATCCGTCCTAAAACCGCTTTATTTTTGCTTAAATTCTGTGCATCTACATACTGAAACAACGCAATTACAATATATTTGAGTTAAATGATCATCCAAATTTGATTATTTCTACAACGAAGCCTATTTTTCACTTATGTAAAATGTAAACAGGAAAATCTGTAGAATGAGTTGTATAAGAATTGCTGTATTTCTGTAACGCAAAATTATTTAGCTCATAGAGTCTGTATAGCTGATATGAATGAAATATTCATTGATTTTACAGAGAGAAGGACGATTTTTTTCGACGAAGTTTTAAGCATAGAGTTTAATTACTCGTAGCTCCATGGTCTTAAATTTTTAAATAAAATAAATTATTATAGTATTGTGATGAATGAAATGAATGGGAAAATGTTATGAATGAAATGTTGTTTTTATAGAGAGAGCCAGGCGTGTTATTTTTCTATGATGTCATTTGAATGAATTTCTGTTGAAGTTTTCAAATATAATAAATTATCGTAGTATTATGATAATTTTAAAACTATTACCGAGAAATGTATCGCATTTTAGAGATGTTTAAACCAGGCAATTTATATTTCAATGCTGGCATTTGAATGAAGTTCATTTTTTTCGATGAAGGTTTAAGTTTTCAAATATAAAAAATTAATGTAGTATTGTGATGAGTTTTAAAATATTACCGAGGAATGTATTGCATTTTAGAGATGTTTAAATAAAATTGCATTGAAGTTGGAAAGTGTTTCATAATCAATGCTTTAAGCGTGATTGATCTTTTTGTCATCTTTTCATTTGGTAAAATACGATCCAAAAAATGTGTTTAATGCAAATGGAACGGGACTATTTTTAAGTGTATGCCTGATAAAACTATGGCCAATAAAAGTGAAGCATGTCATGGCGGAAAAAGTAGCAAAGAAAGATTAACTGTGCTATTTTGCACTAATATGAATGGTTCAGAAAGGCTCAAACCTCTTATGATAGGTAAATCTGCTGAATCCCGATGTTTTTCAGGATTGAAATCTTTTCCAATGACTTATTTTGCAAACTAAAATGCTTGGATGACTGCCAAAATTTTTAGTAATTGTTTGAAGGAACTGGACAGAAATGTCCTATGTAAATCGCGATATTGTTCTCTTCTTGGACAACTGTACAGCGCATAATAATATAGCGCGCCGAAATTAAAATCCTTGAAAGTTCATTTCATGCCACCAAACACAACTTCTAAGTTACATCCTTTGGACCAAGTTATTATTCAGAGTTTTAAAGTAAACTATCGCCACAAAATTGTAAAAAAAAATGCATTGCTGACATTGATGAAGGAAAGACAACTACTGTTGACATTTTGCAGGCGATGCATCTCTGTGATTGAGCTTGGAGGGATGTTACTGAAAAAACCATAATTAATTGTTTCAAAAAGGCAGGATTCACTCTGCTGAAAACGAAAGTCAAGAAAATACTAATCAACAATTAACTAATCAACAGGTAAATAAAGACTGGCAATGTCTTGTTAAGGATGAAGGAAGTGGGGCATTTCAAGATTTTGTTGACGTTAATGGAAATGTTGCAGTAACCAGGGAATTAAGTGGCGAAGATATCATAATTAGGTAAAAGTTGTATCAGAGGAAGAAAATGAAATTGAGGAGTATTCACCTCTGACAAAAGTGACTTTCCGGGAAGCTCAGCTATTAATAGAAAAACTTCGAAATTTCGTCGAGTCAAGGCCAAATATGACGCCGGATTCTTCCCATGCCCCAGCTCATGTGGAAAATGTAATAGATATTGAAGGATTCAGTACCTGTAACCAAACTGTCATAGATGACTGTTTTGCGAAGTAAAGAAATGCAAGATTAAATTTTCATAATGTATGTACGTACGTACATAGTATTACATTAAATGTGTATGCAATCATTTCAAGGTTTGCTTTATTTGTTGTCAGCATTTTCTTGGGTAATACCCAATTCTCTGTCTGCAAGATAAAGTAAGTGATTATTTTAAAAATGTGTAAAGTACAGGACTAGTATGTATATATCCTTTTATGAATTCCTTAAAATTATTCAAATGTTCGATATCTCGAACTTTTGATATCTCGAATGGCTTTTTTACTCCCTTCAAATTCGACATATCGAGGTTCGACTGTATATATAATTGTTCTACTTTGCATTTTACATGCAATATTGATGAAACATTATACAACAAAAATTCATACACGTGTAAATTACATCGGATTTTGCACTCCCTAATTACCTTAGCATTTCTCTGTGCAATAACTACCCCTAGGTACAACTAGGTACAACCTGTCCCTTCCTGTATAAAATGTATCGTATTGACCTGCCCTACCTATTTGTTTCAGGCTAGCAAAAGTTTTGGTCGGAATAAGGACATACCCCCTTCCTACCTGAGCGACTTCTTTCTTGAAGAGTTGTAATGGATGCTGACGGTTCTCTGCAGGGAAAATTGGTACCTGACAAATATTTCGCGGGTTTTAAAGTGAACTGATCTTAACGGAGAGGGGAGAGGAGGACACGGATCGCTAGTTTAACTCTTGCTTTTCGTGCATTATCTACAAAATTTGTTTTAATTGTTTTCATATTTTATTTAACTGACATTCCACGAGAAAAATTTTGCATAAGAATTTTTTATGTTTTGAATATTCTATCGCAGTGCTAACATATTTCTTAGCAAGACACATCTAGCAAGTATCAAAATATGTATGTATTTTTCTTTTTAATTTTAAAGCTTAGATAGACATAGGGCGATTTGCTTGCTTGGAAACTCTAATAGATCTACTTGGAGACTTATAGAGTCACCATATTTTGTGTCTGCATACTATATTAATTTTTTTTTGTCTCCCAAGGTGGGAAGGTAGTACATCTTGATATTGCATTATTTGGTATTCGATTTTTTTTTTTAATTACGATACTGTTTCAATTTGCTATTTTAATTTTAAAAAAATCATTTGTAAAGAAATAATTATTTTAGAAAAAATATAACAAAACAAATTCATATAAATCTAGATTAATATACTTACGATTTCTTTGCATTTAGCGCAAGACAGACTACATGCATGGAAACCCAGCGCTTGGTAATTACATCGGCTCCAGATTAATGTCAACTGCCCCGAGATAGTTTTCATATGTGCAAAACAATCTTTCCCAATCACAGAGCTCCTCCAAACCTTAAACAGCTCTTTTATGGAAAGCAGTATTCAAATACTGTTAAAGAGATGTACATATAATATTCGGATTTTTTCCCTTATTCTAATTTGAATTTCATTTTAAATATTAGGGTGATGTCCAGGCCCGCAGAGAGAAAGGGGAAGTCGGTACAAATTCCCAGGACCCGTGCAGGGCCTGGGTCTGGAATAATGAAGAACAATTTCTAATTACATGTGGTTTTTTCTGTCAGCCGGAATTATTGTTTTCCCGGAGCCCAGTCCATTCCCTCGGCGGCCCTGATGGTGATATCTCCGTTAGCATCTCCTGGGAGACCAATAAGCCGAAATTACTTTTAACTGTTTCAATATGTCTGATTTTTAATATTTCCGTAAAAACGGAAGATTATAGTCGTGTTTTCACACAAAAATTTACCTTACAAATGGTTGTGACGTCAGTTGTCGAGAAAACGACAGGCGTCCATTATATACTATTTACCATGAGTGAAAAATACCCAATGACAAATTTTAAATCATTTTTCCTTCTAAAACAAAAAACCATACTACTCTTCCTACCATTCCATTATGAAGTCAGCTATAGAAAAGGAAAGTTTTGATTGGAATAAGGACATATCACCTTTCTGCAGAAATGATTTCTCTCCTTGGGAGTAGGTCTCTTAAATGTACAGGTTTGCACAACAGCGGCCATCTTGACTCCCAGTTAAAGCGATTGCTGTACATGGCGAAAACATGGTTACTTCCGTGTCCTTCAACAAAATCAAAACATTTTAGTCTACTTTTTTGAATGATTGGTACCCTTTTTGAAGACAGAAGCACATATTACTTTCCTTATATACATAATGTATAAGGAAAGTATTATGACGGGGGCAAAAATTCGAAATAGTTTTCGACGGGAGAGCACGTTTCAAGCATCCCTGATCACGAATCAAACATTTTTGAAGTGATGTCTCTGTGTGTCAGTGAGTCTGTGGAGACGATAACTGACAAACGAATGGACCGATTCGAACCAAATTTGGTACAAAAATCACAATCCGTAAACACTGGAAGCCTATTGTTCTTATACGTAATCGAATGTTCAGAATCCCCCTAAATTTTCGAATAAAATGTTGAAAAAATTGTCAAAAAATCAAAACCACTAATAAAGTTACGCAAATAGACATTTCTTATGTAATTTTTCATTAGAAAACGATTGACATAAATTTTAAAACGCTAACATGAACCGTTCTCGAGATATTACACATTTTGCAAAAAATATATTAAAAAGTCATATAAAATGAAAAAAAAAATATTTACTCTTGAGAAACATGTTCACTCTTCCTATGTAATACCATGGGATAAATTGGGTGACATCATTTTCGTGGATCTAGCTCGTTCCATTCATGAAAAAATATACTTTAAGTAATACTTTTGTATTTGAACGCCAATAGTCATTTATCTGCTGTAAGAGCAACTTATTTCTCCGTCCATAACGCTTGGCGAGATTTTGGCGACGAATTTGACGGAATGTCGCCAACTTGGCGACTTTTTGAAATGTTGCCAAATTAACGAAAATCTCGCCAAATGGATAAAAATGACGCTAAATCAATGAAAATGACGACTCATTGTCGAAAATTCAATAACTTGGAAATAATATTAGTATCTTCTATAAGAAAAACCTATTTTTTTACTGTAAAAGTAGTAAATTCATTACATTATATAAGGAAAGTCATGTGTTGCCCACATCAAATTTTTTACAGTTAAATTGCGTATCAAATATCAGCCATATAACATGCCCGCTTCATTGAAATAGAACAGGCAGACGATAACTGACTGTACTGGTTGGCGTCAAAATGGCGCTTGCGTCAGCCTGTATATATACAAGCCTTACTCGGGAGCTGTAATAGATTCTGACGGCACTCTGCAGGGAAAATTGGTACCTGACACTCCTTTCACGGGTTAACTAGACTCAGCTTTCAGAAATGAGGTGAAATGGCGCGGATCATCAGTTGTAAACCACAGGTGTGCATTTATGTTTATGGTCCCGAACTGGATCAACCACGATTTTGTGTATTTCGCAAAATTGCGGAATACATTCTCATGCTATAGAATATAGTATAAGCGAGTATTGCTTTCACGAAAATATTCAATTTCGAGACTTTGGTGCTAATATATGTTTTAGGACCACCTGAATACGATTTGAATATTTCTAGAGTGATGTCCGTCTGTCTGTATGGGGTCGATTTCTTATGCACACGACAGCTGTCTCAAATATTGACGATTTTTTATGAAATTATTCATCTGGTTTTGTTAACTAAAAATATAGAACTAGGAAGAATTTTTTAAAATTTGAGCGAAATATTCGAAATTTATTCGATATTTTATATTTCCTTAACATGGCAGCATTGGACAAGATTTGACATAATTATGTATAAAAAGGGTTATTTATGCCTCAATGATCTCAACTTAACAGTTTCAATAATTGTATTGAAGAATAGCCATGATACAATTGTGTCCGTGACTTCATTACAGACCCCGCTGAGGGGCGCGGAAGCCCATTGGTTAGCGCGCTGGAGTTGCACTCGGTAGGCCCGGGTTCGATTCCAGCTGCTGCCAAAACTGCCGCCGTGTTCACGCGGAGTACGATCACGTTAAACATGTGGATCCGTAAGTCCTTCCGAGAGGCTGGTGGTAGGGGAAGGAGGGTACGGTCCCTGTGGATGCCTCCCCCACTGGGTTCCGGTCAAAATTGGGTGGCACTTCCCGGCCGTCCAAACAGTTACCTTACACCTTTCTGGTAGGTCGGACGGTCTGGGTCTCAACAACAACAACAACAGACCCCGCTGAGAGGGTTTATTGTCAAACTTGATGTCTATTTAAAGATTTTTTCAAATCATTTTAAATGAAGAGTGACATGTTATAATTTTGATTATTTGGATCAACAATACAGATATTTCAAATTTTTTCTTGCAATTATACAGGGTGTCCCAAAAAGATTGAAACGCGCTTAAATTCTTTACCTGTTCGAGATAAGTGGGTAATATAAATTGCAAAGATATTGAAAGTAAGGTAGGGAATAAGACTACGTTAATGAAATAGTTGTTGTTGTTGTTTATGACCCCTGTTTCTGCATTAGCACGAATACAGGTCCAGTGACACCAGAAGAAGGACAGAGAGAATGACACACAAGACAAGAATACAAAGTTTATTAATGCATGCAAGCATCACTGACTAAGGTCTGAAGGGTGCAGCTTCTCATTTAACGAGGACCCAGAAGGCGGAAGACTGTCTTCATCCTCAGTAAAACAACCATGCCTTACTCGGGATTCGAACCCAAGCCCACTAGACAGCAGCCGGTGACGCTATCCACTTCACCACCTGGGCGGCAATGAAATAGTTCTCCCATTAATTTTAAAAAAGTTACACTTTTTAAATTTTTATACGAACCCCTTAGACAAATTTGGTCAATCAGAAAATTTTTATTTTTAATGCAACAAGATCATTAAAAAAACAAGAACGATCAATCATGCATAAAGCATTGATTATAAAACACTTTCTAACTTCAATGCAATTTTATTTAAACATCTCTAAAATGCGATACATTCCTCGGTAATATTTCTAAAATTATTACAATACTACATTAATTTATTATATTTTTATATTTGAAAACTTAAAACTTTATCGAAAAAAATGAACTTCATTCAAATGATGGCATTGAAATATAAATTGCCTGGTTTAAACATCTCTAAAATGCGATACATTCCACGGTAACATTTTTAAAATTATCATAATAATACAATAATTTATTATATTTGAAAACTTCATCGGAAACAAATGAATATTCAAATAACATCATCGAGATATAACACGCCTGGCTCTCTCTATAAAAGCAGCATTTCATTCATAAACTTTTTTCCATTTATTTCATTCATCACAATACCATAATAATTTATTTTATTTAAAAACTTAATACCATGAAAGTGCAAGTAATTAAATTCTATGCTTAAAACTTCATCGAAAAAATCGTCTGCTTCTCTTGTGTAAAATCAATAAATATTTCATTCATATCAGCTATTTGCAGACTTCATGAGCTAAATAATTTTGCGTTAAAGAAACGCAACAATTTTTATACAACTCATTCTACATCTTTTGGTATTTACATTCTCCATAAGTGAAAATTAGGCTTCGTTGTAGAAATAATCAAAGTTGGATGATCATTCAAACTCAAATATATTATAATTGCGTTGTTTCAGTATGTAGATGCATAGAATTTAAGCAAAAATAAAGCGGTTTTAGGACCGATACAACACTAAATATGAATTAAAAAGAACTTTAAAAATCACGATTTTGACACAAGATGGATGTCATATTTTATTTTGAAGTGGGTCACGCGATCTCTTCATATAATGGCTACGTGATCTCTTCATATAAAAGGTGTAATTATTATTTTAATTTTTATTTAAAAAACTACTGAATATATTTTGCTGAAATTTTTTTTCTATATTTTAAGGGATAATTTGAATATTTCCTAAAACTTTCGAAGCAATTTGTGAATTTTAAATCCGCTTAAAAAATGTTTGAAAAATTGGGTCCCATAGGGTTTAATGCATTTCATTTTTTCAACCCGCGCTTAATCCAAAACTTATTGGGTGATATTATCCATTTATATTCCCATAGGTCCCACAGCCATCTGAACAACATACTAAAATTTGATAAAGTCATTTTTACGGCAGTTATCGTGCTAACGGACAGACAGACAGACGAACAGACAGACAGAATGAACAAAGACATAAACACTTTTCAACTATGCTGTAAAGTGTTAAAAAAGGTAGCAAGTATCGTAAAATAGGTTCACTTTCCATATGCAGTATTATGTCACAAATCTGCTAACATCCTTCTCGTGAATATGATTTATTTCATTTACGAGAGAAGATATTTTTTGTAGTTTGTTTGTATTTTGCTAATTGCATTTTGATGAAGCTATTTCGCTTGAATATGAATAAGTAATTCTGTTTGGAATCAAGAGTTTCCGAAAATGCCCAATTTGAAATACGCGGTGTTAAGGTAATGCCAAAACTATTGTGCTGTGGTGTCTGTACACCATGATTTTGGTTTGAAAGAAGCAAAGATTGCATTATGTAGGGAAAGTCCTGTGTTGCCCACAACACATTTTCTTTATTTTGTGATGCAATTTAAAATCTATGATTATAACTTTTTACATTTTTGATATAAATTTTAATCGTGAATTATACGTCTGTGCTGTGTACACCCAAATTTAAAAAGATAAACAGATATTATTTCAAATTTGTGGATTTGTCTGCTTTATAAACACAGTAAGGTATGTGACAGTTGTTAATCTTCTCAAACAAATTATTTTATGTATATTGCACTATTTTATCGTTTCGGCATTCAAGATGCTTATTTTTACTGATTTGTTAAAAATATTCTATGTTTACTGCTGACATTATTGTGTCAATGGGGTTGTTTGAAAAATTTTTAATTTAAACTGAAACTAATTACATTTACAGATAGCACGACTCACTTTCCAAATCGCCAAATCAGTTTCTATCTAAACCACCACGAAATACGAAATCCTTAGTTTAAGCGCTCCACAAACGTAGAAAGCTCTAAAAAAAATAAATAAACGATCCTTTCTGTGGTAAAGGATTCCACATAGTATTGGCGTGGCTTAAATCCCGCCGTCAGTTATGCATTCACAGTTGACAGGCTGAAAAATTACAGGCCTTCATTGCGGAAACGGTAACTGATATGCATTCGCTTAACTTTTACTTTTATGCATTCGTTTAAAAAATCACAAATGAAATTACGTATTGAATCAAACTTTTCTTTAGAATGTGAAAATGTAAACGCAATTTTTACCAAACAATAGAATTGTGCCAATTTTAGTCTTTTGGCTGCGACCTAAAAAAAATGCAAATTTCGATGTATATAAAATAGTCCCGCGGATTTGGTTCAAATATCGTTGAACGTTCTGAGATGTTTCCGATGATGTTAAAGTGGAAACTCTGAAATAATATTTTCGGTCGCGAAAATAGCTCAAAATCGTGAAAATATAAAATAACTAAAAAACAAATTTGAATTTAAAAAAAAAATTTCTAACGTGTACCTTCCCGAGTTTTTAAGTACCTGTGTACCAAATTTCATGGTCGTACGATACTTAGATTTCCCGTTATATAGCGCGCGCATACACACATACACGCCGCGCACACGCATGCACGCACGCACGCACACAAAATATTCTTCCTTTTATGTAAGATATTTTAAGCTTTAAGTTCGTACTCTATTCTGGTAAGAAGGTTTCTTGTTGATACTTATGCACTTGCTTCAAAACAAGTTTTAGAAAAATGCGTTTTAGATTAAAAATACCACGAAAATAGTATTTAATTTTTTTTTTTTTATTTCAATAAAATCATAGCCTAAAACTTTTATAATTAAAATATTATTAGCACACTGTTAAAAAATTTTCTTATAGATTATATAATTTATTTTCCTTTTAACATTTATTTTCCTTTTAAAATTTATTTTCCTTTTAAAAATTATATGAATATAAAAATGTTTCTTGAAATATGCTAATGTTCTGAAATTGTTTTTTGCTTTATCAAAGTTTTCACATTTTTCAAACTGATTTGTAATTTTTATTCTTTTCAGTTCACTATTAAGAATTAGTAAATCTGATAACATTTCATCACCCCTTTACTAATACATTTGTAATCAATGGAAAAATTTGATTTTGGGCCAATTTGAAATTACTGAAATTTTAAAATAAAATAAACAAGAATAAAATAAAATAGAAAGAAATTTGTTCCCAGTTAGCTGTCAAAAACATTGTCATTCTGAAATTATTTTCGCCAATGTGATAAAATCTTAAGAAAAATATGTATGAAAATCGTCAATTTTACGAAAACTTTGAAACATATTTGAAGCTTTAAATCGTAAAATATTATAACATGAGAAAACAATGTTATCTTAATTTTTTTAATACCATAATATCTGGGAGAAAAAGTAGATTTTGTACTTGATTTATAAATATTACATTTCACTCGTTTTATCCTGGTTTTCGCCCTTAATAAATTTGAATATAATCACTACGGAAAAAGTGATTTTTTTCCTCACTCAGATTGAATTTAACTTGAAGAATTTGAGTTTTAATAGACCAAAGAAGTAAAAATTAGCTTATATAATAAATGGAATTATTTCGTTCGAAATAAGGTGTAACCTTTACTTTTTACATAATATATTTACATATAAAATTTCATAGAGATATCTGCTTGTATAATCGTACCCATATACTATACCGTGCTACTATACTGTGTAAACTATATTCGGGCTTACTACAGCGAGAATGGGGAGAGGGGGGAAAATCAGTTTTCCAAAAGTGGTCGAAATATGCTGAGGATGTCATTAAAACCTTGTCTTAACGTCCAAGTTTCGAATTCAAATGTTTTCGTCAAAATAATACTTTCTCCATATTACGAGAGTGTAAAATAAAAAATCTGATGTGGGCAGCACATGACTTTCCTTATATAATGCAATGTATTTACTTCTTTTACAGAAAAACCAAATAGGTTATGAATTTTCGTCAATTAGTCGTTATTTTCATTGATGTAGCGTAACTTTATCCATTTGGCGAGATTTTCTTTAATTTGATAACATTTAAAAAAGTCGCCACGTTGGCGACATTCCGCCAAATTCGTCGCCAAAATCTCGCCAAGCGTTATGGACGGAGAAATGATTTATCATTATAGCAGATAAATGACTATTGGCGTTCAAATACAAAAGTATTACTCAAAGTATATTTTTTCATGAATGGAACGAGCAAGATCTACGAGAATGATGTCACCCAATTGATCGCATGATATTACATATGAAAAGTGAACATGTTTTTCAATAGGAAATATTTTTTTTATTTATATAATATTTTGATAATTTTTTTGAAAAATGTGCAATATCTCTAGAACGGTTCATGCTAGAGTTCTAAAATTTGTTAATCGTTTTCTAATGAAAAATTACATAAGAAATGTCTACTTGCTTAACTTTATTAGAGGTTTTGATTTTTTGATGATTTTTTTCAAAATTTCAGTCTAAAATTTAGGGGGGGGGGGGTGTCTGATCGTCCGATTTCGTATAAAAACAATAGGCTTCTAGTATTCACGGATTATAATTTTTGTACCAAATTTTGTTCGAATCGCTTCATTCGTTTGTCAGTTATCGTCTCCTCAGACTCACTAACGCACACACACACACAGACATCACCTCAAAGATGCTCGATTCGTGATCAGGGATGCTTGAAACGTGCTCTCCCGTCGAAAACTCGAATTCGAATTTTCGACCCACAATACTTTCACAATACTTTCACAATATTTCCACAATACTTTCCTTATACATTATTGTATATAAGGAAAGTAATTATTAATTTCTTATCAAATGGTAAACTTTGGGGTGCTAGAAAATGAAATGAAACATCTAATCCTAAAAAAATCGCCTTCAGACATGAGCGATGCATTCGATAAACTCCAGCCAATGACTAATCCTTAAAAGAATTGACAAATAAAAATGTTTCAGAAGTTCATTAACAGATGATAAATCGACCAATCCATTACCACGTCATAGTAGAGCACAGTCATCGAACAGATACAAATGTCACACTACGACTGGAGATCTTATTCATATTCAGAAACACGTGTAGAAAAATGTATTACAGTGTTATTAAATGACCAAACTTCTATTACTCAATGAAAAAGTTTATTATAAATCGATTATCGTCATTCTCGTCTGGCAGCATCGCCAGGTTCTGTCTATTAATACAATCGATCATCGAAATCTAAAAAAAAAGGTATCGATATTCAAATTCTTAGTTTTCTTTTTACTCAGGTGTTTAATTATTGTCCGTTAGCAACATGTATAGTGGGATGTTTTTTGATGAAATTTACAACGTATTCTTGTCTTTTTATTTTCTTTGCATTCAGGCAGATTTTCAAAGTGTGATACCGATATTTTAAAAATTCATCCTTCTGTAGGTTAATCTTAGAAAAAATGTCTTATTTTTATGTAATTCATCGTCTACAAAAAGAAATTTCTATCCCCTGTGTTTCGAACAGACGGAAAACTGATATGTATTTTGCAGACCTGTACAGAACTGTAAAAATACAGTTTTGTAATTTTACATACAGGCCCGTAGATGTGCAAGACAGACTTAGAATTTTTCCTTTAACCTTTAGTTAATTGCATATTATTTAATATCAAATTTAACAATGCCAGTAGGAGCCAATTTGGACGTGTTAACTTCCACCATCTCTGGTTGTTGGTAGAAAGGTCACAAAAATAGTCGAGGACTGAACAATTATATATTTTATAGTTGTTTACTTAGAAGCGTTTCGCAGCTATGATTGCTCTGAGTGATTACTGCTAAAATGTAATTATTAAGAAAAACAGTCACGTCTTGTTGTTGACACTTATAGACAATTAAACCAAGTAATAACGAAAACTGATTTTTCATTATCACGCATTAAATATTTATCTGGTAATTAATGCATAGTTTCAAAATAGGATATCATAAGTACTTATTTTGATGGAGAAGCATATAGTTTTAAACATAAACTGTGAAAGTTATATGGTGAATTATGTTTAGTTAATAATTAATAACTAATACTAAATAACTAATAAATAACTAATAAATAACAGTTTACTAAATAACTAATAGAATGAAAAAATTCGACCCAAAAGAAATTTTAACTTTTGGTTGATTCATATTTAAATTACACAATATTAAGGGTGCTTAAAATCACCGTAGCATGTGTCAAACTGTGAGCAGTTTCATTTTCTTTTCCAATGTTGCGTTAAATACTACATTTTTATATAAGCAAAATACAAAACACAACCCAGGTTCGAAAGTCAACCTCAGGTTTAAAGTTACCTGAGGGTGGCTAATCTGTTTCTAATTTTTACCATTTCATAAAATCAAAAAATATTTACAAATAAATATCTTTAAATTAAGATATTACACTTTCACTTTTTGCAAATTACCAAAAACATGAACATGTTTCATATTTTATCTTCATGAATGTTCTTCGAAAATTCCATCAAGTTATATGTGAAAACGTTCATATTCAAAACTAAACAATAGAAATTATTGAAATATTCTGAATGATAATGAAGATGAACTTATCCAATGATATTTCAAAGTCACCGTGGAGGAATTAATGGTTGAATCAGGGGACGTATTTAAGGAGGCTTCAACCCCACCCTCCCCCTCGAAATTAAAAAGTTTCAAAATACTTCCTAAACACACATGTGATTAAAAAAAAAAAATGTACTGAATCCCTATTCAATTTGTCGTTCTGAAGTCCTTAAACTAAAAAAATAACCCGTTTTAACCTCCAATAAGTAAAATAAATTAATAATAATAATAATAAAAGGAATAAATAATTAGGAATCTAAAGAAAGTTTCGGCTACTACTGCGTCATTGCAATATTGGAAAAATTCTCCTATTGCAGTGAAGCACGAAGTTTCCAAATTTTTTAGCAAAATCCCAGTTCTTTAAGCACGCAGAAGAAGCTAAGATCAAAACCATTTATTTAGAGACTAGAGGTCTGCACGGGTCTAATTTAAAAATTTTACCGTGCCCGAAAATATCAAGATTTAACTCAGCCAAAGTCCAAGGATATTTTTTTCAAATAATTCCCCAGAGCCTGACCCGTCTCAAAAGCACTCAAAGCCAATCCCAACGCTGACCGATTTTTTTTGCAATACATTGAAGCCTATTGCTTCGTATGCTGAACCATATTTACCATTTAAGAAATTAAACACAAGTTATATTACATATAGGAATAAATTAAAAAAAAAAACCAAATTTGAAAAATCTGTACGAATCAAGAATGAGCATTACCATAAAGTGAGCTTGTGAGCTTTCGTGAAGCATTCGTGAGCATCACCATAAAGTGAGCTTGTGAACTTCGTGTTTCACTGCAATAGGAGAATTTTCCCAATATTGCAATAACGCAGTAGTAGTCGAAACTTTCTTTAGATTCCTAATTATTTATTACTTTCCTTATATACATAATGCATAAGCAAAATATTGTGACGGGGGTCGAAAATTCGAATTCGAGTTTTCGACGGGAGAGCGCGTTTCAAGCATCCCTGATCACGAATCAAACATTTTTGAAGTGATGTCTGTGTGTGTGTGTGTGTGTGTGTGTGTGTGTGTGTGTGTGTGTGTGTGTGCGTGCGTGCGTGCGTGTGTGTGTGTGTGCGTGCGTGTGTGTGTGAGTGTGTGTGGAGAGACGATAACTGACGAACGAATGGACCGGTTCGAACCAAATTTGGTGCAAAAATCACAATCTGTAAACACTGGAAGCCTATTGTTTTTATGCGCAATCGAATGTTCAGAACCCCCCTAAATTTTCGAATGAAATTTTGAAAAAATCGTCAAAAAATGAAAACCACTAATAAAGTTACGCAAATAGACATTTCTTATGTAATTATTCATTAGAAAACGATTAGCATAAATTTTAGAACGCTAACATGAACCGTTCTCGAGATATTACACATTTTTAAAAAAAATTATCAAAAAATCATATAAAATAAAAAAAATGTCCTATTGAGAAACATGTTCACTTTTCATTTGTAATACCATACGATAAATTGGATGACATCATTCTCGTGGATCTAGCTTGTCCCATTCATGTAAAAAGGTACTTTGAGTAATACGTTTTTATTTGAACGCCAATAGTCATTTGTCTGCTGTAAGAATAACTTATTTCTTCGTCCATAACGCTTGGCGAGATTTTGGCGATGAATTTGACGGAATGTCGCCAACTTGGCAACTTTTTGAAATGTTGCCAAATTAACGAAAATCTCGCCAAATTGATAAAAATGACGCTAAATCAATGAAAATGACGACTAATTGAAGAAAATTCAATATCTTGGAAAGAATATAAGTATCTACTATAAGAATAACATTTTTTTTAACTGTAAAAGTAGTAAATTCTGTGCAATATATAAGGAAAGTCATGTATTGCCCACATCAGATTTTTCTTCTTATTATTATTAATTTATTTTATTTATTACTTTCCTTATATACATAATGTATAAGGAAAGTATTGTGACGGGGTCGAAAATTCGAATTCGAGTTTTCGACGGGAGAGCACGTTTCAAGCATCCCTGATCACGAATCAAACATTTTTAAAGTGATGTCTGTGTGTGTGTGTGTGTGTGTGTGTGTGTGTGTGTGTGTGTGTGTGTGTGTGAGTGTGAGTGAGTCAGTGGGTCCGTGGAGACTCTAACTGACGAACGAATGGACCGATTCGAACCAAATTTGGTACAAAAATCACAATCCGTAAACACTGGAAGCCTATTGTTTTTATACGCAATCAAATGTTCAGAATCCCCCTAAATTTTCGAATGAAATTTTGAAAAAATCGTCAAAAAATCAAAACCACTAATAAAGTTACGCAAATAGACATTTCTTATGTAATTTTTCATTAGAAAACGATTGACATAAATTTTAGAACGCTAACACGAGCTGTTCTCGAGATATTGTACATTTAAAAAAAATATCTAAAAGTTATATAAAATAAAAAAAAAATATTTCCTATTGATAAACATGTTCACTTTTCATATGTAATACCATGCGATAAATTGGATGACATCATTCTCGTGGATCTAGCTCGTTCCATTCATGATAAAAGATACTCTGAGTAACACTTTTGTATTTGAACGCCAATAGTCTTTTATCTGCTGTAAGAATAACTTATTTCTTAATGCTTAACGCTTGGCGAGATTTTGGCGACGAATTTGGCGGAATGTCGCCAACTTGGCGACTTTTTGAAATGTTGCCAAATTAACGAAAATCTCGCCAAATTGATAAAAATGACGCTAAATCAATGAAAATGACGACTAATTGCTGAAAATTTAATGTCTTGGAAAGAATATTAGTATCTACTATAAGAAAAACCTATTTTTTTACTGTAAAAGTAGTAAATTCATTACATTATATAAGGAAAGCCATGTGTTGCCCACATCAGATTTTTTTATTTATCATTTTGGTTTGATAACATCCGAGATTAAATAAGCAATTAAAATTTAATAATGTTGAATCAAAAGTGTAAAATGTTTAGAACGCAAATATAAATAAATTCAAGGGCAATAATTCGTCTTATCCACATATTAGTTCTATACTCTAATAGTTTGCTCAAATTAATTCTCATTCAATATTTGTTATCGGACAGAAATCGACGGAACTGCGTTTTAATTTAAGAATAGGATTTATTTAATTTTGATAATTTAGAAACATTCGAAATCTAATAATTGAAATTAAAATCACAGAAGAAATTGAAAATAAAATATCAGTGTTCAATTTTAAAGTAAACAGCACCTATTGGATTTCATATTTTCATCACCAGTCGAACAATCACAGGCAGAAACGGATAAACTTTTTTGCGCTAAATTTAAAAATATAATAAATTGCAACTCGCACTTACCCAATGATAATAACCGAAAGATCATTTCCACAAAAATTAAGTTAGGAATGTTTTCATCCCTATTAAATTTATATCACAAGATATTACGAAACATGACATCTGGTACATAGGCCTGTTACTGTAGTTACAAACAACTTGAATATACGAAGAACAATGTTTTATTTTGGCTTTGGAATGGCGTCAAATAAATAAATCGTCAACTTTATTCCTGAAACTATAATTTTTCTGTATCCGGTTCAAATTTACCCATCTGCGTTCTCTTTACGGGGCAAATTGTTATTACTTAATATTGGTCAAGGATTCTTTTATCCGCTAATTGGAAACTTTGTTTCAAATATAATTTCAAATTTGTCTGTTTAAATTTTGATCTACTTTTGACATTTTTATTTATTTTGAGCAGGCCTAACCCAACCCGAATTTAATAAAACGTGGCCCGACCCCTAACCCTGGACCAGGTCTGAATCTTTTAGGTGCGAACATGCGTTGATCATCGCAAGGCAAATCCCGTGTGGCAACATGCCAGAGGACAAGACCGGATCAAGATGAGACCGGATCAAGATTAATTTCCTATAGTCATAAACAGCATGATTCACAATGGCATTTATACGTTGTTCATTTTTTAAGATTGGAACACTTATTTGCATCTTCGCTATCGTATAAATACATGATCATCTTTTAGACATTGCTAAAAATTTAAAACTTTAGGACTGACTTTTAACTGAGCTACCAACGGCCATTCTATACCGGGGTACAAAATTTAGTTGATAGCGAGAGAGCTCAAACTTCGGTGACCTTCATTAAAATATCTCCTGAATGTTTACCAAATCAGACAGGAACAAAAGGATCGAAATCTGCCAAATTTGATGAATTGAAATATAGTAACGTAATGCGTAAGAGATTGAAGAAAAAATAGTAAAAGAACAAAAATTGATTGTTTTGATAGGATACGATGTATTAAAATAACAAATAAAATCATAAATCTATCATTTTAATGACGTGTAATAATTTAATGTGGTTTAAGTTATTGAGGAAGAGTAGATGTAAATAAACGAGGTGTAAATTGAGATGTCATAATTTTTTTTTATATATAATTAAGAGAGGGGGGATATAATTTATTTGATTATGATATTTATAAATTTTATAATAATTTAAAATTTACACCAAGTCAATGTGGTAAAATATTAAATCCGTCAGTGCATACATATAAATGGACATCCTTCCAAAAGTGTTCAAAATGAGTTCAGATCATAAAAAAATTGCAGTCAAAATTTCAAAATACAAATTTTTGAGAACACGATATTTTCTTTTACAATGCAATAGTGTGGGGGAAGTAATCATATATAGTTTAGCATTAAACAGAAAAAGTGTAAAAAGTTAGTGATGAAGATACATTCCTGATTATTAAAAGGCAAAATTTTCTCTGATAATAACGTCCATTTATAGTAGTAATCGAGTAAGGGGAAAATTTACATTGCACGCCATTTGCGTACGCCGCATGTCTCGCTCCCAACAGCGCCTAAACTATTCCTTAAAGTTTAAAAGCTTTTCGGAGTTGTGTAGCCGTTAAGGAAAATGTATATTCGTTATTGTAACCTTAATTGATTGGTCCACAATCAATCAGAATTTATCAAAGCTGCTGAATATCTTTCAAATCCCTAGAGAATTAAAAGAAAACTCACTTAAACCCATCATAAAATCTTTTGAGTAACATGGCACGCAATTACTTAATTACCCCCACCGGTCTATTCAATACCTCAATCATCACTTCAACAACCTTTTAACCGGACCTTTAACACTAGGCGGCTTCTACAGATCCCAATCATGTATTGTTTGCATGTAAAAGGATACATAAGGGGTGGGCCGCCCAAATGAAAGTGGCGGTCCCCTTTCGACCTTATGCCCGGGTCAAGGGGGCCGCCACGCGCGATTGACAAATCGGCCGAGGATCAGCCCTTCTTTTGAGCAGTAGGTAATTAGTGGTGGTGATTGGGCGGCTTAATAGGTGTTGAATGCAGGCTTCTGCAACACGCGATGGGTGATTTATGAAGGAGATGTTGATTCTGGATGAATGTTGTGTGATAGAAAAAGGAAATATGTAGTCCATTCAGATTTATCATAGAATAGATAAATTGCTTCATTTATTTCATGTCAATGTCCCCTCAAAATTGGCTGTTGTACACAATTTTCTTTTTGAAATTCATTCATATTAGTGCAAGAAATTTCGCTATTTTTAATTTTTATACAAACAATGATTAACTTTCCAATCGGCATTTCTAGGCTGAGCCTAGGGGTCGTAGATTTTAATGGAAGGTAAGTTTCGCAATGTGTAATATTTTGAAATCAGAAATAACAGAATTATGAAACTCTTTATTGGAAAGGGAAACGCTAAAAACAATAGGTGTGGAATAAGTAATATTAAAACTTTATGGTCATAGTCATAACTTTTTAAAGAACACACTTTCAAAAGCACACGAAAAAACTTTAAACTATCGTTATAACTATAATTTTTATGAAGGGTTTTAAAAGGGAAGTAACTGCTCAAATTTACCTGTGATAAATGCATCGGTGTATATATAGCGTTAAATATATTAGTGATCTGAGACAATGCAAAATTTTATATATGAAAAAGTGGCAAGTGCAACCAAAATATCTACAGCGGGAAAAATTCCGACTAGAGGCTTAAAAATTGGCATCTAGGGAGTGGCATATATATTAGCCAAAGGCTACAAATATATTTAGGTGGCATATATAATAATAGGCCGCCCAGGTGGTGAAGTGGATAGCGTCACCGGCTGCTGTCTAGTGGGCTTGGGTTCGAATCCCGAGTAAGGCATGGTTGTTTTACTGAGGATGAAGACAGTCTTCCGCCTTCTGGGTCCTCGTTAAATGAGAAGCTTCACCCTTCAGACCTTAGTCAGTGATGCTTGCATGCATTAATAAACTTTGTATTCTTGTCTTGTGTATCATTCTCTCTGTCCTTCTTCTGGTGTCACTGGACCTGTATTCGTGCTAATGCAGAAACAGGGGTCATAAGCAACAACAACAACATATAATAATAGTATACATATGTGGCAAATATATTTGTTACCAAAAATGGCAAATATATTAGTTACCAAAAGTTGAAAATGTATTAGTGCCTACAAGAGCGGCAAATATATTGGTGTCTAGGGGCGGCAAACATACTAGTGCTTTGAGGATATCAAATATGTCAGTGCTTAGAGCACAGTAAATATATTCGGTATTGAGGGTGCCAAATATAAAGTACATCGCTGTCAATAACACTGTAAATTTTTACTTTCTCGTACTATTATACACAGAAGTCTTTCTCAAAATGCGGTCCGTGACTCACTGGTTGATCACTCTAAGTGGACGGTAAAAAAAATTTAAAATTATAAGGTCAGTCAAAACTGGAACGAATATTAATGTATTAATGTTTCACATCAAGAACGCAAGTGCATGTTTGATTTTTAAAATGTCGGCTGTAAAATAATGCAGACTATAAATAATAAAGTACAAAAGAGAGATTAAAAAAAAGAAAAAATCTTCGTCAAAAATATAAAGGTGCTTAAATATAAATTAACCGAAAAAATATGTTTTATATTTTAGTCACTTTTACACTGCATACTAGGGCAATGGTTTTGTTCTCTTAAATTTATATAATTGTTGTCATTTATAAATTTTAAACTAATAACTCAGACTGCCTTTGTGGCATGATCACCGTATCTCTCCTGTTGTTTACTCTGGCACTTGGAAAATCTTTTGTTAAAGTTATTTCGACTAAAAAGTCAGCACATCCAGTTTAAAGAGTAGGTACTCAGCTATAAAGAAATATATAAATTTGGAGACTTTTTAATGATTTACTTGGTGTTTGATTACTTGGATTTGGAAATTAAAGAATATTTTCACTTAACTAATATATATTGGGCTGGTAATGACAGTATTACTGTTACAAGATGCTGAATTGTATCGAATGGAATACTTCAGAACACAGTGAGGATGATTTATGAAGAAGATGCTGAATACTGAATAGAAAATAAAAGAATAGAAAATAAAACAATTTTGATGCCCCTGGGCAGTAACGATGATAATTCTCTTCCTGTGCGAAAAAAATGCCATTAGTCCTCCCCAAGGTCTATATTAGCAAATTAACTTACTCATTTGGTCTTTATGAAGATCTTGGCAATGCCTATGCCCTTATATATCTTTATCAAAATGCTTCTATGCGATAGGTTCCAGAATTGCCCCTTAAAATTTTCGGAGGGAGTGATTTTAAGAAAGGATCTTAAAAAGGATCCAGTGTTTTTGTTTATACCTCTGACTGAAGTGTGTTGTTGTTGTTGAGACCCAGACAGTCCAAAATACCAGAAAGATGTAAGGTAACCGTTTGGACGGCCGGGAAGTGCCACCCAATTTAGATCGGAACCCAGTGGGGGAGGCATCCACAGGGACCGTACCCTCCTTCCCCTACCACCAACCTTTCGGAAGAACTTACGGACCCACATGTTTAACGTGATCGTACTCCGCATGAACACGGCGGCAGTTGTGGCAGCGTGCAAATAAAGCGTGCAAACCACCGGGCTACCTCGCTCGAATTGTACCAACAGCACGCGGTGTTCCCCAGGTGGTCTGACTGAAGTGTGTTGTTGTTGAAACCCAGACCATCCGACCTACCAGAAAGGTGTAAGGTAACTGTCTGGACGGCCGGGAAGTGCCACCCAATTTAGACCGGAACTCAGTGGGGGAGGCATCCACAGGGACCGTACCCTCCTTCCCCTACCACCAACCTCTCGGAAGGACTTACGGACCCACATGTTTAACGTGATCGTACTCCGAATGAACACGGCGGCAGTTGTGGCAGCGTGCAAATCCAGCGTGCAAACCACCGGGCTACTTCGCCCGAATTGTACCAACAGCACGCGGTGTTCCCCAGGTGGTCTGACTGAAGTGTGTTGTTGTTGTTGTTGAAACCCAGACCATCCGACCTACCAGAAAGGTGTAAGGTAACTGTCTGGACGGTCGGGAAGTGCTACCCAATTTAGACCGGAACTCAGTGGGGGAGGCATCCACAGGGACTGTACCCTCCTTCCCCTACCACCAACCTCTCGGAAGGACTTACGGACCCACATGTTTAACGTGATCGTACTCCGCATGAACACGGCGGCAGTTGTGGCAGCGTGCAAATCCAGCGCGCAAACGACGGGCTACCGCGTCCGAAATGTGCCAACAGCACGCAGTGTTCCCAGGTGGTCACCCACCCAAGTACTAACCGCGCCCGATGCTAACGAGAACCGGTGTTTTCAGCACGGTAGGGCAGTTGGCTTGACTGAAGTGTGTTGAAGACCCAGACCGTCCGACTCGTCCAGAAGTGTGTGAAGCATCTCTTCCAAAAGAGCAGTTGCAAATTGAGGAAGTTCTTCACATAGCGGAAAATCTGATATGGGCAGCACATGACTTTCCTTATATAATGCAATGCATTTACTACTTTTACAGTAAAATAAAATAGGTTATTCTTATAGTAGATACTTATATTCTTTCCAATATATTGAATTTTCGTCAATTAGTCGTCATTTTCATTGATTTAGCGTCATTTTTATCCATTTGGCGATATTTTCGTTAATTTAACAATATTTAAAAAGTCGCCAAATTGGCGACATCCCGCCAAATTCGTCGCCGAAAGCTCGCCAAACGTTATGGACGGAGAAATAAGCTACTCTTATAGAAGATAAATGACAATTGGCGTTCAAATGCAAAGGTATTACTCAAAGTATCTTTTCTCATGAATGGAACGAGGTAGATCCACGAGAATGATGTCACCAAGTTTATCGCATGATATTACATATAAAAAGTGAACATGTTTCTCATCAGTTAGTATTTTTTTTTAATTTATGGGATTTTTTGATACATTTATTTGAAAAATGTACAATATCTCGGGAACTGTTCATGCTAGCGTTCTAAAGTTTATGTTGAATCGTTTTCTAAGGAAAATTTACATAAGAAATGTCTATTTGCGTAACTTTATTAAAAGTTTTAATTTTTTGATGATTTTTTCAAAATTTCACTCGAAAATTTAGGGGGGTTTTGAACATTCGATTGCGTTTAAAAACAATAGTCTTCCAGTATTCACGGATTGTAAATTTTGTACCAAATTTCGTTCGAATCGGTCTATTCGTTCGTCAGTTATCGTCTCCACAGACACACACACACACACACACACATATACTTTCACACACACACACAAACATCACCTCAAAAACGTCTGATTCGTGTTCAGGGATACTTGAAACGTGCTCTCCCGTCGAAAATTCGACTCCGACTTTTCGACTCCGTCACAATACTTTCCTTATACATTATATATATACAAAGAAAGTAAAAATATGAATTAGGCGCAAAAAGCAAAAGAGTGTTGCGCTGAGTTTCAATTATAAACTCATCGTGACAAATGCATCCTTAAAACAGTTTGTTTATTTATATTGAATTATGTTGTTTAAGTTTTTACACATTTACACATTTACACATTTTTTTACATATTTACACATTACCGGCCGTCCAAATAGTTGCTCTTAGTCCTCTGGACGAGTCGGACGGTCTGGGTCTTCAACATTTACACATTCATACCGCTCTCCCGGCCATTCATCTTGTTGCTCTAAGTCCTTGGACGAGCCGAATGGTCTGGGCTTTTGACACATTCATACCGTGTATGATTTTTCTGCTTATTTTAACTAACTGTACTCTTTTTGTGGTACAGCGTTCTTGAAATGCCGGCATTAATCAAAAAAATCATTGTTCAAACGAAAAAAGTTTTTATATAGAGTATATCAATAAAATATTAACGGTACATATTAACGATCTGCATAAATATTTCATTTTATATTTTTTGCAAAATCATAATCTATGGGATAATAACTGTTATCTATTTAGGGCTTAATAAATTACTGTCCAGAGTATTGGCGCTAAAATTATAACCAATGACCCTTTGGTCTTAAGGGTGAGCGTCAGTAAATCTGCTGCCCTATCCGCGCTTTGTTTAGTTTCGCAGATCACGTTTCTCGCCGAAATTCTGCTCAAACAGTTGCGAAATATTTTCTGAAAAATAAAATGCAAATGCTTAGATTATATTAAAACTAAATTTAATACTATTATCAATAAAATATAGAATATATTTTTAATTTAATCCAAAATATGTTTGGTGCTGCCATCTGTTGTCGTAATTTAATTCATTCCGACTATTTTTATTTTTTAATGAACATTTTTAAATATCTATTCCTTCTAATACAGTATTAAATACAATAACAGAGCATATATAATAATGCCACAATCACGGAAAGGTAATTTCTTATTCTATAAATTTGATAAGAGGATCTGAATGTACATCACTGAGGAATGCAACTTTGTCTTCAAGTTCCTTTGTCTCCAAGTCCAAGTTCAATTACCTTTCTGTGATTGTAGCATTATTATATATGATCTGTTGTTGTATTTAATAGCGTATTCGAAGGAAAATAGACATTTAAAAATGTTAATTAAAAATTAAAAATAGTCAGTACAAATTCAATTGCGACAACAGATGGCATCACCAAAAATATTTTGGATTAAAATTAAAAATATATTCTATATTTTATTGAGTATTAAATTTAGTTTTAATATAATCTAAGCATTGCATTTTATTTTTCAGAAAATATTTCGCAACTGTTTGAGAATAATTTTGGCGAAAAATGTGATCTGCGAAAGTTAACAAAGTGCGGATAGGGCAGGAGTTTTATTGACGCTCACCCTTAAAATAAAAGGAAAATTTGAATCTGATATGGCAGAATTAATGTCGATACGAAATCCACATCGAAATATTATTTCAAGCTTTGAAATTTTTCCTGATTACCATTTTACTTGGTAAAATAGTAATTCGGGATAAAATCATGCAATTAAAATTTTACAAAATAAGTTTTTGAATTGGCAACAGCTTTTTCAACAAAGAAAGTTAAACCATCTGAATATTACTTCTTTTGAGATGACAACAGCCTTTTCAACAATGAAAGATTAGATTTTGAAGATACAACAAAGAAATTAAAATTTTCCTTCAAAAGTAGCGTAAAAATATTTTCGCTTTAAAATTATATAGCAAATACAAATTTTCACCGAATTGTAACCAAAATCGGAGTCGGCACATGGCCATATATTCTAAATCGTCATGCCAAACTGCAAATCATTTGATGCTATAACTCTTTTTCTAGCCTTGATAGCCTTGAAAATCTCTATATTTTAAACGGATTTGGTCAGCGGTTGCATCTTGCTTTTTATTTTCTTATATACATAATACATAAGGAAAGTATTATGACGGGTCGAATATTCGAATTCGAGTTTTCGACGGGAGAGCACGTTTCAAGCATACCTGATCACGAGTAAATAAATAAATTAAGATGGTGTGTGTGTGTGTGTGTGAGAGAGAGAGAGTCTGTGTGTGAGTCTGTGTGTGTGTGTGTGAGTCTGTGGAGACGATATCTCACGACCGAATGGCGCGATTCGAATGAAATTTGGTACAAAAATCACAATCAGTGAATACTGGAAGCCTATTGTTTTTATACGTAATCGAATGTTGAGAACCCCCCTAAATTTTCGAGTGAAATTTTGAAAATATCATAAAAAAATCAAAACCTTTAATAAAGTTACGAAAATAGACATTTCTTATGTAATTTTTCCTTAGAAAACGATTGACATAAACTTTAGAACGCTAGCATGAACCGTTCTCGAGATATTGCACATTTTTCAAATAAATTTATCAAAAAGCCCATAAATTAAAAAAAATATTAACTGTTCAGAAACATGTTCGGTTTTCATATGCAATATCATGTGATAAATTTGGTGACATCATTCTCCTGGATCTAGCTCGTTCCATTCATGAGAAAAGATACTTTGAGTAATACTTTTGTATTTGAACGCCAATAGTCATTTATCTGCTATAAGAATAACTTATATCGCCGTCCATAACGCTTGGCGAGATTTTGACGACGAATTTGGCGAAATGTCGCCAACTTGGCGACTTTTAGAAATGTTGCCAAATTAGCGAAAATCTCGCCATCTGGATAAAAATAAAGCTAAATCTATGAAAATGACGACTAATTGTCGAAAATTCAATATCTTGGAAAGAATATAAGTATCTACTATAAGAAAAACCTATTTTTTTTTACTGTTAAAGTAGTAAATTCATTGCATTATATAAGGAAAGTCATGTGTTGCCCACATCAGATTTTTTTTAAATATAGAGAGATAAAAGAATATTTCAGCAATTTAAATTAACAGATTCACAGGCCACCAAAAAAATTCTAAGGATTAATGATATTATTAAAAAATTTTTAATAAATAAATAAATAACACTAATTATTTTTAAAAAATTTCCTGCGGTTTCTTTGAAAGTAACAAAATTGCAAAAAAGAAAATTAATAATAATAACATAATTAAATTTAAAGAGCCAATAATTTAAAAATCTCTCCGTAATAAAATTATTCTATTATCTGATCAAAATAATTTTCAGTATTTCAGTTTCAGTGGATATCAGAAATTTAAACGGTTTTGTAATGCACCTGTTCTTAGCTCGTTCTTTTTATTTATTTGAGTTTTGGTGCTATCATTTCACCTCTTGAAACTGACATCTTTTAACAGTGGCGGTGCGTGCATAGGTACTGCGGGAGCGACAGTGCTCTCTCTCCCTCGCAGCCTAGTGTGCAGCTTCTTATGTGCGCATGTGCACAGCAGTCAAACACCACGCTTCACAGTTCCAGCGGCGTGGTGTTTGATTGTTGTGCGCATGCGCAAGTAGGAAGCTTCACGCCAGGCTGCGAGGAAGAGAGAGCACTGTCGCTCCCGCAGTGCCGCAGTGCCTATGCACGCACCGCCACTGTCTTTTAATTACATTTCTTGAGGATCTCAGTCATTTAAGAGCCTCCATTCGAAGTATCACATGCGCCCAATGGATAATGACCTTAACAGATTCGTATTATCTATACGGGTTGCTGTGGTTTGGGCTCCAAGTGCAACTTAATTAGCTAAATTTTAATTTTTAAAGAACTATAATGAAATTGTCATTGAAAAATACACCCTGGCGTTAAACGGACTTCTGAAATTTAGCACAGAATTACCCCCCTCCCTACGAGCATTTTTATGCGGATAATGTTACTACTTACTGTAATACTAGTCAATTGATTATATTAATATTGATGAATTGTAATAAAGTTACCATTGAAGGTGGCAACCACTATATAACCCTGGAAGACAGAAAAATGTTAAAGGTCACTCGGGTCCCAAAAGTTTACTGGGCTGTAGAAAATTTTAATTAAAAAATACACCCTGGCGTTAAACGGACTTCTGAAATTTAGCGCAGAGCTACTCCCCTCCCTACGAGCATTTTTATGCGGATAATGTCACTACTTACTGTAATACTAACCAATTGATTATATTGATATTGATGAGGTGTAATAAAGTCACCATTGAAGGAAGCAACCACTATATAATCCTGGAAGGCAGAAAAATTTTAAAGGTCGCTCGGACCCCAAAAATTTACAGGGCTGTAGAAAATTCACTACCCTCTATTATTAGGTAAGCATTAAGCAAAAATATACAAATAAACACATTTTGGATTTTTATTGGTGCCCCCTAATTTGCTGGAGCTTTAAGCGTGTGCTTAGTGTGCCTATTGGGTAATCCAGCACTGATTTAACACTGTTTTATACGGGGTATATTTTATCCGCAAATTTTGATGTAATTGAAATCTGATTAATCCATTTCATATTTATTTAGCAATATGTAATTGAGATTTTGTTTAAAAAAATGTGTTAACAATTACATTAAAATTCTCACACTGAAATCACTTATGAATTTGTGAACAAAAATTTTCTGCACTGTGTGTTATGCAAGTATAATCCATTCATCCATATACAGTTATCTCCTATATTAATCACCAGATGGCGCTGCCACAGAAAAATTTTATTTCTCTGGATTTAATTTATTGCTTCTTTTTATTATCAATACATAACACTTGATGACAGTTATTCTATGTATAAAATTTATGTAAACTGAATTATGTTCTTTCAAGCTTTAATATAATAGTGAAAAAATAATTTATTGTTTGATTCTATTTCTTGTGAAATATTTGCTTTTATAATTATTTTGTTTTTACTTTGAAAAAAATAATTAAAAGAAAATAAATTTTCGAAAATGAATAAAATTAGTAATCTTGCTTTATTTTTTATATTTTTTTCGCAAATTGAACTTACGAAATGGAATATTACATTTTAATCACTGATTATGTTTAATTTGATCTCCACGCAAACGCCGCGGTTTGCTCTATCATTAGAACTAGATAAAATTAAAAACTTATCATTTTTTCCATTTTAATTAAATATGAACATACAAAAAGAGTTAATAAAATGAAAAGTTTAAATAATAAAATATTAATAGTAATCCTAGCACCCCGTTTCATTCGCAGAAACCAAATTATCTTTAAATTATCAATGGTAGTAACAAAATATATTTTATTGCAAAAGGTAATTTTAAAAGATTGGTGCATAAAGTAATGTTAAAATTGGTAGAATCCAAAATTTCCGTGGTTTAATAATTTTTGAGTAAAAGAATTAAATTTCAAACATATTTGAGTTGTACGGTAGGGAGCAAAATACAGGGAACAAACACAGAGATAAAACTTTTGAAAGTATGCTTCGCTCTCAAACAGTAAACGGAATGAATTTCGAACAAATGCTGTTTCAAATTGACACATCCATTAAAAGGAACAAAAATGAATTGAATCGCTCAGCAAAATAATGCAATGACTAGCATTAAGCCATATATTATTATTAAGAACGTTAAAATAATTAATGAACAATAGAGAGACAGAACAATCGTTAAAGAACAATAGAGAGAATAATAGTTTCAGTTTAAAAATTGGACAAATATAACCAGTAATATTGAAATATCTGTATTTTCGAATCAATACCTGTATTAGTGTCCACAGAATTTGACTGGAATACCGGTTTTTGACTTAAATCTGATGTGTCCAACACGACTTTCGCTGCAGATTTACAACTTTCGATTGTGTGGGAGAAAATTGTACAGATTAGCTATTTCTTATTTCTAAATCTTGTTAAAAGTCAATAGTTCTATTTATGTTACAAATTAAAATCATCATTTCGAATTTCATATAATTCTCTCAATTATTTTCAGAGATTAACGTTCCCTGTGAAAAATTGTAATTACCAAAATATGAAGAGCGGTTCATATAGCTACTAAATAATAGTTTCCAGTTATTTGGGGTTGAAAGTGTTTCAAAGCCTTTAGTTATTTTATCATAGTAAAAATATTTTTTATGATTTTTTCCATTTTAGATGAAAAAAAAAAGGCGTAACATCTCAAGACAGATGCAGATTATCGATCTATAAGTAATATCATTCGTTTCTAAATATAAAAAAAAAATGTTTATGGAAAGGTAATTTTTACAACGAAGTTTAGCCTAATTTTGTTTTCACTTATTTTCTTTCTTTCTTTTTCTTTTTTTTTTTTTTTTTTTTGGAGGAGAGGGTGTTAAAAAAATTTAAGATATTCTCCTGGTTTGAAACCCATAACAACAAATATACTGATTTACTGATTTTTATTGATTGGAAGAATCGTACCAAATTGTATTCAATTTGCTCAATTTGATTTAAGAGATATAGCGCTCCAAATGAACAAGAGAGAAAAAAAAATCTGATATCTCGGGAATGGATCGTAGACAGTTTATAAATATTTGTGTCCATTTGTTTCGAGATAAAAATACTTACAAAGCATTTGCTCATTTAATAGAATTTATTCTATTCTACTTTTTATCAATTTTTCCATTTTAGATCAGTACCATGAAAATTCTCGAGAACGGCTAATGTTTAAAAATTATGTCTTAAAAAAATTAAATTAATGTCTTAAAAATTATGGCATTAGCTTTTATATTAGAAAAATCATATAATAAATACGTATTTTAGTAATTAATTCGTATTTGTGTTTTTACGAGTAATACATAATTTTCTATTTACAACGATTTTCAATTTTCGAAAAATAATATTTGGAAAACTGAGAGCCTTCCCTTGTTCCGTTCACCACGAAAATCAATGGGCCTCTACAGTTCAAGGATTGAAATAACATCCAATTTTATTCGATTTTAATCATTTGGTTGAAAGATATCGAGCCCACGCACAGACAGCATTGAAGAAATGGTTAATTCATATTCAGGGATGCTCAGAACGTGCAGCTCCAAAAAAATCGAAGTTTGTTTTAATATAATACATATATATATATATATATATATAATTACGAGTGCTTTCCCTATCGTACATAATAGTGTAAAAGTTATGATAGACAAGAAAACCTTCGAATTTTTGAAAAAACTTAGAAAGATAAATGTATATATATATATATATATATATATATATATATATATATATATATATATATATGTATATAAATATAAAATTGTAAATCCAATGGTAGAATGTAAGTAGTATATAATATATATATATATATATATAAATATAAAATTGTAAATCCAATGGTAGAATGTAAGTAGTATATAATATATATATATATATATATATATATAAATATAAAATTGTAAATCCAATGGTAGAATGTAAGTAGTATATAATATATATATATATATATATATAAATATAAAATTGTAAATCCAATGGTAGAATGTAAGTAGTATATAATATATATATATATATATATATATATATAAAATTGTAAATCCAATGGTAGAATATAAGTAGTATATAATATGTATATATATATATATATATAAATATAAAATTGTAAATCCAATGGTAGAATGTAAGTAGTGTATAATATATATATATATATATATATATATATATATATATATATATATAAATATAAAATTGTAAATCCAATGGTAGAATGTAAGTAGTATATAATATATATATATATATATATATAAATATAAAATTGTAAATCCAATGGTAGAATGTAAGTAGTATATAATATATATATATATATATATATAAATATAAAATTGTAAATCCAATGGTAGAATGTAAGTAGTATATAATATATATATATATATATATATATATAAAATTGTAAATCCAATGGTAGAATGTAAGTAGTATATAATATGTATATATATATATATAAATATAAAATTGTAAATCCAATGGTAGAATGTAAGTAGTATATAATATATATATATATATATATATATATATATATATATATATATATATATATATATATATATATAAAATTGTAAATCCAATGGTAGAATGTAAGTAGTATATAATATGTATATATATATATATATATAAATATAAAATTGTAAATCCAATTGTAGAATGTAAGTAGTATATAATATATATATATATATATATATATATATATATATATATATATATATATATATGTATGTATATATATATATATATTCTTTTTTTTTTTATCACGGTGGCTTACCTAGAAGAGTGTAAAGGAATTAAGAATTAAGTGAACCCCTCTTAACCAGCTTAAATTATTATAAATGCTGTTAGTATAATGAATTTTATTTAAATAAATGTCCAATCGCTAACTTTTGAAGTTCCTCTCATTTAATTTTAAATTAATTCATTTAACAAATCTTTATAGAGTGCGTTTAGAAATGAAATTGTCCAACTAATTTTATTCTTAGTAATACCCATTCACAGCTGCATCTTGCAGCGGCGTTAGTCAATGGCGTAGGCCGGAGTTATAACTACTTTTGATGGAAAAATTATATTAGTTTTCCATTGTGTGCATATTGAAAAACAGAATTCAGCACTGTAATCCCCCACCCCCATTCGAACATAACCTTCCTTTCCGAAATCCTGGCTGCTATCAATCAGTAGGGTGGAATAAAGGGATTTGATCTGCATGTTTATTATTTGAAATACTATACTATTCTCATTTGATTATACAAAAATTACTTTTAACAAGAGTAGAAAATTGTTTTTATTAGCATTTACTTTGTATTTTGTTTTATTATTTAAACTGTTCTTTTTTTTCCTTTCATGAGCATTGCTATTTTTGATATCTTTGGTTGATCATTAATTTACAATTAATTTCAGTTTATAAATTATTAAAATAAATTACCAAATACTAACAGTTGCCAATTATCATGACAAATTAGCCATTATTATTAAGTAATGAAATTTTATTACATACTTTACACCCCATGTGAAAAATTTCTAAGTACGCCACTATATCTTTCTATAGGCTTTTTCAATTTGTTTTAAAAAATTATGTAAAATTAAAAAAAAAAAAAAAACTCATTTTACAAATAATTTTCAAATTAGTAACAGGTTAATAATGCAATGATTTTTGATAATATGTGCAAATCTTACAGCATATACATAGCGTGATTTAAACTATCATTTTGCCACATAGACTGTACCATTACCCCATTAGACTGTACCATTACCTTTAGGCGAGTTCTATAACAATGCGTTAGGCCATAGTAGCCTGATTTTATTTTTCTTAACATTTAATGATATGACTGAATATGATATGACTGAATTAGACGGTTCGTTACAAAGGTTCACAAAGTTGCAACTGCTCTCTTGCTGCCATTGCGCAATTACCGGCTATTCCGTGCTGAAGAGCATCGATTCACTGATGCTGGTATCTTTGATGGAATTTATTCCTATGCTACTATCATTGTTCTGGCAATTATAATTGATCTCCATAAGAAATAAAGATACGAAATTTTAAATAAACCAAAAACAATGTTTTTTTTTTTCTTTACTGCATAAGGTATTCAGTTATAAAATGCACATATACGTGCATATAGACTATCCATCTGTTTTGCTCTCACGTTCAATTCCATGCTTTATCGGTATAAGATTTACTAAATACACTTTAGGCCAGTGACTTACATTTCTTTTATTTGTTTGGAGAAGCACTTGAAATATTTCGCAAAATTTTGCGGAACCTCTACCTGGCTGATGTATTAGACGGGGGTCAGTTGCAGAATAAACGTATGCAGCAGTATTAATAATTAATTATTAACTCATACTTTTAGTAAAATGTTGCAATAATGCTTTTTTTTTTGCTAAGTACAAAAAGGTACCAAGTTATACTTTGTGAATTCTCACGGAACCCCAGATATGCACACGCGGAACACCAAGATTCCACGGAACCCTCGTTGGTAATCACACCTCTAGACATATAAATATATTGTACATCTCTAGGCGTATGCACTAAATCGTAAAGAAATGCATTTTAAGACAAATAAAACATCATAGAGATTTTCGTTATTAATCTAGAGTTAAATCAATAGGATTATTTTTATTTTTACCAAAATTGATTGAAGAATAGATGTTGTTGTTGTTGAGACCCAGACCGTCCGACCTACCAGAAAGGTATAAGGTAACTGTTTGGACGGCCGAGAAGTATAAAGGTCAAATTTTTCTACTTTGAAAGATATTAAGCAACAAATATTCCTAAATCAAAGTAAAAATAAAAGCAAAATATAAATAAATAAAGCAAATTCAATACACTAAAATTTAAAATCTGCAATGTACTTGAAAGAGCTGTCAATGTAGTTAACAACTATTCTGTGCAAATAACAAGAACGGTAACTCTGGCATTTTTTTTTTCTTACTAGAGAGAATTTTTATTACTTTGTTATTACAGTAATTTATACATTTCGGACTTATAACTAGGTTTAGAGTTATATAGATATACCCAAGCATGGACTTAGTCCATACTTGGGTATATCTATGTAAATATCTGGGGGTATATCCATGCTTGGGTATATATCACATGTTCCATAAGGGGGCGCGGTAGCCCATTGGTTAGCGCGCTGGAGTTGCACTCGGTAGGCTCGGGTTCGATTCCAGCCACTGCCAAAACTGCCGCCGTGTTCACGCGGAGTACGATCACGTTAAACATGTGGGTCCGTAAGTCCTTCCGTGAGGTTGGTGGTAGGGGAAGGAGGGTACGGTCCCTGTGGATGCCTCCCCCACTGGGTTCAGGTCTAAATTGGGTGGCACTTCCCGGCCGTCCAAACAGTTACCTTACACCTTTCTGGTAGGTCAGACGGTCTGGGTCTCAACAACAACAACATGTTCCAACATGTTCCATAAGTCCAATGGACTTATGGAACATGTAATGTTTAAAAATAAAAGGAAATTTATTATTTATCACGCTATCTACACACCCCCTCCTCCCCCACGCCTACAAAGGCAAAAATAATATTTTTATTTTAAACATACACGTATATCTGTATTAATACTTCTTACCGTACCATATGCTATACTATTTCGTCTTAATAGTAGAATTCCATGATAACTAAACTTGAATGGCATCTGCTAATCTTTGTTCATCCCATTCACATCTGCCGAGCTATTCGAACGGGTGGTCAAGTGCGCCGGGACAGTATCCCCATTAAACTGGCCAGCTGGACTCTTTAGGGGGTCATCTTCGGCACAAGGCACACTGTCCACTTATACCTCCACATAAGTGGCTTTATAAGGCATTGAATTGTGCGTTGAAGCAATTATGGACAAAATATGGAGCTCGGGCCGACAATGAAAGGGTTGAGTAGCCACCTTCTGTTCCTTCTAACGCTCCGAGTTGCGCAGATCATGGAACGATACAAGAAAAATATGGTGCTAGCGTCTGCTGATAAGCTGGTAATTCCCAAAGATGTAACAGAAAACCGTATGGAACCCGCATGGCCGACCCGCAGGCCAAATGGGGACCATCCGTACAATTTTATTACGGCCCTGTAAACCTTTCTTGAATATTTAAAATTTTCGTTTTGCAAGTAATTGAAAATATCTGAATCGGATGAAGTATTCAGTGTTTTCATATTCTCATAGAATTGTTGTTTCTAGCTGAAATGAATGATTTAATAAACTTATTTGAGCTTGATTATTTAAAAATGTTTAAATTCTTGAATATTTAAAAATGGTTGAATTCTTGAATATTTAAAAATGCTTGAATTCTTGAATATTTAAAAATGTTTGAATTCTTGAATATTTAAAAATGTTTAAATTCTTGAATATTTGAAAATGCTTGAATTCTTGAATATTTAAAAATGTTTGAATTCATGAATATTTAAAATTTTCGTTTTGCAAGTAATTGAAAATATCAGAATCGGATGAAGTATTCAGTGTTTTCATATTCTCATAAAATTGTTATTTTTAGCTGAAATGAATGATTTGATAAACTTATTTGAGCTTGATTATTTAAAAATGTTTGAATTCTTGAATATTTAAAAATGTGTAAATTCTTGAATATTTAAAAATGCTTGAATTCTTGAATATTTAAAAATGTTTGAATTCATGAATATTTAAAATTTTCGTTTTGCAAGTAATTGAAGATATCAGAATCGGATGAAGTATTCAGTGTTTTCATATTCTCATAGAATTGTTATGTCTAGCTGAAATGAATGATTTGATAAACTTATTTGAGATTGATTACTTAAAAATGCTTGAATTCTTGAATATTTAAAAATGTTTAAATTCTTGAATATTTAAAAATGCTTGAATTCTTGAATATTTAAAAATGTTTGAATTCTTGAATATTTAAAATTTTCGTTTCGCAAGTAATTGAAAATATCAGAATCGGATGAAGTATTCAGTGATTTCATACTGTCATGAAATTATTATTCCTAGCTAAAATGAATGATTTTATAAACTTATTTGAACTATTTTATATACACTTGTTACAGTAAATAACTGTATACTAAAATAAAAAAACTTATACAATATAACAATTATATTATTTCATTGCCAAATGCCCAGTCATCTTTCAATACATAAGTGAAATATGGGCAGCATATAGGAAAAATCGGGCCAAGGTGATACACGGGTAAATTGATACAGTAGAAGTTGTGTAATGAAGCACAGTCGTAATTTTGTCTCTTTTGAAAGGGAGGAGCCGCTCATTTATACAGTCGGTATGCATGTATGTTACATGATATAACTCAGCGAAGTAAACGTTGTGAAAGCAAAAGTGTTTTTGATAGTTCAAAGGAAATGTTTGTGTTGCTATCTGATGACTTACTCGTAGACAATTTGGATAGACTTTTTAACGTTCTTTTGAAATGATGACTTATTTGGGTGCTGAATGTTAAGATAATTTATGTGTTTATTGTATTTGATTACTCTTTCTCGGAATATTATGCTTAAAATATGACAATGTAGCAATCTGATAGTTTAAAATGGGGAAAATTGAAACTGTGTATTAACTTATCCCAGTTGCATATAGTTGAATATTTATGTTTATTCTCAGTATCAATTTGTCTCAAGCGCGGGGAGGGGGGGGGGGGTTGTTAAGCTTCCCCTTGGCTGACTGAACAGTTTTTCATAGGTTTCTGATTCTAATACCATAAATTTAAATAGGCGCAGTCAATATAATTTTAGAGTTTGGCCTACCATTTAAATACATATGATCTGCCACAAGGACTTGGAAATGTGTCTAAGCTTGGTATCGCGGACAGCAAAGTTCAATATAAACTAAAGTTGTGATTTTTAGATGGAACACCTAGCGCTAGAGATAGCTGGTATATATAAACGTAAAGCAGCCACAATTATATTGACTTGGGAGACAGTAAGAGAGATATTGATATAGAGCAACGTAGAGAAATTATTGATGAGGGACAATATGTAGAAGAAACGCTCTCGCTGAGCAATATAGACAAAGTATTGATGTGAGGCAACATATAAAAAATATTCAAGTTCGGTAATATATAGAATATGTTCACATGCTACAACATATAAAAATATTCAAAGTGAACATATTCAGTAGAGTGACACAGCGAAAATATTCAAGTGAGTGATACAGCGAAATATTCAAGTGGAGCGACATATTGATGAGGGTAGAGAAAATATTGGCGTGGAGTATTATAGGGAAATTATTAACATGAGGGCATTATACAGAAAACTTTGACATAGAGGGTAGAGCAGCATACATAAAATATTGATGTAGAGAAAAATACAGAAATGTTGACGTAAGACAATACATAGCAAATATTAATCTGGAGCATCATAGAAAATAGTTTTGTATACAGCAACATGGAGAAATTATTCCGGTGAAACAGCATAGAGAAAATATTGATATCAAATAACAGAGAAAATATTAACCTGGGGCAATAAATAAATATACATTAAGCAAGTATTGAGGGAAATAAATACCTAGAAAGGGAATATATATGGATCTGGGAGTGGTAAATATATATATGGAGAGGAAAATAATTAGTAAGAAGTATGGCATACATACAGGGTCTGTCAAAATGCTGCCACTTGCATGAGATTGGTATGTTTTTATTAGTTATTCAATAAATCATATTGTTGTTTTTGAGACCCAGACCGTCCGACCTACCAAAAAGGTGTAAAGTAACAGTTTAGACGGCCAGAAAGTGCCACCCAATTTAGACCGGAACCTAGTGGGGGAGGCATCCACAGGGACCGTACCTTCCTTCCCCTACCACCAACCTCTCGGAAGGACTTACGGACCCACATGTTTAACGTGATCGTACTCCGCATGAACACGGCGGCAGTTGTGGCAGCGTGCAAATCCAGCGCGCAAACCACCGGGCTACCGCGCCCGAAATTTACCAACAGCACGCGGTGTTCCCAGGTGGTCACCAACCCAAGTTGTTATATATTTACGTTTGTTGTTATATATTTATGTTTACCATATTGTTATCGTAACATTAATTGCAACTAAAATTAATGCCCTCTCTCAACTTTGATTTGGAATATCAAATTATGGCATAGCAGTGAAATTTACATGATGTTGTCTTGCCCATATAAGTGGTAACATCTTTTGACTCATTTTGTATATGTATTGAAGGGTGAATCGAAAGCTGTGATGGATAAGTCAACACCTTCTGAATGAAATACCAAAATTGATTTTAAGAAGTGGAATTATAAAAACAGTGCTAAATATGTTAATGCTAATTTCGTACTTTTAACTCAAGATCTCGCTGAAATCGCTATTTATGAAAAGACGGCAAATTCTCGTATATTTCAATCGAAGAAGAATATATATTAGCGCCGTCACAAGTTCATTTATTTTTAGCATTCCAGAACTTAGAATACAAACAATCTTTTACAAAAAAAAAATAAAAGTTGGTATTTTGTAAGAATTGAATGTGCTTTTAATATTACGCGATACGTTGCCAAATACGGGAACCAGACTAGCACACGAGCAACGGTAACTGTGGAATGCAGTCAGGCGACTGGCCAGGCAGAGATGCGCGAACGTTGTTTGCTCTACGCGAGCCTAGGGAACTCTTAAAACTAGAGTTACGGACATTTCGACGAAAGCTCGATAAATCACGCTGACATTCCTAACGGCCACGCCCACTCCCATCAAGCTTTTGTTCTCCATCTTTTCTCTCCCCCAGGATGGCAACAATCTGATCTGCATCCCACTACTTAATAAATCGAGAAATGCATTTTTTGGCCTGCCCTCTGCATTTTTCAGGCCTATTTGACGGCACTGCTGTGATTTATGTGATTGAATGAGAGTGGAAATGTGTTGAGATCATGTTTGATAGCAGGATTCTCTTGTGAGACGAAGGTGTGTGCTGTTCACATGTAGGGTTACCACGTAGTATCCTGAATGAGGACATGTCCTCTCTATCGACTTTGGAATTTTCTCCGTCGACTTTAGAAATTGGGCCCCGTCTTTTTACAATACAAATACAAAAATCTTAGAAATTTATTTTCCTGCGCCACAAATCTTGCTGCACTATCCAGCAATTTCGTAATCTTTTATCATTTTTTTTAAAGCTTACGGCAAAACAGTTTGTTTTATTGTCAGATTTAAAAAAAAAATGATAAAATATTGTGACAAGATTATTCCGAAAACATTTTGTGGGCAGTGGAGTATCTTTTTAAAAACTTTGTCCCAATATACATTTTATAAATTGTTGAAAATATGTACATTTCAGTGTTACATTACTGGGCGCAATGAGAACGATAAGAGGGTTCTGTTCATGAATACCACTTAATAATAATTAGTATACAAACGAACGGAAATGCTGACTATAAACTCTAAAGGGCGTAATATTTAACCAATATATTGTTTTAGATATGTCCAAGCTCTAATCCTACATATTAAAGAACGAAGAATAACCAGCAAAATCAAGTGCAATTTTCTCAATTTTTAGTTTCTCACGCTATAGACTTACAGTACATGTATAGAGAAAGTATTGTTTACGTGAAATTTTTCGATTTCGAGATTCTGATGCTTATATATTTCTTAGGACCTTCTGAACACATTTTGACTATTTTTAGAGTGAAGTCTGTATATTTGTCTGTAATCTGTCTGTGGTCGATCACTTGTGAACATAGTAGCTGTTACAAATATTAATGGACTTTTACAGAACCTTATATCCTGATTTGTGAACGAAAAACCTAGAATTAGATAGACTTTTTTGAAATTCGTGAGAAAACTTCGAAATGTATTCAAAATTTTATATTTTCTTAACATGGCAGCATTGGACAAAATCTGACATAATTACTCATATATAAAAAGAGCTATATATGGCTCAATGATCACAAAACTTGACAGTTTCAATAAATGTTGCGAAAATAGCCACGATGTAATTTTTGTGTTCGCGACGTCATTAGACCCCCCCTAGGAAGGCAATCCCACCCCCTCCCCGCCCAGGGGTACATTGTCACACATGGTGTCAATCGATATATTTTTTTAAGTCCTTTAAAATGAAGGGTAACATGCTATAATTGTGAATATTTTGACCAGAAATGCAGATTTTTTAAAATTTGCAAGAAGAAACAAAAATTACTTAAAAATGTATTTTGATATGAGAATGTTGAGTTAAGTCCCACTTCAATTAATTTTACCATAAAATATTTTTCTTTTCACTACTAGGGAACTTTTAGGATTTGGATTTAAAACTGTCTTATAATCCCTCATCTATGGCACAGTTGGGCAGAATTTAATATAATTAATAATTAGAATTAAAATGTAATTGTTACTGCAAATTGTTACTTTTACTTTCTTTATACGCAGTATAATGTGTGAGGAAAGTATTGTCACGGGGTCGAAAATTTGAATTCGAGTTTTCGACAGGAGAGCATGTCGTTTCCAGCATCCCTGAACACGAATAAAATGTTTTTGAAGTGTGTGTATGTGTGTGGGGTGGGGGTGGGGACACGATACCTCACGAACGGAGCGATTCGAACGAAATTTGGTACAAAAATTACAATCCGTGAATACCGGAAGTCTATTATTTTTAAACGCAATCGAATCTTCAGAACCCCTCTAAATTGTCGAGTGAAATTTTGTAAAAATCATCAAAAAATCAAAACCTTTAATAAAGTTACGCAAGTAGTTATTTCTTATGTAATTTGCCATTAAAAAATGATTGACATAAACTGTAGAACGCTAGTATGAACCGTTCTCGAGATATTGCACATTTTTCAAATAAATTTATCAAAAAATCACATAAAATAAAAAAAAAATTAACTATTGTGAAATATGTTCACTTTTCATATGTAATATCATGCGAAAAGTTTGGTGACATCATTCTCGTGCATCTAGCTCGTTCCATTCATGAGAAAATATACTTAGGGTACCTCTTTTGTATTTGGACGTAAATAGTCATTTATCTGCTATAAAAATAACATAATTCTCCGTCCATAACGCTTGGCGAGATTTTGGTGACAAATTTGGCGGAATGTTGCCAACTTGGCGACTTTTTTAAATGTTGCCAAATTAACGAAAATGTCGCCAAATTGATAAAAATGACGCTAAATCAATGAAAATGACGACGACTAATTGACGAAAATTCAATATCTTGGAAAGAATATAAGAATCTACTATAAGAATAACCTATTTTTCCGTCCGTAACGTTTGTCAAAATTTTGATGACGAATTTGTCGGAACATCTCCAACTTGCTGACTTAATGTTGCTAAATTGACGAAAATGTCACCCAATTAATAAAAATTCGCCAAATTGATGAAACCGACGATAAATCAATGAAATGGCGACTAATTGATGAAAGTTCAATATCTTATAAGAGTAGAACATAAGAGTAGACTATAAGAATAACATATTTCTCCGTCCCCCTGAGAAATTTAACGGGACATCGCCAACTTAGCGACTATTTTAAATGTTGCCAAATTGGTAAAAATGACGACAAATGGGAAGCAATGTTTCGCAAATTCTGATTTTCTTCATATGATTGGTGTACCTTCTAGTATATAAGATATGCTCTTCTCTCCGTTTGTCTATAACACTTGGTGATGCATTTGGCGAATTTGACGAATAATCTAGCAAAGTATAGCCAACTTTGTGATACTTCATCCCAGATTGAAGAAAATATCGTCAAAATTTCAGAAATGGCACTAAATTAATGAAAATGATGCCTAATTGATGAACTAATTATTAAAATATTTTAATAATTAATTCACCAATTAGACGTCATTTTTAATAATTAATTCACCAATTAGACGTCATTTTTCAATAATTAATTCACCAATTAGGCGTCCATCCTCAATAAGCGATATGACTATATCGCTTATTGAGGATGCTATCAATATTGATAATTGTTTATTTAGAGTTGCACGAAATATAAGTTAATTGGGTGTTTTGAAATAGTTTTACATGTTGTCATCCGGAAAATCGCTAAATCTACAATTCAACGTTAAAAACACGGTACCATGGATCTAGTATATTATTTTTTGACTGTAAAAGGAGTAAATTCAGTGCATTATATAAGGAAAATCATGTGCTGCCCACATCAGATTTTTTTATATGGTGCCAAGATATAAAAAATGACGCCAAATTGATGAATTAATAATTAACATATTTTAATATAATGGAGTATATTGCTTAGCAGGTGTTTGTAATATATTTTCAATTGTCAAACTATATTTGCGCGAAATATAAGTGAATTTGGTGCTTCAAATTAATTTTATATGTTGTACTCAAGAAAAGCGCTAAATGTCAGTGTACTTTTCGAAGTTAAAAACATTGTGCTATGGAACTTTATCATTATTTCGTATTGAAAGAAGTATAGTCATTTTGTAAGGAAATTCATGTTCGTCCACATCAAATTTTTTAAACTGAACCCCAAGTTTTTGTTTAATAAAAGAATTTGTGAATTTTTACAGTTGTTCTCTTGATAACACCATTTGACGGGATTTCAACCGATAATCATTTCAAAAGTTGTCATATTGGTCATTTAAAAATTGTTACCAAGCAAAGAGGCAAGCTCTAAAAAATTTAAAATTCTGAACTCTCATTTCTTATCTCTGGAACTATGCAATTATTTTCTTTGTCACTTTATTTGGTAATGTTTTACAATTAAATTAAGGAGTCAATAATTTTCATTTCGGTGGACCGTACCACATTCCGGGTATTATGTCCGAAAAAGAAGTGTTCATCTTTTTCGACTATCTTTCTTTCTTTCGATCCAGACCGTCAGACCAACCCGAATCTGTAACGTATTTGTTCAGACAACTGGGATAGTGCCATTCAATTTAGACAGGGCCTCAGTGGGGGCGACATCCAAAGGGACTGTACCCTTCTTCCCCTACCACCAACCTCTCTGAAGGACTTTCAAACCTACATATTTAACGTGTCCGTACTCCGCATGAACACGGGAACAGTTTGGTAGAGCCGGGAATCAGGCTCGGGTCCTTCGAGAGCAATATCCGTGCTATAAATCTTTTTCGATGGTTCGGAGTGTTGAAAAGATGTGTGTGGTTTTCAAAAGACGACTCTTTCAGTGAGTCTTGGGGATGAGGGGCGGCCGCTAGAGATCTCAATGAATTTCGTTGGGTTGAGAATTAAAAAGAAAATAGGTAACCGGTACGAGGTTATGAGGTATAGGAGTGTGCATATGCCTCATTCGTTTCGCAGTGAGAAATGGGACAGCCGGAAGAGGGGGGCTTGGATTTTTTACTATTATTTTAACACTCAAGGGAGATAGCAGCCCCATTTTTTAATTTTTTAAACTAATTTTTTAATTTTTTTGGCAGCCCCATAAGCCGCATTACTAATGCGTTTTTATCTTTCTTAGCGACTTTTGCTCCGATTTTACTGCAATTGTCACTGAATCTTTTCTTCTTTGCAATGAATTCCCTCGACCTGCTCACGCTGAAATTTGACCCATGCGCTGCGTTGTGTCCACTACGCGCGCGCAGGCTTTGCTAAAAATTTGATTGCTATAAAAGCTGGATATATTTAGTGACCGCTAGCTGAGGGCACCGCAGTTAGTGTATATTTAAAGGGGTTGTATCATGCATATATGGCTAAAGTAAAATTACGTTTTTCCTAAACACGCTGGCCGCATAATGATATTTGAGTGTCAATAATTTACATTCAATTTCGATTCTGTTGAGGACTTCCGTATTTACCATATTTCAAGCCAAATTTGAGGATTTTTCCCTAGCTGTTACATGCATTTTAAAAATGGAAATAATTATAACATCAAATATTTTCCTGTAATGAAATGTGGACTTATTCAAACATTCGGCATTTAATGAAAGTATTTTGTTATGTGCAAGCAAATTTACGGAATGTACGAATGCTTATAACAATGTGAAAACACGCCAAATTCGATTTCAGATCGCTCAACACTATTAATTTAAACTGTAGTATCTACAACAGGAAAATGAGATTATAAAATATGTCGGTATCGTCTAAAAAGTTTCGATTCCTAATCGAACACGAAGTATCGATGCCAAATATCGACAGTATAGAAAAAAAAATATCGATTCTTAGAAGTTTCAATACTTTTCTACATCTCTAATTTAGATCAAGTGAACCCAAAGAATATATGGAATACAATAATAGTAACAATTTTCATTGTATTAAGCCATGACCCATTTAGCAGGTGGCCACACAAATAAAAATTAGATATTTGGATAATAAGAAGAAAATATACATATCGACAATTAGAATAAATTAACAATATGCACATTGATTTATTAACAATATACACATTGATTTATTAACAATAATATACAGTCACAGACAAATATTACAGAATTTCACAAAGAGAAGCAGATATTGCTATTTAGCAGATATTTTCGGTAAAGCTAAAGTGGTAAAATAAAAAATTTGACAGTGTTTTTCGGAAAATTTAAAAAAAGCAGTAAAATTACTAGAACAGTCAAATACAGAAAAGACGGGTGAAGCAACTAACAAAAATATGACTACAAGTTTCAAATTCATGGGTGTCACAGAAATGACAGACAGGATCTGGATAGGTTTCATGATTTTTTTCACGAAAATACAAAATGTTTTGATTAAATCTTAGTTGAAGCAAATTACGTTTCATAGAAATAAAAGGTCAGAATTAAGGTAGTCAATGTAGTAAATAAAATTGAAAATCTGTCCGTTTATTTGTTTGTGTGTGTTTGTCTCACCATCACGGGAGAATGGCTGCACATAATGTAATAAAATTTTCGGTGTAGACTTGGAATAGCCCCACTTAATATTTAGTCTATGTTTCGAGTTTTTAGGTCCAAGGGTTAGCGAAATATTAATAAAATACGCACTATTAAATCTTCTATTAAAACAACATTATGCAAGCAATATTTGCTTCGCAAAGTTATTTGAAAAGAAAAATTATATCATGTTGCTAAGCAACGAAATGAAACTTAATGAGTTTATATTTAAAAGAAAAATATATCAAGTTCCTAACCAATAGAATTAAACCCAATGAGTCAATACAACAGTACATTTTTTATTTAAATATTAAAGAAATGCATATAATAAATTTTATCGAAATTGCATATTTGATTGGATTATATCTTTTACGGCCTTTGGGTTTTGATAGATTACGGAGATTATTGATATTCTCAAATTCTTACGTCATCTCTTTTATTTTGGTGATAGATATTTTGAATCCATATATTGTAATACGAGTATATCTTCTAATACTCTATAATCTTCTAATCTACGAAAATATAAGTAACACTGGTATATCTTCTAATTCATGAGAATATAAGTAGTACGGGTATATCTTCTAATATGATTTTAGCGCATTTATTTTGGCATATATTGATTCAATTTCATGTTTTATGTAAATTTGTTTACAAACGGGATCAGTATGTTTCATTCTTCAAATCTGCCAGTAAAGATAAATTTGTATAGCGAGAACAGAGATTCTTGAACTTCTTTTTAGGAACATTAATTTAAATATTTTAATAGAATGTTTTAAATAACAACATCATTTAGAATACTATAGGATACTGCACACAATTGTGAATTTAACGTTTCTTTATATTGCGTATTCCGTGCGAAGAACAGGTATACTGCTAGTCTTCAATAAAAATGAATTTTTTAAAGTGTTATAATGGTTAAATCACAAATTTTTGTCTAAAGAATTAAAATCTAACTAAAAGATATGATCATAATTATTTTGTAAAATGTGAGGGATATTTCACAGAAAGGTTAGGGTCTTGCTACGTTTTAATTGATTAATACCTAATGTATGGTAGTACGTAAAAAATATTTCTGTGTTATAAAATGAAGACTTTTCAGCCAAAAGCCCTTTAAATTCAGAAAAGAGAAGCAAGAGAGCAGATCCTGATCTTTTCACCGTTTGTGTGTGGGCGTCTGTCCAGAACGGGTGCCATCTGCTCTGTACCAAACAATTCGCGCTAACACCCCATATATTGTGTCTGCCTTGTCTAAATAGTGCTAACTTTTCCCGGGACTGCAACCTCTTTCGTTTTTCTGCACCCTCGTCCACAAATCAAGTATTTTCTTTGTTGTTATATTCCTTTATGCTCCTGCGTTTTGTCTTAGTATTACTGTTGCCACCGCTTCGATGCTTTGCAGTCAAACTACAAACATTAGAAGCGTAATATTATGTGGCGTGTTGAATCCTGTTCTGCTCTGATTACATTGTAAATGCCATTTATATGTCAGTCACGTTTATTTTTAATTATTTTATACTTAACAGCTTAAATCCAAAATAAAATAATTAAATATTCTTAACATTGGAATTTTTTTTATAAAATTTTAAGACTAATTATTTACAATAAGAATGTAAGAAAATAACTGGAGAGGTATTTTCTTACGTAATGTAAATATTTTTCTTATAAAAGAATTTTTCTTAAATTAAAGTAAGACTGACGTGCTACAATTTAATTTGTCATTTCTAAGAATACACCATGTTCATTTTAAGAAATATTTGTTAAGACAATTTTGTCGTACTTTTGCAATTGCTATTTTACTTAAAACATAGAAAAGTAGAATTAAAGGAAGACAAATTGTCTAAATATCCTATTACCAGAGGATTAATCTCTGCTTCTTATGCCTTTATGCTAGGCGTGTCAGTTACGTTTTAGAGCTTTGATTTTGTTTCATATGATCAGCATTTTCATAATGAGCTTTAATAACCCTCTAGGTGAGCTTTATGATATGGAAGTGCAACAGTGTTCCGTTTTATTAATATTTCCAGATTATTCGTATTAAAATTGCTTCTTTTTTCTTTTCCACTAGGAAATTTTGACGTTCAATAAATAATTAACAATCATTTTTATCAAGATTAAAAAAATCCGTTGAATCTCAACCAGAAAAATAAATAAATAAATAAATATGATAAATTAATTACCACAAAAAGCGTTCCCAATGATCAGAGAGAAAAAATCGTGTGAGACCTCTCTATATTTCGAACTTATAGGACGACGGTATTTGGAGGATTTTTAAGGCATCACAAGTTGTAAAAAATTCTTAAAACTAAACATTTGTTTGAAGCTGTTAGTTCCAGCATTCTAAAAGTCGTCTAATTCGTTTTATTGTTTGAAAATATATATTGAATGAGTACTAGCTTGACATGACCGATAGTTTCTATTTTTGTTTCCTTACTTCAAGTTTTAGAGTTGAGGGGGCAGTCAAAATGACCGCCATCTTCGAAACACAGCCTTTTTTTTTTTTTGCCTGGCAACATCAAATAAAATTGTCATAACTCCATATGCTATTCTAAAAAAAAAAAAGTTCCAAGGATCAGGGAACGTATGTTAATAGCTTATTAATTTCGGACATTTATATTGACAATATTCGGGGCGTCTGTGAATGAGCATCGCGCAAAGTTTTCTACGAAAATTACAAAATCGTTTCTATATCCCTAAACTTCTATTTGAAAGTCTGTTTAACCGATTTATTTTGAAAAATTGCAATAAAATAACTGACTTACTTTGTTTTGTTTTAAATGTTACCCCATTTCGAATATTCATTAAAAATTCCTGAAAAAACTGCAATCAATTTACTGCAATCAACTGCGGTCAATTTAAAAGGCTTGAATATAGTTTTATTAGAATTCCTGAGCAAAATTACGTATAAAATGACTACTCGCTTATCAAAATTAAACATTTTTAATTATATAAAATTGGCCTCTATTTTGGAAGCATAGCCAGTTTTTTCACTGGTAGCATCCTTCAAAAATTTTGTAACCCCCCCCCCCCCCCCAAAAAAAAAAGTAAAAAAAAATTGTTCGAAGGATTGCGGGCGATGCACGTGCTGCAAACTAAATTAACAGTCGAGAAAACTTAATACCTGTTACAGAAAATTTTGAAGAACGACAGATGTAAAGTTGAAATTGGTTGATAAAAAATTTCTTTGAAGATAGGAATTTTTCTGTTGAAATATCATCTATAGCTGCTTCATAATAGATAGTATAGCATGATGATGAATAAAGCTATAACATATTGCCAGAAATTTATACTTCCAGAAAAACTTTCAGTATTGGGGAATTTTTTAATCTTAGATGGAATAGAAAACAAACATATTTTCAATTGAGCAGTTTTTAACTAAGGAATTTCGGACGAAATCAAAACGTCAAAAGTCATCTGAAGACATTTCCTAAAATTTTCAATTAAAGTAATAAATGATTTTTATCTCTCATTTAAAAAAACATTGAAATAAATACAGAGATATTTTCTTTTAACTTATGCCATACCACGGCAAACGTCTTACCGTAGATCATTCATAAATAAAGCCCTGCAAACCGAATCCAGGTTCATTTATTACGAGGGCATCTACAGCCCCAACAATCTACGCCGCATATTTTGTGGACAAATGGGCAGCCATCAAACCAGAGAAAGCTTGTAAAATCCACGCTTCTCCAACCATCCATCAACTTCTTCCAGTTCCACATCTTCAGTGCGAGGGCTCGCCAATAACATTAAACCAATTTACGAATTGCCATTTGTCCAACGGGGAGAGAAAAAAATGATTTCATTTTTCAGAGGACGGAATTTCTCCACGCGCTTCATCCCCCTTTTCTTTCTATCCCTCCAGGTGGGGGATGGAGGGATGGAGAGAGAGTGGAACCTCTTTGGATCCGGGTCCATACCTGTAAATCGCGGCAAAAGGAGCTGGATAGAAGACGCTTGCGATCATCAGGAACTAGCTGTCACTTGCGCATTGTGACGGCATTCCTGACGCGTGGCCATGACCCCGCCCCCTTCGGTCGCCAACACCCCTGTTTATACCCCCCACTTTGGCGATCATACTTGGCGAATACATTTTGCAACATTTTTGTAATCCCAGAGTTATTACCTGTTACGGATAAATTAATATGTGGGAAAACTGAGTTTCGTGAATAGTTGAGACGACTAGGCGTATAAACAGGATCAATATAATTTTTACGTTATGACATCGTCATTCAACTGCAAAAGCAGAAAGCTTGCAAAGTGTTGAAAATACAGACATGTGTTTAGAGATGATATCTGTAATCCTTTCTAATATAGAAAGATGTTTTTTTAATCACATACTTTCTTTCAGTTTACTTTCTCTTGCAGTTTCCTGTGAATCCATGACGTAAATACGATCCAGTGACTACAATCCAGTTTGCACCTTCAGACAGTATGAGGTTCAGTGTTTTTCACATAAAATTTGCAAAATCTAAATTAGCGTCAGAACAATGAAAATATGGAATAACTCTCTTCAGCAAGAACACAAAAAGCAAAAATAAAAATACGTTGTATTGTCATTTATGGATTTTCAACGTCAAATATGAATTAAAACAACGTCAAATATGAATTAAAACAGTTTGCAAACTTTCTGCTTTTAAGATTCTGACAAATAATCCTGCTGATTCATCTATAAGTTTCCTACAGTATGGTAAAAGACACTTAATGTTTTCGTTTAAGAAACTTTCTGTATTGTAAAAGTCTTGTTCGCATCAAATAAACAAGTTTCTTCAATCACCTTTCTATATTAAAGCGATATGTATAAAACGGGTGTATTACGCTCGCACTCTTTGGTTATAAAATTCTGAATCTTTATTACATCGAATTAGCAATTTTATGTTACATCAATTGTGGAATTTATTAACCTCATCTTTGGCTCAGTTATAATTAACACTAATCATGGGTGGATAGACAAGTTTCATATTGATTCTCAGATTGACTGTAATAAGATCATCATAGTTAACATTTTTCCCCACAAAGTTAATGGACCTTAAAAGGTTAATTTGTATTGATCATTATATATAATTACTATCCTGTAGCAGATCAATTTTATTAATTTAAGAAGAATAAATGCATCCTAGTTTCCTTTGAAGTCTTTAAGGGAATTTTACTTTCGAAATATGATTTCCCTTTTCCCAAAGTATATTGGAATTAATATTTGATCTTATTGTGCAAGATATTTTATTAAAATATTCATTAGAAGCATATTTAAATGCATTGCCATTTACAATTTATTTTATTAAAATTTATTGCACCAATGGTTCATCGGATAGTGATAGATAAGTTTTAATTAAAACCTTGCATCTCAAGACATTCACTTACCCATTAAACACCTTACAAAAACGCTTCGTTCCCAAGTACGCTTACCAATTACTTCAATCATACAGACAGTAATTAGCGTCTTTGGCGACTTCCTGTGCTAAGTGTTGGCGAAGGGACCACACTACATTACTAAGAGTAACCTACATTATTATTTTTTTACTTATGTATTACTTCGTCCGGTTCATTAAGTTTTCTTTTTCTTCGCCAAGCAGAGCACATTCCAGTTGTCGACACCACGCAGTCTGGGCTTTCCGATGCCTACCCTCGGTAAAAATAAAAAGTAAAAAAGAAAACGTGAAAAAAGAAAAAGACCGAAAGAAAATTTCTTCCCTTCTTATTTTTAGTGTTATTACTTCACAGTTCTTTTCTTTTGTGTACATCTCTGCTTCGATTTTTTTTTTTTTACTCAGCCCCCTCGTTCTTACCTGTCTTCTCTGGGTCATTGCCTAGGGATCGTGCAAAAAGTGATGTAGTTAGAATAGACAGTGATTTTAACATTAGCGGTGGGTATAGAAAGTATTTGCGAATTAAACCATGGATAAAACATGCTCACAATGATTTAAAAATGAAAAAGTAAAATGTAACTTTTTGAAAAGAGAAGGCTTTAGGAGAACATAATAAAAATTTCAGTTTCAGGCAAACTAATCTGATTTTTAAATCCATTTACTTGTTTGTATTATTCCAATTGGCGTAAAAAAAATAATGAATAATTGAAAGCGTTATTTGAGTAACTTTAAAGATTGGCATGAGTAGCATTGAACTTATTCTCTGAAATGCGCTTTGAAATTTAGAACCCTTCTATGTATTTCTTTCAAAATTCTATGCTGAATAAATCAAAAATGAAGTTTGTCCTTAATGAAATTAAACTGAGGATTTCTAGGTTTGGGGAATATTTTTCATAAGGTAATTTAACTTTTAATAACATATTTTTAACTGAAAAATCTTATGTTCAAATTCATGAATTCGCTTTCGATTTGAGTTTTATGTTTTAACTGAAGACTCAATAAATTAGATTATCTTTAAAATGCTTATAAACGCAGCAGTTTCCTTTGGGGTTAATTTTTCATAAAATACAGTTAATGAAAAGTTATATATAAGGACGTATTTATAGAACGAAGATGTCAGTTTTAAAATATGTCATACTTTTGGATAGTTATATTTTCTCGCACAATGTGGTCTATGATTCCAATTTTATGATATAATTTTTATTCATATAAACATATTTGAATGATTTCATATGTTATCAATATCATTTTGTGGAGATATATGACTTGTATATCCAATCATATTGTAATATTGTGGAGCTGAGTTTGATGGCACTTAAGGGGTTTTATCACAAAAAGTTCCATTCATTTCACTTGAAATATATAACGACAATGTGCATTTAAAAATGTTATGGAGGGGGGTGCTAACGTCCTTTTTGACATCCTCAATCTCTTTTCTAATACCCCCGATCCATAAATGCTCATTTGATTATATCTGATAATTCAATTGTAATAATTTAACGGTGTTTTTCCAGCTCGTGCTGTTGCCCAGTCGAACAGTCAAAAGATATTTTTTGTGATCCCTGAACTTTAGGCACTCCACGCAAATTATCTCTTGATAAAACTAAATTAATTGAATTTATTTTAAAAATTTCGATACATATTTCGAATAGAACATATAATTAAATATGTCACTATCATAAACAATTTATTTTCAATCATATTATCTTGAATAGGTTGCAGAAGAATTTTGTGTAAAAAATAAAATATATACTGCAGTAGAATTTTGAGCAAAATTGTTCAGTTAGCTTTCAGAAGCTGGACAACTCTGATAGCTTATATAATAACTTGGAAAAACTTGACTAGATATGAACTTAAAGAGAATTTTTGACATGAGATAGACTGTAAATACGCTCTATCGGAAAGCTGTACTGTGACAAAATCCCCCCAAAGGTACTATGAGATATGAATTCGAATGTAGTACATATGTTTCCCGAAAAATAACTGACTATATACGTACTTATTAGGAATCTGTAAAATGTGGAATTTAGATTCACTTTGAAATGTACAGCTAATTAAAATATTTCAATACTCTGAAGATCTTAAAGTACCATTGTGTATCTTTTAAAAAAGTACAAATAATACCTGGTAGTTTCCATGCCCTTGCATTTTGTCACTTTTGTATCTTTTACAAATAGGACGTTTTATCGTGACGAGGAATTTTTATTCATCCTTATCGAACTTTCATTTCAGTATATGCCCTATTCATATATAATTGATTATCTCAAAATAATAGCTCATAATAGGCTCATAAATATTGATTTCTGGCAGTTGAATTTTTCCGGCTTTGGCAGTTTCTTTTGGTAACAGTTAACTATATATCCCAGATAAAATGTTTTAGATATTTTTATGATCATTCCATACTGTTTTGGTTCATTAGTATCATAATCAATATCAGATTAGAAGAAAAAGGATCTTTTCATAAGGTTTTGTTAGTAAATTATCAGTTTAATAATTTTATATAATTTTACAATTAAGAATTTCAAGTTAATGACAAGTCAATCAAGTCAGTGAATTCATTAGGCATATTTGTTCATATAATGCCTTTTGCATAGGTAGTTCCGAAATATTTTTGAATCGTAAACGGAAATTTGAGACATATTTACCCGATTGCCCAACATATATTTCCCTTTAGCATTGTTGAGTTCCATTATGCAGCTCAAATATCACGGTCAAATTTGAGTCGCGACCAAAAAGTTTGAAATCAATACTTTACATGCATACTTCCAATTCTTAAACTAACAGTTTTCTGTATGGACTACACTATTATCGTTCTTCCTCAATGGATAATCTATATTATTAATAATGTTATGAAAATCTTTTGGGTATCAAACTTTGGGTCGCTACCTAAAAGTTTGGAATAAATGCTTTGTTTACATACGTAATTCAAACTACCAATTTTCTGTATAGACCAGTATTATTGTTCCTCAATGGAGGAAATCTTTAGTTTTGAACAAGTTCGCTTATTTTAGACTATATCTACACAAAATGCCAGAGTGATACGAATATTTATTTGTTAATGAGCTTTATAATATTCACACCTCACAGATTATACAGATGAACATTTTTTCTAACAATGTTCGAAATGTATTATTACGAGTATATTAGTGAAATTTCAAAAAGTATTTTACATAAAAATATCAAATTCAAAAATATTTCTAAAAGCAATACTTCTTTTGTACGATAACTGCAAATTAAATAGATCTTTGTAATCTGAAAGACTTTAGCATGTGACTCTATAGAATGTGATTTATTGCTCTGTTAGGGCAGGGAAGATATTTTTGTACAGGAGTAACGTTCTAAACTTACCCATTTAATGGTCAAATCCGGGCTTAATTTGTTACAGTTGCAGTGAGGAAACTGTTCGTTCAGAAACTGGAGTTACTAAACCTTTCTAGTTTGATTTTAATTGAATATTGTGTACGGCCAAGCAATTTGAAAAGCCGAATAAAAAAGAAATAAAACTGTTGTGTTGTCAACAGCTAGATCCGGGTCTGATTTATTAATAATCCCTCCTTCTCTCTGCATTTCCTTCGGCCAATATTAGAAGCAAAAAGCCGTGAAAAAAAGAAAAAGCGAAATAAAAACAAACTTAAACCGTCTTCATCAAGCGTTTTCTACCATTCATGAGGTGTCAGTGAAGCGATGTGAAGCCAACCCGAAACAATTCGTTTCCCCCCGAGTTCCGCTTAACCTGTTGCCAAAATCATTTTTGCAATTGTTTATTTTATTCCCTGAGTATTATTACGCGAACTCTACGAGAGGATCGCACAATAGATGGTATCCGTCTTTATGCGCACGCGTGTAAATTGTACGCGAGAAACAAACGGATTGGGTAATGAATGAAAATGGATCGGGTGGAATTCCCTGTGTTGCCATTCGGTCGAGTATAAATAACTACAACTGGAGAACAAAGGTATCCTCTGGGCGGCAACCATGTTGTATAAGAAAAAGGAGCCATAAAGAGCATGTACATAAAAGATGATATTTTATATCTGGGTCACTGATTTTGGGCGATAATTCCTGTTTGTTCTCGCCAATTTATGTGAACTGATGAATCTAAATATACATAGCTTATTCAGGTTTTGTGAGCACAAATTTCCTAGGTATAAACTGGTGAAGTTGCATTCGATAAGATAACTGTAGTGAACATAATATTTTACTGCAAATGAGATTGCTGTAAAGAAGCCGTCAGATGGCATTATAATCAATAAGGTAAAGTTGATCTCAGTTAAAGGGAACTTCGTAAAATGTACTGTAAATTAACATGGCATCGCTAGTGAGATAGTATCCCAAAATATGCCAGCCAGCCGACCGACATCATGATCTGCTTTATAGTAATGGCAATTTATTTTCCCCAGAAAACATTGTAAGCAACTTGGTGAAAATTTAAGGGAAATAAAGAAATATTCATATAAAGATAATTTAAGCTTTATATGCAATGCAGGATATGGTTTTAAATAAATCCCTTAAACTGCTGCAAAAATGGTTAAAATGTAAAATCTTCGTTTAAAACACAGCATAAAACACGGTATAGAATATTAATAGTTTTTAATGCTCTGAGCTCCGCAACTTTAATTAATAATTTAACATTCAAAGCAATAACCATATTCTTATTGCTCCAGATGAATTTCTTGTTCTCAATGAAGCATATTGTGTGGTCTGAAACGCGCCTAAGAAATATTTCCGATTAGATTCTAGACATATGTATGTGATGTGTTTGTTCTCTAATAATTCAGTTATTATGATTTTAAAATCCTCGTTATTTTGCAGAGATTTATTTGTATCGTGTAAAATTCATGCAAAAACATTTTTGAAACGGAATGATGAAGAGATCATGACGTACACTATTTTAATGTCGAGAAATACGGACCGTTTATAAAAATTTAAACATTAATGTAGCGGTACCATCTTCTGTTAAACATTGATTTATCCATAATTTATTTTATATCTAAAGGTCATCCGCAATCATATTAAATCATCACTAGAAGTAATAGGACATTTTGTATTTTATTTCTCACAAAAACTCCATACATTTATTTGCAAGCTGTATTTCTTGAAATCATTTGTGGGAACATAATCACCATTGCCAGTGCATAATTAAAGGACATATCACGGAAAATCCTAAAACATCTTTAAAAATATATTTATGAAATCTACATGTATCTTCACGTAATCATTCAAATGTTGGGTTTACCAAATTCTGTAAATGTGGGTCTTGAACAACAGACTATTTTTCACCTGTTCGTAGAGTTTGAAGCTACTGAAAGATGCTTTGTTCCGTTCTCGTATTCAGCATTATTTCACCTTACTCCATAATCTTGGCAAGAATGTCCTCTTGAATAGAATCATCGATCTTCATTCAATATTTTTGAGGCATGGGAATATTATCCACATGGGACTAATCGGTTTCTGATTTGTAGAACTGAGAGTCGCACATCGGGGAGCAATCATTCAGGACTTTGAAGATACGTGAGACTGATGTGAACAGTGTTATTATTCAACAGGTTATTGTGTGATACAGCAGTGGGAAAATAGAACACAGCTAAACGCCTCTATAGAGCATGGGCACGAGCGTAAATAAATAGCCTGCGTAGTAGAATGCGTTGAAAAGTCAGGACAAAAGGGCTTTATTTTTACCATAACGTGCAATAGTAAACTGACGATGGTGGCAAATAAAAATTGAAACTGACTCCATTAAACATCGAAATTTATCTTCGTGTTGAATATAAGTTATTTACAATACTTGAGTAACAATATATGTTTAAAATGTCAACTTCTAACGTGCACTTTAGGTGATTTTAAGTGAATGTACACTACTTCTCATTTTTACCGTAGTCACAACTGTTCTGAAGATGCATATATTTACTAGTAAATTCTGCAGTGTTATATGCAAGAGAGACTGGAAAGGAACTTAACGAATTTTCTTAAAAATTCTTGCATATATTTTATGGAAAATGAATAATATATTATCCGGTAAATTAAAAATATCAATTAAAGAAGGTAAATTTAGACATATTCTATGGTTAGAAGTTAATACTAGGTTTAGTGTAAATTATATCTGAGGTTTAGGGTAAATTAGATCTGAGGGTTAGGGTAAATTAGATCTGAGGGTTAGGGTAAATTAGATCTGAGGGTTAGGGTAAATTAGGGGTTAAAAGATTGTAAATTTCGAAAGTAGCCGTTTTTAATACAGAAAAAATGAAAATGTCCATATTGCTAAACATGCGAGTATTTTGCTTTGGAAACGTAAGGCAACATTCTCCGTGTGACGGCACGTGCCCATGCTCTACACACCTAAGAATTATCTGATTTATTTCAACAGGAAATAAAACTGCTGTATTTGCAGTCAAACTTTGAAATATTTAACGACTTTGTTTCAAAATGTGCGTTTCAGATTTCACTACGATTTTTTAAATTGCATGGTTAAAATTTCTATAATCATTCTACGTTATGAAAAATTATGTCCTATGTTGTGAAGCATTATATCCTATCTTGAAAAATTTTATTCAGTTCATCTAACATAGGAAGGATCCAAACATCCTTTACTTGTGAAAATTCTTTCTTTTTTCCTTATAATACATCTAATATATATATATATATATATATATATATATATATATATATATATATATATATATATATATACATATATATATATATATATATATATACATATATATATATATATATATATATATATATATATATATATATATATATGTAAAGGGGGGATGCCAGATAAATTGCATATAAATGGCTGAGAGGGATGGCGACGTCTCATTCCTGTTTAAAGTACTTTTATGTCAAGACAACGCTCACGGAAACCAACGCAATATAATGACAGGTCCCCGATATATGTGCCAAATCGAAGGCACTAGAACGAAGACAGAAAGGGAATATCGAGAGGCAGAAATTTATAATGTCAATCTGACAACCATACAATCCGGAATGCACAAAACTCTTCCTAAAGTAAACATTTTAACGCATGCGTACATCGTTATACATTGTTATGATGTCATATTACCTATGTCTTGTCTAAATGAGTATTCTTCTTCTTTAAAGAAGGAATTATAATGATGTTTAAGAAAATTTATTGGGTAATATTTTTTATATGCCTCTTGTAAGATTCTTCTGTTACTTATGATACAATCATTTTTGAAAGTATTATTGTGGAGATTCCTTCTGAGGTGTCCTGTGATGATATTACGGAAAATATTCTTAGTCAAATTTGAATTCCATTCTATGATTTGGTTAATCTTCATATCAAAATTGTCACGTTTGCTGTACAATACCGTATGAATTCCTTTTATATTGTTGTACCTTATGGTGATGTCTAGGAAATTAACTTCGTCTTTGTTAGTATTAAGGTTCTTGATCAGTTCCAGTTCCGGGGGATAAAAGCTAAAATCGAATTCAGGAGTATGCAAGTATTGTCCCGATAGCACATCGTCCACGAATCTATAATATGGTAATTCAAATAATATATGATTACCTCTTTCAAAATATGATAAATCCTATAAATCCTAAATATGTCTGCTAAGATTGAAGAGCAACCCACTCCCATAGGGATGCCTTTTGTTTGCTGATCAAATTCTTTTCCATTATACAGCACGTTTTCGTATAAAACCAATTTGATAAGATCTAAATACCTACGATAAGTGATTACATTTTTGAGATTGTATTCCTCGTGTACCAATAGAAGTATGTCATGTAGTTTTAAAAGGTCGATGTTGTTAAAAAGGTCACGGAAGTCATAACTTGCAAACTGTATATCTTTATTGCAGAATTTTAGACGTTTTATGACTTCATTGCTGTTTTTTATCATAATAGAGTTTTGTAGTAATAAAGCTTTATATACAGGTTTAAGGATATACAATAGTTTCCTGTTAGCTAACGTTAAATATGAATTACATCCCACTGTTACAGTACGGAATTTTACAGGTTTTTTATGCAGTTTTGGGATGAGAACCAGATATGGGAAAGACACTGATTTTAAATTAATGCCGATTCTTTTGTATAATGCTTTGATCTTATTTGACATTACTGCAATATTATATGGTAAAGGTTTATACATAGTAGGTTCCATGTAAGATTTCTGCAATGTTTCAAGGTAATAAGTTTTGCAGGTAAATGCGCAATTTGAAACCACTTAGTCCGTATATGTGATCACGAATCGATCTTGAACTTTCTTGATAGAACTAGGAATATGGGATCTTGGCTTAGTTTTAAGTTTTCTATGATATTCATTGATAAATCTATTTAGGATATTGTATTTCCATTCTCCGAAGGCCGTGATAGGTAAACTATATTTAATTGCCATTTTGTAAATAAAAGTATCCAGATCTTGATTGAATTCTTCTTTGACGTGGTTATATTCCTGGTTACGGAATTTTGTACCTTTTTCAAACAGTCGTCTTAATTGTAAATCTTCAATCACTGTAAGATTACCCGTAATAATATGATCATGGTACACATCCCCAAAAGTACTGTTTTGACAATTACATACCTTTGAATCATATAAAGATATATTTTTACTTAAGTGATTATAATTGTACAACATCCTCCCATTGGGACGTACGAATCGGTATGTGAGCTTAACCTTGATGTCAGTTATAGGTATCAATTTATTTAATTGATTAAGCATTAGCTTAATAGGTATACTTTCAAAAGTTTTATTTTTGAAGGTGGTAACAAAGTATTCTATATGATCTTCTTTTTTGGGATGATTCTGCAAGTCAATATTAAATTTTTTAGCTCTCAATTTCACAAAATCCAGTAATATGGCAAAATTATGAGTTAGGTCATTATTAGCTCTTTGATCCAATGATGTTATATGATCTATGATGAATTCCCAAATTCGAGGCAAGTATTTAAGTCTGATTCCAAACACCATATTCTTAATCCAATTGTATTTGACATAAGAATTTTTGTTGAATAAGTCTATTAAATTTTTTAATTTTGTAAGAGTGTCTTTATAGCTAATGTATCTTTTTCTTCCGCCACGTTTCCACCTAGAGGTTTTACGCTGATATAATGTACTAGAAATAGGGAGTGAATATTTTTTTTTACAGTGTTCTATATTATAATTCTCTTTGAATATGGCAGTGTTTAGTCCAAAAGGGAATGCCGAACCAAATTGCATAATATGTGTACATTCCCACCATAAACGTTCTTGAAGATGAGGTACTATATCCAAAATCGTTACCATAATATTAGAAAAATCATGGATGTGATAATGTTTTAGTTCGATGTTTGTAGTAGGAGGATCCAGATTAAGACTTTTTTTGATTTGGTTTCTGTGCAAATTAATACGTAAGTGTAATGGATTTTTGGTTTGTCCCATGTACAATATATTGCATTTGCAACATTCTATGCAATAGATTACATTGAAAGTCTTGCAGAACAAAAAGTGCCTCGTAGAATTTTGTCCAATCTGTATGGGATTAGCGCTTGGGCATAACTTGCATTTAATTGAAATATTAAAATATATTCAACATGAGGGGGGGGGGGTTTAGAGGTCGCTTTTGCCAGGCTAGAATGCTGAAAATTGCTATACACAAAACTCAGGTACTGAAACTACCTATAAAATTGAAAACCCAAAATCTCCCTATAAAGTATACTACAGATTCGCCAGGCCTCCCAACTTCAAGCATTTTACGAATTTAATCATATCTTAGCTTCTTATTATGCTAGAGTTTAATTTTAAAACTATACATCTTAACTTGAGGTAACAAAAGCGACGTATCTATAAATTTCACGCAGCATGAGCGCTTATTTTGGCCATATGACGTCCGAGTAGCGGACAAAGTTATATCTAAGTATTTTATTTATGGGGTATTTCATCATCGGGTGACATTTTAAATATCTCTATTCGCTGCCAGTTGTATATGTAAAGAGAAAGTATTGTAGTGAGCTGAAAAATGCAATGGTGGATCTACACTTCTGGATATAGAACAGGAATCAGACATTCTTGGGTGATGCTTCTGTGTCAGTCTGTCTAAGAGACATTTTTATTTCTTTCTTTGAAGAAATTGAAAAATTCAAACAAAATTGGTACAATTATTTCAATCGATAAGTAATTAGTGTATAACTATTTGAATGCATAAAAAAACATTTCAAACGATTTTCTGCTTTTCAAAGATTTCTGAGCAGAGAAAGCCTAATTATTTTTTCAATTCAACTTTAAGAACTGTAAAGCAAAAACAATAATTATGTCAACAATCTTAAATAAATTGTTACAGGTTAGTATTAAACAGATAGCCATTTTATAAAGGAAATACTACTTTTATTACTGAAAGCTGAAATTCATTGTTTTTGAGATATTTATGGATATAATATGATGAAAATAGTGAGAAATAAATATTCTTACTATTATCAAATAAATTACACACACACACACACACACACACACACACACATATATATATATATATATATAAGTTTAACCCCAAATTCATTGGCATAGGAACTTAGAAGTTGGGAGTAATTACCAGTGCTTTTAAAATATTACTTTCTCTACAGTGTGAATTTTAAAAGAATACTTTGATTAGAATTAAATGTTTGTTATTATTATTGGTAGGGTGCTGATATTGAAGGATATTTAATTACTATAAAAGGACTCCACACTCATTTTATTTTCACAAAAAATCAACTATTTTTATTTTATAGGGAAAGTCATAGGTTTTGACACATCGAATATCCTTTAACATGTATCATTGAATTATGTGCAGAAGTTTGCCTATTTATCGTCTTATCCATGAGGGTTTGGTTCGGTTGCTATAGTTAAAAAATATTTTGATAAAAATGATGCAATACAGTTAATGTCAGGGGATACATTTCTGGTTTTGAAATTGCATTCTGATGTATACGTCAGCTGTAATGTTCAGTTTTCGAATTGCTAATACGTATTTTATTCACGAATCGAAATTATACTATATGTAACATACAATTTGATCACAGCATTTTATATTGTCTCAACGAAGGAGACATAAATATAAGCCCAAATTTTAACCAATGTATTTAAATGAAGAATGTCATTATAACTATATTATTAGAGTTAAATAATATACTGTGATTAGAACGTTTCATCAACATATTTAAGGTCTCATCATAAAAAAGTCAAATACAACCTAAACTACAAAAAACTTGAAATGTAACCTAAACTGCAAAAAAACTTCAAATGCAACCTAAACTGCAGAAAAAAAAAACCTTCAAATACAACCTAAAATTAGTGGAGTATTTAAATCATTTAATTCATTTCAGTCAAACTCTTCTTAGATGACGATATAATTTTACTCAGTTTTTAGTTCATCTATGTGCAAATTGCAATCACTCCAACCTTTCAAATATGTCACGTAGAATCTAAATTGATCATGGAGGTAAAATATCATAATGAATTTAACAATGACGAAATATTTTATTAAGTAGACGTACTGAAGTATAACTAAATTCCAGTATAACGAAATTGCAGTATTACCTATTATAGGTTGTTTTGGGGTTCAGCAATAGTGTTTTGAACTTGACTGCTAATTTGATAAAGACTTCAAGTTTAAAATGAATTCCGAACCACTTACGATCATCTATATGCGTACTGAGTATATTTTTTGTCGTACCCGGTTTCGAATCTGGCTACCGTTAATCTGAAAGTCTGAATGTTAACTATTCGGTTATTACATGTGTATAGACCAAGAATTTCGTTGTAGAGATTTAATCAGTATTAAGTTACACTAAATCCTCAGTATTTCAAATTTATTTTTAATAGATGAGGGTTTATGTTGGCATAACCACTGGATCGAACCATTTAGCATTGTACGTTCTAGTTCAGTTTGAAGGTATTTTTCTATTGGGACTAACTTTTCTTTTTTAAGAGTAAATTTTGAGTTCAAGAAATAATTTGAAATAACTATTATTAAGCCGATTTAAATAATTCAATAAAATTACCTTTTATGCCTGAAAACTATTTTAATTTCCATGTCGCTGTAGTCAATATATTCGTCTAGAATGTATGATATCGATTTTGTCTGTGACGAGATTTGCGAGAAACATTTTGCAAATCTGTCCAAGAACTAAAAGAACACATACGCTCCTCTGTAGCAACAATCATGCTAAACAAAGTAATGTTTTTATCAGTTGTTGATGATGATCGAGTTGCTGCGCGATCATTCGAGAAATTAAAAATTTGCTTTATTTTGCTATGTATTATTTAAAATATGTAGAGTATTATTTTGATATGAATCATAATTTTTAAATATTCTTTGCATTTTTCTATTAAATATATTAATTATGCTATTTTATAGATAACTATCGCATTTTCCGAATTATCAGGATTTCCGTTCATCCGAATCATCTATGTTCCTTTTCGATTTGGATTCTGCTTTAATCAAACTCTTCAGTCGTTTTGTACATTACAAATGGCAACAATCTACATTTTCGAGGAGTGGGGTAGATTCAAAGATTTGTTTCAGATTGTTCAAATGATATCACCTTCGGCGACATCAGCATATCCAGATAGCAGCTGTGCTCGGGTGCAGCCTACGCAATTCAGGTAGATTAGCGTGATAACAATCTACGAAAATCGTCGAGATCCGATATGTTTCTTCCCGTCAAGTTGGGGGATGACGGTGATGTCGAAACTTTCATATTTATTCCGAGCATGATCGTTCGAAAGCATTTGGTGGCTGTTCACTTCCCTGATGTAAACGTCAAGTGAGGCTCCTGAGAAGGATGTACTTAAGTTTGATTCCCCCCATCTGTAAAAGTCTTCAGCGGAATATGAATTTATTGTTGCTATTAGGTTACTGTTGGATGTTAGGTGGATAAGAAGATGATACTGTTGGATGTTTGTAAGAGGATAGAACTGTTGGATGTTAGGAAGAGGATAGAACTGTTGGATGTTAGGAAGAGGATAGAACTGTTGGATGTTAGGAAGAGGGTAGAACTGTTAGATGTTAGGAAGAGGATAAAACTGTTGAATGTTAGAAAGAGGATAAAACTGTTGAATGTTAGAAAGAGGATAAAACTGTTGAATGTTAGGAAGAGGGTGATATTGTTAGATGTTAAAAAGAGGACTATGCTGTTATATGTTAGAAAGAGGTTTATACTGTTAGATAGATGTTAGAAAGAGGTTTATACTGTTAGATAAATGTTAGAAAGAGGTTTATACTGTTAGATAGATGTTAGAAAGAGGTTTATACTGTTAGATAGATGTTAGAAAGAGGTTTATACTGTTGTTAGAAAGGAGATGATACTATTGGAAGTTAGGAAGAGGATGATACTGTTGAATGTTAAAAGGAGGATTATACTGATCTATGTTAAGAACACACTGATACTGTTCAATGTTAAAAAGAAGATGTTGCTGTTCAATGTTAAAAAGAAGATGTTGATGTTCAATGTTAAAAAGAAGATGTTGCTGTTCAATATCCGTAAATCAATATTAACGCATTGCCATTTAGGAAGAGGAAACGAGTTAGCCCAGGATTAAATATTATTTATACAATGATACAGAAATATTAAACTTCTATGTAAAAAGCACCACTTTTGCATACATTATTAATGTAATTAATCCCAATGCATACATTATTAATGTAATTATTACGAAATGTAATTAATCCCAGATCCTTTCTCATAGCATTGGAGTTAGTCTATGTAAAAACTTTCATTGATTTCACTTTGCATTTGCAATTGTCAAAATTTTGGGATACCTAGAAGAAAACTCTCTTGGTAAAGTAGGCTTATCTAATATAATTTATTATCAATGGTGTTCTCTAAATCACCCAAGTAAAATATGTTGACCGCAGAAACATCTCTTAATTAAAATATCCCCAATCTATGAATTTCCGCATTCAAAAGCACGAATAAGAGCTACTATGTGGATTTTCGCAGAAATATCGTTGCTATTTTATGAATTATTGCTGACTAGGTTTCGAATATTCCAGTACACTCTACTTTCACTCCTTTTGAAACCCATACTACATCTGATGCAGTTGTCAGAACTCTCTCGGCAACTGTCTATTAATGTCTGCCTGCACATAAAACGACCTCTCTCTCGATCCACAATGTAATTGATTCTCCAGGGAGGATGTTGTAATAAAGAAGTAGTATCTATATATGTATTTGGCTGTACTTGATTAAGATGTCATAAAATACTTCAACTGGCAGTTATGTTATAATACACTCCCCTCCAAAAAATAAGCTCGAAATGCACATTCTCAGATCACGAGCGAACGAATTAATTTTATTAGACGCAACTTGCTGTATATTTCGAGTACAATATGCAAATATAGAAACATGTGCATAATAGTAATTGCTTGCGTACCAAATACGTAAATCAGGGTCTTGGTAGAAGCAGGTGTTTCTTTATGTGCCTCCTTGCTTCTACTACGGACCGGACGTTAGGGTGAAAATCCGAAATAACCATTTCATTCAATATGTCCCAAAGAATGCATTTAGATGATGGTCAACGATGGCGAGCCATGGGCAAGTCAGAATCCGGCCAATCTATTGGAGAAGTTTCTGAATTCTTCAGAGTTTACCATTCTGTGATTTCACGCATATGGACCCAAATTCAAAACAGAGGAACAGTAAGCAGAAGGCCAGACTAGGGTCGCTCTCGAGTTGCAGCATCTTAAGATGACAGCTACTTAGCGTTATTGGTCAGACGCAACAGGCAAGCAGCAGCATCTGTTTTGCTTTCTAGCCTCGCTGCAACTACAGGTAGACCGTCTGTATCCTTTACGACTGTGAGAAAGAGATTGCAGGCACATATCTTTTATGCGCGGAGGTCAGCTATTTGTGTTTCATTGTCTGCGAAGCACAGAGCAGCCCGTCTCCAATTGTGTCAGGAACACGTAAGTTGGACCATAGACGACTGAAGCAATGTCCTATTCACCGATGAGTCCAGATTTGCTTTGCAGTCTGACGATCGGATACTTATATGGAGAGAGGCTGGTACACGGTACCAAGGGATTAACATCATTCAGCGCCACTCTTTTTCTGGTGGTAGTATCCTTGTATGGCTTTATATTCCTTCGGCGAACGTACTGACCTCCATTTCTTCCTCAACTGTATTGTGACTGGCCAAAGATATCGCGACGAAATCTTTGATCCCTATGTTCGCCCTTATGTGGGTACAATAGGCTCTGTGTTTATTCTTATGTCCGGGCACATAGAGCTTGTATCGTAAGCGATTACCTGATGACAGAGGGAATCCAGCGAATGGAGTGGCCAGGGTATTTCCCAGACATAAACGCAAAAGAGCATCCCGACAAACCCTTCCATATACTACCCAAGAGCCCCAACGTGCTGTTATACAAGTACTGATTATTGCCTTCCGACCTCATTGAGCAACTAATCGGTGGTATTAATCGTCGCTGTCAAGTCCGCATTAGTGTGAGAGGAAGTCATATTCCTTATTGGCAGATATTTCACATTCAAAACGATGACCTGCCGTTTTCTCCATTTTTTTTTATTTCTTTTTAATATTTAAGTATACATTCGATTTTTTTTTTTTAATGCAAATGATAGGCAGAGTCCTATTCTATGTTACTGTAAAATTTGGAATAAATTGCAGTCGTTACTGATTTGTGCCTGATTTTCACTACTTTCGTACTTACTTTTTGGAGAGGAGTGTATACACACACACACACACACACATATATATATATATATATATATATATATATATATATGTATATGATCAAAGAACTACAACAACATTTTGTCATAACTTATGTAGATAAAGCTTCTAATAATTATGCCATCATTTGTAAAAAATATTATGTATCTCTGTTACAGAATTATTTAAAAAATAATCAAATTTTTAAACCCATTAATAATCAGTCTATCTACATCAAAACTAAAATGCTAAAATTATATACACAATTAAATATTAAATGTAAGTATTTTAAATTTCCTTACGTTACTTTGGTTCCTAAATTCCACAAATCACCTCTCAGTTTTAGAACAGTCACTTGTGGACATAATACCTTTACCACTACAGCTAGTAAGTACTTGCTTAACTGTTTAAATCGAATTAATGAATCTCTTAAATTCAGGAATTCAGGATATTTCATTTTGAACAATAGTTTTGATTTAGTTAATCAACTTAGCAAGTTTCCACAAATTCTTGGTTTCCAAACCTATGATTTTAAAGACCTATTTAATAATATTGTCATTAAAGATTTACATAAAGTTATTATCTCTCTTTATCATGACTATATATCATCCAATCATGTTGCTTTTAATGTCAAAAATTTTCCTATGCTCTTGCACTTTGTGTTATACAACAATTATATTATCCAAGGTAATAACATTTATTTACAAACATCTGGTGTACCACAAGGTGGCTGTAGTAGTAGTATACTCGCTAACTTATATCTTTATTATCATGAATGTCATTTTAACTCTAATTCATATATTATATATAGATATGTTGACGACTTAATTTGTATTATCATTGATGATTCCTATACCATTAATATTGATTTTTACCCGTCTAACCTAGAATTAATTCCTAATGAGCCTTGCGTTAGTCAATCTGTTAATTTTTTAGACATAAAATTAGATACCCTCAACAATCATGTTATCACCAATATATATGATAAAAAAGATTCTTACAACTTCTCTATCATCAAGCTGCTATCATATCAATCTTGTAATTCCATTCAATTGTTTAGAAACATCATTTTAAACCAGCTATTTCGAATACATCGACTTTCTGATCCTCAGTTTCACTTTCTACACATCAATAAACTTAAACGCATTTGTCAAAATTACCAATATCCGGAAGTATTTGTAAATAATATTATTAATAATTTCATATATACCACGTAATAATTTTACACATGCATTCATTATCTTTGATTGGTTAACTCTTTTTTGAAAATTCACCCTTTCTTATCACCTCACTTACCACTTGGCCTGAGTCTCATACTGTTTACTATTTTCGAATGACTATTTTCCTCTTGTCCTGAATCCTATACTGATTACTATTTTTGAAAGTCTCCATACATATTATGAATCGTTCAACTGTATTCATTCCTGTGCCCACTCGCATTGACGAAGTGAGGTGAAATGCTCAGTCACTAGTATATCTTACACGTGGTGGTGCAATGCTTGAGTTTTCCCATTTCTGTTCGAGGAGGTATTGTTTTTTTAAATTGTATAATTCAATTGATTTATTTTTTCCTTCCACTAGCCAGTAGACAGTTCCAATGGTGTTTATAGTTAAATACTATCGCCATTGTCAGAAACTGGCTATTATATCGGTTTTAATTCGAATTGTATGACTGTCCTGATGAGAATGCAATTTCGAACTAACCGCCATTTTTTGTGTAGTTTCAATTGCTTGTTCTCTATTCTTAATCTCATATCTCCTGAGCTGTTTATTATTGCCTATTCTCATATTGCCGAGTTTTATTTTTATTTACCTTTATATACTTTAATTGTGATTTTGAATCCTATTATTCTTCTATTCATCTCATCCCCCTTTCCATTGTAGTGATAAGTTACCTTCTATCCTTATCCTTAGTCTTGGCCTATAGTTACTCATTTGTAACAGATATGCTAGTGATGGTTTTTTTTTTTTACATACTGTAGTTTATGCATAATTTTCGATTAAAATCCTTCAATTTATATATATATATGTATATATACAAAAATCAATGTGAGAGACAGAACCATAGACATCATGAAGGCCTCTGTTTTTGACTTCTGAATACCAGTTTATACTTTTAATCATCTGCTTATACTGTTACTAACGAAGTATTTTAAAATTCTTCTTAAAAGTTAGTTGATGACGTTATTCATGTAGCTTCAAAAACAGGTCATTTTCCTATTTATTTTATAATTGGGCACTTAAGTTCGTTATCTTATTCACGGAGAAAATGATTCAACATGATTTAAAGAATTCAATTTAAATTTTTCAGTACGGATACGACTGTAAATGGAAAACAACATTGATAGGTTTCAAATTAAATTCACTGTGAAATCAAACAGTAGGATGAAAAAATTTAGGGTTATAAGGAACGCCGTAGATCTCAATGGTAATTTAATAGAAGATGGGGCAAGAGTGAGACAGGGAAAAATTTCTTGAACAAATGAGAGAATATATTTTGCAGATAAAGTTATACAGATAGGATGCTTTAATCCCAAGCGGAAGATAGAATAAATCTCATCGGCAAAACATTTGGTCGAAGAGCAAATATTGAAGATTCTATTAAAATTATCCGCACATTTCTATGGCATAAAAAAATTAAACTTTTCTACTGTTTTATCTCGAACTGTCCCCAATAAAAGTGTCAACCCTCTTTTAGACAAAAATTTTTTTTAACCCGCTATAATAAACTTCGGAACACTTCACTCTTTGAATATATTTTAATTTATCTATATCGCGATTCTATTTACAATAATGATCCTATTCAAAATCTTAGTTTGAGTTAGCGTTTAATACTTGATTCCATATTTACTTGATTCTATCTGTAATATTTGATTCTATATATATTATATATACTTGATTCTAGCTATAATATTTTATTCTATATATACTTGATTCTATCTATAATATTTGATTATATATATACTTGATTCTATAATACTTGATTTTATATGTACTTGATTCTACCTTTGATTTTATATATACTTGATTCTATCTATAATACTTGATTCTATAATACTTGATTCTACATATACTTCCTTATATAATACTTGATTCTATATATGTGATGCCCCCTTTTCTGTATATTTTCTTTTCAAGGATTTATATTTTATTTTCTCCTGTGCTCTATGTTTTTGTATATATATATAGAATTCTTATCGGATCTGTTTTTACCTCTTAGCTAACTGTAATATGCACATTTTAGTTCATATTAGGCTTTATATGAATTTTCTATTTAATGTTGTTTACCTGATGCCTTCTGATGAAGGGCATTTGATGCCCGAAAGCATTAAAAGCCGTTTATAGATTTTTTACGTCTTAAATAAAACTTATATTTCATTGCTTTTATCTGTCCAACCGACGGGTTGCCACTTTACATTATTCCCTCTAATGTTTGGGGATATTAAAACTGCAGATACAATCTTGTCATTCATTCTCCACGGGGCAGACGACATCCACCGCGAGTTTAGTGTGGGATTTCAATGCGAGATTTTATCGCTCTTCTCATTGAAGCTTCGGGGACTGGGAATTTGCAGCTTCGCGATGACTCCTGATTTGCCTTTGTCCCCTCCAAAAGACAGTCACGTGACTGCCTTTATAGTGGTTTCGATTAAACGCACAGAGCATCAATGTAAAGAGATTACGGCAACATGTTTGCGTTTGATGAATTGGCGTCAGTTGCACTTATGAACTCCAAGTTTTCCCATAGTTAGGTGGGCACGCTCCGAGTGGGAAACTGTCCCCTCCCCTTTATGGTCCCTCTCTTTCCCCCTTCGGCACTACTTTCATCAATGTAATTTATCATGAGTTTTAGAAACTTTAAATTTGAAATATTGGCAGTGATTCAAGATTTTTATGTGTTGAACTTAATGAGGCGGAAGCAAAGGGGTGTTGAAGTAAATTTGGGTTTGTGCTGTAGCAAAATTATGCATGAAAATACTTCACCTTTCGCCTATAATATTTGTCGAATGAATATGCAGCATGACAATTATTTGAGCAATTAATTTTATCCGCGATATGTATTGGGACAGGATTTACACGTGGCAGATATGTTTGTGCTTTTTCATGCTGCTAATTAACCCTTTTGCTAGTTGTGTTTATGATTAAAGAAAATGTTTGATTATTTATTATTAACTAGCTGTATACCTGTTTGACGTATGGGAATATATAATGTAAAGAAACAATTCGCAATTTGTGATGATTTTAAATACGTGGAGTCTTTCATTTTTAAATTGTGTAATAATTCTGACAGAAAGGAAAGAAGTAAGTTTTCACGTGCTGAGATAATATACAGACAGGCAGGCAAAAGCACAACTTGCAAATTTATTTATAGATAACAACAATGTTAAACTTACAATAGCTTTTTTGTAGGCTATGTTTCTAATTTTCTTAAAAAGAGCAGAAATAAAGAGATAAATTTCATATATGGCCCTTGAGCAGCAAACAGTTGGCCATACGCAAAGCAGCAGGTACGTAGTTCCATACCCACAGTGCTGAAGGCTTGCCCTTGCTTTTGCTGTCTGCCCTTGCTTATAAAGCTTATATAATTTTAAAGACAGAGGCACAAACAATAATGGGGTCATGTTATCGAATTTTGAATTGCATTTATTCTAGAGAGGCTTAAAAACGTTTTAAGTCACGTTAGTTTGAAGACTCAAATGACAATTGCGCGCGTTTGTTTGGAGGGTCCTATAATATTTGGGTTTCGCTCAAAGTAAGCAAACAGAAGGATATGAGTATAGACAGACAGACAGACTGAAGGACAGATGGACGCCTAAATTTCAAGTGGGACATTATCCCATACCAAGACTGCACTTCGAACTTTCATTGCATTTGGTACAACCGTTTGCCCATGATGAAGAGACAAACATATAAACAAATAACTGGATTTTCAGTTTTATTTATACATATTTGCATTTATACTTACAATTAATATCTCAGCTTGACTGTATTTTGCATTCTGCTTCAGTCTATGAACATATTGACTGTTCTCTGTTGGTCTTTCGTTGAATAATTCAATCTGCAATTTAATTCCGTATGAAAGTCACAGAAATTTGAAAAAGTAAAACAAAAAACCCCTAACTGTTAAAAACAAATTAAAAATATTCTTGTCGTTAATATAACACTTCTGAACATGTTATGCATATCTAATTCTTTGTCAAAAGCTTTACACAGTTTTAAATAATAATTTTATATTTTTAAAAACTTAATATCAATGATCATAAGCTTTTATTAACTGTTAAAATTGACAAAAAGTTTTATGCAGCATTTGTATAAAGTGCACATTAAAAAATTGTGGAGAAAACAGTTGTAAAAAGGGGAAAGGGACCGAAATTGGCCTATCTTGTTAAATTTGCTAAATTCATGTTCCTTTTCCTCAGAAACTATAAACACGCCCTAAAAAACTTTCACAGCTGAAATATGTAATACTTTTACCTATTTTGACTGTTCGTTTTCATTTATTTAAAAAAATTTCCAAATTAGGATTCCCCCACCCCACCCCAATAAGCACGGTTTTCAACCAAAATTCTATTTATTTTTGTTAAAAAATAAACAACTTACCTTCGAAATATCATGGTAAAATGCATACATGTGGTCTGAATATACCATAAAAATGTCGAAGCGTTGTGACCAGTTGTTGAGAAAAAGGAATGTAAACAGTGCACAGTTTGATGAGAACATTTAAGCGCGCCAAAGTCTGGAGGTGGCATATCGAAAAAAATCTGATGTGGGCAGCACATGACTTTCCCTGCAGACTAATATACGCATTTTCTTTATTTTAATTAAATTTAATTCACTATTAATTCAATTTTCGTTTTCATTTGGTAACTGGACTCATTTTAAAAGGTGGCGTAGAGAAAAAACGAAAAAACGAAAATATCTCGAGAACGGCTAGTCCTAGTGTAATGGGGTTGGTCTTATTACTTTCTTTGTTAAAAATTACGCATAAAACAAACACTTAATGGCTATATTTCAGCATACGTAGTCTTTTATTTTATATTTTGTCGATTTTTGCGGGCCTTTTTGCAAGAAATAGCAGGTTGTTTTTTTCCGAATCGTACCAAAATCTAATCAGCACCAGGGTGATCCGCAAGCGACTTATCTACCAAATTTTGTGAAATTTGGTCCATTAGATTTTTAGCTAGAGTGGATATAAGCTTTTGCGGGCCATTTCGCAAAAAAAGGCGAGTTCTTTTATCCCGAATCGTACCCAAAACTAATCAGCAGCAGATTAGCCCACAAGTGACTTGCCTACCAAATTTTATGAAATTCAGTCAATTAGTTTTTCAGTTAGAGTGGATGCAAAATCTGCACAGACAGACAGACAGACGTCACGCTAAAAATAGTTTTTTCGTATTCTAGAGGTCTCGAAACGTGTAGATCCGTCGAAAACTCGAGTTCGGATTTTCGACATGATTCCAATACTTTCCCTATATATTACCATGTATTGCAGGGAAAGTAATAAAGGGGGACATTTCATATTCTAGTTTGTGGATCAACTAATGCGGTATATAGTTCTAAAGAGAACATTCTGAAAAGTCTGAATCAATAATAAATAAAATAAATCGAATATTTTAACTACATTTTAAGTTTTGGCCATCTTTAGGCATAAACAACGCCAATATTTCAAAATTGAATGTGAGTAGATTCGGAGATAATATTTCGACAATGGAAATTGATGGTTTTTGTTGAATCAATAGAGAGTTGGGACTTCTAATAACAGAACGCAAGCTGTAACTCCTTGGACAACATTAATATATTTTAGGTAACTGTACCGAACCTATTAGCAATTGTGCAACTCCTAACATTTTTGCATTTTTCCAATCTTTATTTTGTTAGTTAAGGGGACATGAAGATATAACTAGGAATGCTCGTTGAAAAAACCTGGAAGAGCCATTGCATTTTCTTATATATAAAAACAATTACATATTCTACGTGTAGTTAATCTTAGATGGTATTACATTATAGGTAAATTTAAGTAATTATGAAATTTGTCGAAAAAATGAAAAAAGCAAATACCTTTTAATTCAAAACATTTTGATTTATGTTTTAATTTGGTTCTTTTACTTTTTTTAGACGAGCAGAAGTAATCAATTCATTAATTAATTTTAGAATAAAATAGTAAATACTACTTGGTAGAGGGAACTGTTTGTAATTTTTTTCTGGAATCTATGCAAAATGCTTAAATTTAAATCACCATATGCAAAAATTATGAATTTACTCAGTTTTTCTTTCTTTTGCCTATTATGTTTGCATTGACTAAAAGATAGATATACCAAAGTAGCAATGCAAGTCATTTGGAAATCAATATAGAATACTTTGTTTTTTTTATCGAAATATGGAAAAATACGAGTAGAATTTTGAATATATACTTTAGAAATCCTATTAATAACAACTCAATTCATTGCTTTTATAAATAAAAATTTTAGTTTATGATTATTAATAACGTGTAATAGATGCATTATACAACTTTCCATTTTCTTATTTTTCTCTACTATAAAGTTAGTTTTGTCCGATATATAGATTTACTGTTTTCTTTTAATTTATCCATCTAAAGAACAGTCGGTTTATTGGCTTACTTTAAATCATCTCAGTATTACCAGTTCAAGCCTGAGTTCCCCTCCTCCCTATCGTGCCATAACTGCATAATACCCGTCCCCCCTGCTTCCTTTCTTCTTCTATATAAACCACATTTCTCATACGGGGTTAGGAGTTGTGCAAATTTAAATTTCACAGCCCCAACTGCCCTGAATTTCCAAACCCTTCTCTGCTGCATTAAGCATAAGGTCGGTTTAGAAGGGTTTTGTATGCGGGTAGCAATGATTAACGCTTGAATAAAGCTTACACTAATGAAAGGGGTACAGAAGCTTTATGACTTATACATGCTAATTTGAAACTAATAAATTTCACACGATTTGAAGATTTGTGTGAAAATGTACTGTGAATACGTGGGAAGCTTTTTCTCACCTTTGAATTTACATAATTTGCATGAATGTCTTATGGTTTTATATATTTTTACTTTTTCAGCATAATACCGAGGGGTGTTGTTCACACATTTTTGTAACGATTTTGACTTTCTCCATGAATTAAATTTAAATTAAAAAAAAAACCTGACTGGCACCAAGTCGGAATAGGGTTTAATTATCGTCTGCATCATTAAAAATATTTTTTACTATAAAATGTCGCTAGAAAATAAATAATGGATCAAAGGCTATATTTTTTGCGCTTTCCGAAGAGAAATACTTTTATTAAATTATGATACTCTTATTCGATTATTAAAAAAAGATGGCATGGTTTTGATATTTCTACACGTAAATTAAGGGATATAATTAATAAAAAAGGAGAGAAACGTAAAAGTTTACATTTGACTGGGGAAAAGGTAAAAAATGCATACCCAACAAAGGTCAGTTCAGAGAAAACAAGAAAAGTTTTGCTAAAGGTTTTATGGTTATTGCTGGATTCTCTTATAACGAAAAACTTAAAATAAAGAAAGTAGAAAAAAATGTCAAAATTAACTCGGATTACTATCAGAAATATGTTTTAACACCTGTTTTCAAAAAATACGTTCCATCATTTTATTCAAACAATCTTCTGTGTATTAATAGTTCCATCAGAATAAGGCTATCAGCCATACCTCTAAATCTACTGCTATATTTTTTGAAAAAAAATGAGAAATGAAACCGGAATTGAGGCTATTCCATTTAAATGCATGCCACTTAAGTCCCCCGACCTGTCTGCTATGGATTACTGTGCATTTGGACTTTTAAAACAAGCTCTTTACAAGCGGAACCCCAAAACATTGGATAGACTCTGGAAGATTGTGGTGAAGGAGTGGAACAAAATCAACCTTGGTATTTAAAGAAAAGCTCTTTTATCTTGGAAATCAATATGTAATATGATAGTTCAACAAAAAGGCTATCAGATTGAACATATTAGAAAATAAAATTCTTATCTTTGTTTATATATATATTTTTTCAAAATCGTTACAAAAATGTGTGAACACCCTCTGTATATATACAGGGAAAGTACTGTAATGGAGTTGAAAATTTGAACTCCTATTTATGATGGATTTAAAGAGTCTGGTTACCTTAGAATTCAAATTTGCTTTTTTTAGCTTGAGATCTCTGTGTTTAACTCTGTAACTGTCTGTCTAATATTTAATAGAATGTGACTTCTGGTTTTAACTGCATCACCCTGGATCTGATTAAATTTTAGAAAAAATGGAACATATAACATGTGTAAAACGAATGAAATCACTTCCACGACGATTAGATTCAAGTGAAAATGTCAGGCAAGAAATGTTCCTTGATTGTTTCGTATATTTAGAGATTTATAATCTGGCCTTTTTTTTCTTTTTCCCCAAATTCGAAATTTTAAGTAGATATCGATTAAATATATTATTTTAAAAGAAGGTCAAATTCTATAAATATGTATAATTAATATAAACAGTTATCTAAGTCCGCCGCGAGTTTGCTGATGTATTTTTAAGTTTTGTGGCAAATTTTATTTGTGGTAAAATTTGGTCATACTGTAGTTCTTACTAAAAATTTTTGAAGCATCTATTTCGAAGGATATGCTATAAATAGTGATTAGATGACGGCTGATATAGATTCAGCATCAAATTCTGGAGGAGGTTCACTAAGAATTTACACTTTCAGATCTTTTTCCTTTGTCAGTTTAAAAATATTTATTTTACACATCTATTTCTCAAGATTGGCTAGAGATAGAGCTTAGATGGTGACAGGTGTAAATTCGGCATCATATTTTGGAGGAGCTACAATGGTTTACTAAGGACTAGCACTTCCGGTCCAAAAAAATTTCTGGAAACATGTATTTCTCAAGATTGCCTACAGATATAGCTTAGGTGATGTCTCATATACATTCAGAGTCAAATTTCAGAGGGCAAATAGGGTTCGCTGAGAATTTCCACTTCCACTTCTGAAGATATCATTGTCGGTTCTTCCGAAAATTGGCATGACTGCATGAAATAAATGTTTAAAAGTGACTAAAAATGCCTAATAATTCTGTCGAAAGTGAAGTATACCCACCACTTGCCACTATATGAAGGCTGCTTCACAAAATTCTTGTAACTCATTTTTCACGAATTAGCTTCAATATACTAGATTTCAATATAGATGAATTTATTACGAAGAAACACAGTAAAATATTTTTTTTAAATATTCACTTTATATGTTTAAATATCATGTTTATTATTTTTAAAGAAATACAGATTTTTTTTTATTATAAATTCATTATTGTTTTTTATAATAAATTCATTTCATCCGTTTGTAATTCATTTTCAAAACTTAATAAAATAAATTATTCGAGAGCATGTATGTTACAAATTGAACTAATGAGAAACAATTTGATGAGATTGTAGATGAATTTATTATAAAGAATGGCGTATTTTTTTTTAATAATTCGCTTTATAAGTTTGCGTATCCTTTTTGCTTTTTCTCTAATTATGTTGTGAACAACACAATTACATTAATTTTTTTCACAAAATCATAGGATACATTTTATTATTCCTAATGTTAGGAGAAAATGCAAAATGTTAATATTATTAAAATAATGTTAATAAAATAAATGTTTATAAAATAAATGCTAATAAAATAATGTTAGGAGAAAATATTGAATTAATTGCCCTTCTAGAACCCGCACATATAGACATACACACTCATATGTTCCTTTATGAAAAACTGGAAGGTCTTCGAGAAACTGTAGATAAAATACACCTGCACACCAAAATTATTTTAAATACTTTGCAGTTAAATTTTTATTTCAAATATTGCAGGCTTGATTAAAACTATTTTTCTCCTCCATTAAAATTCAAAATTAATTGGCAATTCAATGCTATATAAACAACCAAATAGAGGTTTAATTTCTTAGATATATCTCGTGGAAAGTTATAGGAAATGTTTCTCTTTAAACGTTCAGAATTTATTTTGTACTAATAAAAAAAATCCCCCAAACCTCTTGTCCGTTGACCTTCTCTCTGTTATATAACCTTTCTAGTTACAGAGCCTAGTCTGATAAATATAAACACATATCACACGCACAGCAAAAACACCTATGTATTTGTATTTGACAACTGCAGTAGACTTCATGAGTGATAGATAACTGAAATATTGATTATGGCCATCTTTAGATTGTTACTGCATTTTTTGTATTTCCGTTTATCCGATTAAACACTAGTCATATTTCGTATAAAATGCCTTCTACTGCTTTTCATGTTGAACAGGAACTCTATTATGCATATCCACTAAAACTGGTAGTTCGTTGTTCCCTCTCCGTTACCTTTTTATTCTGAATTCTGTGACCAGTTTTGAGACGTCAACATACGCCATCTATAAAGAGAGTATATTGGTGTATTTGCTTTGCCAACTACTGGTGGACGTAAGAGTGACAGCGGGCAGCATGTGACATTGACAGGCTTAACATGCCCACCCCATATCACAAAAACCTGCCAGATGAATACTTCTGTCTGACAATATTTTTCTAATAGAAAATAGTGCGTGATGCAACTGGTGGGGTCTATCGAATCCCTATTATCATCTGCGGGGGTGGACGAACCCCCCCCCCTCCGGAAATCTAAAGCGTGGGAAGCGAACGCATTCAGCAGCCGATTTATCTTTTTTCAGTGAGAAAAGGATTTTTTGGATGTTGCGAACAAAAGCATCTTCTTCCGCTGAGTAGGAGAGAACACAAAGGTGATCACGAGGAGGATTTTTCTTAGAGAATGAAGGATGATATATTCTGCCTTTGTCCTGAACCACCCACGTTGAGAGTAGAGGGAGGACTCATCCGTAATAGAGTCCAGTTTAGTTGTTTTCGGCATTCGAAGAAAATCCAGGTAACCAGAGAATTTGGGGGAATTTTCTATAACCGACTGTTGAAGTTTTTCTTGGATTTTTTGAGGATCACAAAAGCAACCCCACAATATGGTTCTGAATCGATGAAAAGAGGAAGTGCGGTGAGTTCTAAACTTGGATTAGGCGAAAAATGGGTGAATTTACTGCAGACAACTCATCGGATTTGTAAGATGACGAGCAGAAAGGGCATCATAGGTATTAACATAAAAAGTGATCAGATTGACTTTAATCTCGTAAACGCGCCCTAACGTTGCCTTTTATGTCAATATTTCAGCATGAATTTATAATTTATTCACTGTATTTCTATAAGAGTAAATATACCTAATAATTATCCTCCTGTACTTTTTAACCTAATGCAATGTATCATTTTCAAAATTCTACGAATCACAATCGGACAACAAAAATTTATATTAGAATGCCGATTTTTCTAATGCTCTTATTTCAAAATGCGACTTAATCAGTTCTCAATTTCTATAAAATATATTTAATCTTATTAGAAAGAAACATAAGCTATTATATATGACTTCTGAAGGAAAACTCTTACATACATGCATTTCTGTACAAAGTATAGACGAGGCCAGGAAAGAAAATTCATACCTGGATTGCATGTAGAATACGCTGGCGAACCATAGCTGGCTAATATATTGGGGGACTGCATGTAGAATACGCTGGCGAACCATAGCTGGCTAATATATTGGGGGGCTGCATGTAGAATACGCTGGCGAACCATAGCTGGCTAATATATTGGGGGACAGCATGTAGAATACGCTGGCGAACCATAGCTGGCTAATATATTGGGGGACTGCATGTAGAATACGCTGGCGAACCATAGCTGGCTAATATATTGGGGGACTGCATGTAGAATACGCTGGCGAACCATAGCTGGTTAATATATTGGGGGACTGCATGTAGAATACGCTGGCGAACCATAGCTGGCTAATATATTGGGGGACTGCATGTAGAATACGCTGGCGAACCATAGCTGGCTAATATATTGGGGGACTGGACACAAGGGCTCGACTTTGTCTAAGTCTGCATTTTAAATAAATAAAAGTTTTCAGTAAATTTATTATATTAATTAATTAGTGTCATGGACTGTCATATATCATCTATATAATAGATTTTCCTTCACGGGGTGATGAAGGTCTCGGAAAGTCTTCCTAAATCCATCAACAGTCCATATTGACTTAGGAGACTGAATCTTAGCATACTTTTAGATTCGAAACGACAAGGAGTTCAAACCAAACGGAGGCACATTTTCGAATTTCTCTTCCGGGAGTGAACAAAACGGAAGAGCGGATTGTAAAATTTATGCAGGCCACTTAGAAGCCCCCCCCCCCTCCGGTGACCAGGAAGGCAGAAACTTATTTTCACTCCTATGCTATCAACCAGGGGACAAAATCTGACTGAGACAAGTTTCGATTACGAGGGCTACTTTTAACGGTAACATTGTTAAACAAAATAAAACATATTAAACAAATGCTGCAATATAATTTTTAAAAATCTTAATTTCATTAGCAGGTTTAAATACCAGCATTTTTATGCTTGCGAACAAATTGAAATACCAAATTTCTGTACGCACTGATACTTTTATTTTTTAATTATTTATTGCTTCACATTGAATATAGTTACAATTAAATGTAGTGCAAATTTAACGCTATATCCTTTCAAATGTATTCCCATTAAGGCATTTTCTATTCGATATAATAGAATAGATCAATCAGAATATTTCAAAACCGTTCGTCTGGTAAATAATGTCCGGTGTTAGCAACACAACAGCACCAAAACCTCTGCATGAACCCCCGGTTTCTACTATGAAAAAGCGGGGGTGACCCAATTGTATGGTCACAGGAAGGCGGTGCTACAAAAACAGAGTCCAACAAAAGAGGGAGCTACGGGAGCCCCCACAAATAGAGGCCCTCCTTCATAAATATTACGCTTAGATTTTCACGGTCCAACAGTTCAGAAGCCATTTTAACTGGGAATCATTTATTTGGCACTTTTTAGGGGGGAAAAAACTTAGAAGTTATGAATACTGTGGTCACTTTTTCAAGAAGTTCATAAATTTCTTTCATGAGGTTTCTTTGAGAAGAGCGGTCAAATGGATAGGATTTTTGGACTTCGTCATATGTTGGTGATGTGATATTTTTTTTTCTTATAAAAAATGCGAATTTGTAGTGCGATTCGTTGTGGTTGATAGATGGACAGAAAGTTTACTTTTGAGCGGAATATTCTCGGGAAAAAGATGTAAAGAATGAAAAAATCGTAGATTTCGGTTTTATTTCTGGAATTTTTCTCCGTTATTTTTTGTGAAGTAAATACAGCAAATTGAAAGCATTGAAACATAAAGTTCTTCAAGATAAATAAAAAAATCAAGATAAATAAAGAAAACATTATTGAAAGCTAACATAAGAATATAACTCTTTTAATTTAAGTGTTAGTAATTGCATATTAATTAATAACATTTAGCATTCTCAGAATGAACAAATATTTAATTGGTCAAGTGGACTTCAAACTCCTTTGTGATTGATTGCTTAAATGGCCGAGGATTAAATTCAAGAAAAATTGAAGTACTGCAAACATTAAAAGTAAGCATTTGTAATTTATAAAATATGATAACCGAATCTCACCTGCATTCATAATAGAATCTCACTGTATTGAATCACCTGTATTGGTAACCATCAGAGCAGGACGAGCTTATAACCATGTTACAAGAACGGTCTTTGCTCTTAATCTTCCAACAAGCGCTCGTTAGTACAACGAACGCGACTTTCAAATGCACACAAACTTTGTGGTTATCTATTATTTCGATAATTTAGATGATGTTATAACCATGAAGTTAAATATATCTCTCCTCCTCCATGGTGCTCTAAAAATCATAATTGCAATTGCCATAAAAGTTTATTTTAATTACTTATCCTGGATTTTAACCGGATTTTAATTACTTTAAAACGTTTAACAACTATGATTGCCATGAACAATTCCAATTAAAATATAATTATTAATGCAGTTAATAATTATATGTGTTATTGTAAATTATTATAAACAATTTAAGAAATTACGAAAATTCATGACCACGATTATTAGAAATTTTAACATGCTAACTGTCTGTTTAATTGATAACCATTTAATTAGTTTACATTTGAAACAGAGAGTTTGGAGATGCTCTTCAAAAACGTATCAGGGTTTACCTCAATAAAAGAACAACATTAAGAACATTGTCTCTTATGAGGCGTTATCATAAGAAAATGTTAATTAATTGTAATTGTTAACAACATTGAGAACATTGTCTCTTATGAGGCGTTATCATAAGAAAACGTTAATTAATTATAATTGTTAATTCATTAGATTATATAAAAAGCGTGAAGAGTTTCCCGGAGTTTACGAGTGTAGTGAACAAAACAAATTAAAAAAATATTAAAAGTTAGGAGTGCCTTATTTTTATTTCTCTGCATCCTTTCATGACGATTGTAATGATTGTCGTGAACAAATCCGATTAAAATATAATTATTAATGCAGCTAATTATATGTGTTATTGTAAATTATTATAAACAATTTAAGTAATTACGAAAATTCATGACCACGATTATTAGAAATTTTAGCATGCTAACTGTCTGTTTAATTGATAACCATTTAATTAGTTTACATTTGAAACAGAGAGCGCGGAAATGCGCTTCAAAAAAAGTATCAAGGTTTGCCACAATAAAAGAACAACATTGAGAACATTGTCTTTTATGAGGTGTTATCATTAGAAAACGTTAATTAATTATAATTGTTAATTCATTGGATTATATAAAAAGCGTGAAGAGTTTCCTGGAGTTTACGATTGTAGTGAAAAAAACAAATAAAAAAATATAAAAAGTTAGGAGTGCCTTATTTTTATTTCTCTGCATCCATTCATGACGATTGTAATGATTGCCATGAAAAATTCCGATTAAAATATAATTATCAATGCAGTTAATTATATGTGTTATTGTAAATTATTATAAGCAATTTAAGTAAATACGAAAATTCATGACCACGATTATTAGAAATTTTAGCACGCTAACTGTCTGTTTAATTGATAACCATTTAATTAGTTTACATTTGAAACAGAGCGTTTGGAGATGCGCTTCAAAAACGTATCAAGGTTTGCCACAATAAAATAACAACATTGAGAACATTGTCTCTTATGAGGTGTTATTATTAGAAAACGTTAATTAATTATAATTGGTAATTCATTGGATTATATAAAAACCGTGAAGAGTTTCCCGGAGTTTACGAGTGTATTGAAAAAAAAAAAAAAATTAAAAAAATAGAAAAAGTTAGGAGTGCCTTATTTTTATTTCTCTGTATCCTTTCATGACGATTATAATGATTGCCATGAACAATTCCGATTTAAATATAATTATTAATGCAGTTAATTATATGTGTTATTGTAAATAATTATAAACAATTTAAGTAATTACGATAATTCATGACCACGATTATTAGAAATTTTAGCATGCTAACTGTCTGTTTAATTTATAACCATTTAATTAGTTTACATTTGAAACAGAGTGTTTGGAGATGCACTTCAAAAACGTATCGGGGTTTGCCTCAATAAAAGAACATCATTGAGAACATTGTATCTTATGGGTATTATCATAAGAAAACGTTAATTAATTGTAATTGTTAATTCATTAGATTATATAAAAAGTGTGAAGGGTTTCCCGGAGTTTACGAGTGTAGTGAACAGAACAAACTAAAAAAAAAGTTAGAAGTGCATTATTTTTATTTCACTGCATCCTTTTATGACAATTGTACTGAACCGTGCATTGAAAAGTATTACGACATGAAGACAGACTTGCCAGAATGTATTGTTTTTGCAATGGCAAAATTGTTTCAATTTCTATCATATTTCATTAAGTTAACAAACCTGTCTAAAAAAACCTTGTACGTGTCTCATGACTTCTTCAACAACTATATGTTCAGTGTCTTCCGCCAAGACCATATCACATGTCTTCCTCTATGTGTCCTATTTTTTACATTGACTCATAGCTTTTATAGTACGTTTCATAGTATCCTCCAGCAGTTCACGTATCTACAGTATATCATCCTGCAGTTCTACAATATCATCCAGCAGTTCACCTTTCATGGTGTTTTCTACAATATCATCCAGTAGTTCTGCAATGCCATCCAGCAGTTCACCTTTCATAGTGTTTTCTACAATGTTATCCAGCAGTTCACGTTTCATGGTGTCTTCTGCAGTATCATCCAGCAATTGTGATTATGTATAAATATTAATTGTCTTTCAAAAACAGTGCTGAACATAATGGTGAAATATACATTAAAATCATGCAGGTTAGCTTGAGGAAAGAGACAGACATGCAGTACAAATATGCGGCTGAAGCCGTTCTCCCGTTTTTCATAATCAGTTCCTAAGTTTCGTTGCTCTAAATCACACCAACAAATAGCTGTTATTGAAAGTCACAGGACTAAGCAGTTATTGCCTACCTTTACAGGGCAAAATATTGAGGCGGGGATAAGAAAAAAAAATATTTCGGAGATCTTTCTATATAGGTGAGAGGGAAAGAACTTTTTGACAATGGATTTGAGGGAGCGGACAACACTCCACGGTTGTTGGGACGTTGCATTCGTTATTCTATACGGGGATAAACAGAGTAGAGAGAGGAAGAAAAGAGAGAGAACTACTTGCCTCCCCCCTCTTCCACTTTTTTTTAGAAATTGGGGATTTATTCAAACGGGGGGGGGGGGGAGGCTTGGGATAACACAGAGGTCTTGACTTGAAATGAAAGTGCGTGGAGTTCCCGCTGATAGATTACTCACTTCAAGAAGTGCCGAAGATGGAGGTTTTCTTTTTTTCTCTCCAGGAAAGCTTTCCCTCAATAATCCCGTGTCAACATTTGGATTTAAGAAGAAACTCTGAAAGAGGGACAAAATGCCAATACTACGATCGGCAATCAATCGCGAGACGGGAAGACAGCCATCGATAAATTTGCTCGCAAGAAGAGAAATTGCGGAATTGGAAACTTGTTACAACAGTAAATTGTGGTTGGTTATCGACAGACACCCACATCAACTTGAACTTTTGCATTTACCAATAACAAAATTGGAAGATTATGATAGAGATTATTCATTGCTGTTTCTCAATTCTCAAATTAAAATAATACTCAGGTAGCTCAATGCCTACAACAAAGAAATGTCTATCTTAAAGAGAAAAAATAAAAGCTAAAAAATTATTAGTATTTTTTTTTTTATCTTTAAAATATGCAGTGCTGTCTTTTTCTTTACAGCTTCATTATTACTTTAAATCCATGCCAAATTAGTTTTACGCCAGTTTTATTGCTTTATTTATTGTAAATCGTTTTAATTTTAACTGAGATTATAAGACTAAAAGCCGTTATACAAGGAATTGACTCAAGAAATTGACCATTCACGTTTTGTCCGCTTAACTTTCAATTTACACGAGGCTATTTAATGAACGAACTACTTTCTCCACTCCCTCAAATTTGGTATATTTACACGTTTGAACTTACAAAATATGCAACTTTCCTCTTATTTGGCTGCAATTAGTGTGCATTTAAAGCTTAGTTTGGCGCATTATTGTTTTTTGCATTTTTTTTATTATTATTATTCCTCTATTATTTGTAAATGCGCTATTACTTGTATTCGTTCTTTTTACTTTCCTTATATGTATAAGGAAAGAAAATGTATAAGGGAAGTATTGTGACGGGGTCGAAAATTCGAATTCGAGTTTTCGACGGTAGAGCACGTTTCAAGCATCCCTGATCACGAATCGAACATTTTTGAGGTGGTGTGTGTGTGTGTGTGTGTGTGTGTGTGTGTGTGTGGGTGGGTGTGTCAGCGAGTCTATGGAGACGATATCTCACGAACGAATGGAGCGATTCGAATGACATTTGGTACAAAAATCACAATCCGTGAATACTGGAAGCCTATTGTTTTCATACGTAATCGAATGTTCAGAACCCCCCAAAATTTTCGAGTGCAATTTTGAAAAAATCATCAAAGAATCAATATCTTTAATAAAGTTACGCAAATAGACATTTCTTATGTTTTTTTCTATGAGAAAACCATTGACATAAATTTTAAAACGCTAACATGAACCGTTCTCGAGATATTGCACATTTTTCAAAAAAATTATCAAAAGTCATATAAAATAAAAAAAATATTTCTTATTGAGAAGCATGTTCACTTTTCATATATAATGTCATGCGATATATTGGGTGACATCATTCTCGTGGATCTAGGTCGTTCCATTCATGAGAAAAGGTACTTTGATTAATACTTTTGCATTTGAACGCCAATAATCATTTATATGCTATAAGAATAACTTATTTCTCCGTCCACAACGCTTGGCGAGATTTTGGCGAAGAATTTGGCGGAATGTCGCCAACTTGGCGATTTTTTTAAACGTTACCAAATTAAGGAAAATCTCGCCAAATGGATAAAAATGAAGCTAAATCAATGAAAATGACAACTGATTGACGAAAATTCAATATCTTGGAAAGAATATAAGTATCTATTAGAAGAGAAACCTATTTTTTTACTGTAAAAGTAGTAAATTCATTGCATTATATAAGGAAAGTCATGTGTTGCCCACATCAGATTTTTGTAAATACGTTGCTTCTTTTTTTCTTTATGTGTAAGTGCTATATATACGTTTTTTTCCGAACGTTTACGATATACGTCAAACAATAGAACTTTCTATCATAATAGCTTTGGCAATTGCTTTGGGAAAAGAAATAGGAAAATCGTATCATATTGCCTTGGACGTCTGATAGAATTCTAAATCTTTGCGTGTTTACTCCACAAACGAGCTATCTGCATACTCTATGGAGATGAACAAATATTCCAAACTAGCTAATATCGGACTGATTGGAGAATTTGAAGTGATTCTGAAAAATGCGTGGATTTGTAAAGTTTAAAGATTCTATAACTATAAAGATTAGTTAAATATTAGCACTTGCTGGTAAAGGATATGTTATTTATCTTTGGTGCAAAATGATCTTGGAAAATGAGGCAATGATATAAGTCCATTAGTGTTACTGAAAAATCTGAAACACCTTGGCTTTTAGGCTCTGAGTTCTGAGTTTTACTACAAATATTTGTATGGTTTATTCTTATTTTAGGACATCATTCGAAACTAAAAAATTACGCGTAGAGTTTGAACTCCCCATCCTTTCTCAATGATCTCGTAGAAATATTTTAGTTTATGAGCTTTCGAAATGGAAATATTTTGTCTCTCATTTCACTATATAGTTTCCATTAAAAATAAAGTTTCACCACTATGCAGTCTTGTCACCAAATTACATTTTTATAATTTTCACTTTTCTCCCCCCCCCCCCCTTCTTACTATACCATCTTTTTTTCCCACTTCTTATTTTCTCTTCTCTTTACACTTCATTTCAATCTTTATCCATCCAAAAACAGACTTTACTATCAAATAAGATTAAGGTGTTAAAATTTTTAATAATCTACGCTGTTCATCTAAGAGACAAATTAATTTACTGAACCTGAAGTTAAATTTAAATTATCCATTATTAAAGTGCGAAAAAAGTTTTATCACTCCATCATCATTTCAGAACTGAATGGCCCCAGATATTCTTTCCATATTTTTATTACAATGATCGGTTCTTTGGAAATTTCATACCCTCACCTCCTTTTTTCCCTATATTCGGCGTCCCAAATCGATTCAAAACCAATGGAGTGTGGAAGATTCCACATTCAGTTTACCCCAATGCATAGAATATTGAAGTCCCGCTCCCCACCCATCAAACATCACTCGTACTTCCTACCATGGTCCTAAAGGTACACATTATTCTTTCGATGAAGTGCCCACTGGAATGCTTTGCCGAGGTAGTCAGTCTGTTAGTCAAGGTCTGCTGAATTGGCCGTACTATGCTAAACCTCTCTCACCCCTAACAGTCTTTGTTGTCGTCATGGCATGTTTTGCCGAATAAAAGCTGAAGCAGTGTTGAAAATTCAGAAAAAGGGGTGCTTGCTGTTAAATTGCTGTTGTTGTCAAGAATACTATAAACGCGCACCATGCTGCGATAGAATATGTAAACTGTAGTTCTTCCGTTTTCTGCTTTATAACAAATAGAAATTGAAGTTTTCCCAAAGTTTAGTTATGTCGTATCAGCTTTTCTTTGAGTTTCGACATCGTTTTTTCTTTTTATTTATTGGAAACATTGGCAAAATGTATCTATAAATAATTTTAAAAGAAACATTTGGTCGGGAATCAACGATGTGGTGGTTAAGAAGCAGATATCGTTTCATCCAATATATACGTATGTATAGATATTGGAATATCATAAGCCAGGTCGTTGATACTTCCCACCTGTCATGAATATCTAGAGGATATCCTAAACAGGCAATCTCAAGATGTACTGCAAGCGTCGAATATGATCCTTGCCACATCTCAATATTATTATTTTCTTGGAATCTCAATTAAAGAAAAACCCCATCGGGACTTATTCAAGACATATTGTATGACTTTGTATCAGACAGAATATTCAGCTTACAAAATACACCAGGAAGTCTTGTTTCTAAGGTCCTTTTGCAGACTCTGTCATTGAGTTGAAGACCCAGACCGCCCGACTCATCCTGAGGACTTGAGCAATTAATTGGATGGCCTGGAAGGTCTATTGGGTTGTAGGAGTCCTGAGAATATCGCCTTAGTCTTTATAAATTATACTCTTTATAAAATAATATAAAGTATAAGATATAACTTTTATTTACCTTACCTTATATTACATTATAAAGTGTAAAAGTTGTAAAAGTATCTTGTATTACCTTATAAAGTATAAAGTTAAGCTCAATATCTTAAAAAAACTAAAATATAATTTGAAGAATGTAAACTAATCTGCCTTCAATTCACATGGTATATACAGTATTCCCCCCTTAAGTTCTTATGCATGCCTTTAACCTTCGAATGAATTGTTCTAAAGCTACAGAAGCAGTGTCTACTAACAGGAAAGCGATTGAACGCCATCGACATAGAAAGTTTACAGCGGCGAATTAAAGAAGTTTCAGAATTCCTATCTCAAAAACGTAACAAGAAAAAATTTTTCACTTACAAATTTGTAGAGAATTCCCTATTTAGTATTGGAAGATGTTCAGTTTGCACATAACATGTATACAAACGATAAAAAACAAAATTAACGAAAATTACTTTTTACTGAAAACGAGATAATTATTAATAAATTTAAATTAGCTTATTGCATTGTTATTAATTTGCCATGCGTATATCTCGCCATTTTCTTCAGAAGTACTTCAGTAGTAAACCAAAGATATAATTATGTTAATGTCTGTAGATATTTACATAATTATAGCTTTCTACAACTATCTGTAACTATCTATAACTTTTCAGGTGCATTTTGAACACGCACTGAGAGATTCAAATGAAAAGTGATAAGAATATTTCAATCTGTATATATAAAAGAGAAATTAATGCTTATTGAGATAGAACCCTAGAGTATTTCAAACATTTTTTTTTATTTCGAAACTATTTTAAATGACAAGAAAAAAAAAATCAAATGAATAATCGTTTTACGCAGACACGAGCACACACACACAAGCGCAAATTTTCATTTAAAAGTGAGCATTATTCACAGAAGTTCACAAGCATAGTATTCATGCATTGCATATTTTCGTAAAAATCATAATAAATAGAAAAAATCTGATGTGGGCAGCACATGACTTTCCCTGCAAACTCAAATTCATATTTCCTTTATTTCTTTAATAATTCATTAGATTGACTTTAATTGAACCACATAACACTAAATTTGCATTTTTAATTCACGTTTTGTTTTTATTTGGCAATTGGACATTTTTCCAATAGCGGCGTAACAAAAATGCAAGAAATCTCAAATATCTTGAGAACGGTTAGTCCTAAAGTATAATGGAGTGTGTTATAGTTCTTTCCTAGTCAATAATTGCGTATAAAATAAGAATTTAATTGATACATTTGAGCATACACTACTTAGTCTTTTTTTTAGATTTTGACGGGCCATTTCGTAAAAAAAAGCAGGTTGTACTTTTCCGAATCATACCAAAATCCAATCAGCACCAGAGTATCCCACAAGTAACTTATCTACCAAATTTTGTGAAATTTGGTCAATTAGTATTTTAGCAAGAGTGGATACGTGACATTTTTGCGGGCCATTTCGTAAAAAAAGGCAGGTTGTTCTTTTCCGATTAATACCAAAATCTAATCAGCACCAGAGTATCATACAAGTATAACTTATCAACCAAGGTTTGTGAAATTTGGTCAATTAGTATTTTAGCTAGAGTGGATACATGAAATTTTTACGGGCCATTTCGCAAAAAAAGGCGGGTTCTGTTTTTACGAATCGTACCAAAAACTAATCAGCACCAGGGTCACACCCAAGTGATTTACCTACCAAATTTTATGAAATTCGGTCCATAAATTTTTGAGTTAGAATGGATACATACTTTGCACAGACACACAGACGTCACGCTAAAAATAGTTTTTTCGAATTCTAGAGGTCTCGAAACGTGTAGATCCGTCGGAAACTCGAGTTGTGGTTTTCGGCATGATTCCAATACTTTCCCTATACATTACCATGCATTGCAGGGAAAGTAATAAATAACAAATAGAATAATCTTAACATCCTTAATTTAGTTAATTTAGTTCTTTCACCTTCAATATTATTGATACGGCAGTTTATGTGCAGAATGAGGCTACCAAATATTGATGCTGATTGGTGATTTTTAATGTTTACAGTCTTGCCAAAATTATAATTGATGAGCGTCAGCAGAGGTGTAATAACATACGCATTGGCAGAAAATTTACATCAGTTCTCCATAGGGTCAATATTGAAAAACGAAATCCGACACTGTCAGTTTTACCCCCTTTGCGACATTCTGGTTGTATCTATGCCTATGGTAATTATTTTATATAACAAATTAATGACGAAAATTTTAAAAAAAAATCAATCTGCCTATACGCATTTTTTGATACCTTAAGCCTGGACATACTGCACTTTACGAATCTGCTATTGATTTTTATCAAACAATTAATTAATCATTTAGACTTGCTTTCAATACATTAAAAATTTCATAAGCTGGAAGTTTTAACAATGGCATCTAACTATATACCATATATAAAATTCTTTTTCTCAATTTCGTTTCTTGAAATTCATGATTAAAAAAATATAAAAATGATAATTGTTGATTACATTACCACTTCAATCGTAATTACTAATTATTAAGTAGGTTACATTTGCCCAACTGTGCTTGCAAAGCTACTTTTTCTCAACTCTAGGTTTCCGTGGAGTAATTCAAGAATGTGCGGTGTTAATTATGTAATTTCAGAAAAGTAAAATTGATCACGACTATCCTTATTGTAGTTAGTAAAATTAAAATTAAATGGTACCAGTGATATGCAAATACAATAAATAAGAACACACAGAGATAATAAAAAGAAACTTGTTTTATTAAGAATCATAAATAGTGAATAAAAAATCATTAAAAAATAACATGACTGAAAACTATTTCATTGATCTTACATTCATCAACTTTAGGTACAATTAAAACAAGAAAATGTACTATTAAATTAATCTTTATGACAAAACTTTAAGTTTGTCTGAAAAGGACCGTGTGAAGCAATAATAGAAAGAAAATAAAATAAGAAAATAAGAAATTAAAAATAAGAAGATAGGAAATAAAATAAGAAAAGATTAGAATATATTAGACATCTAATCAGTCTTTAAACCCAAAATTAAAACCTTCATGAAAACATTTTAAACGAATAATATGAATTCAAAATAGTTTAAATATAAATTAAGATTTCATTCAAGCATCAAGAACATATAAAATTCGAAATATATTTAAAATTAAGAGAAAAATTTAAAAATAATTATAAGTTCAGGAAACTTAGGATATATATGATTGAGACTTATTCTTAACCACATCATTAGTGACAATCAAATATATGAATTCAGCATTGATATGAATTCAGCATTGAATTTTGAAGAAGGTATTTGAACTTTCGTATTTTTTCATTCATTCTCGGTTAAAAATATTTCTTTCCTTGGAACATCTATTTTTCAAGGTTGGCTATAAATGATAACTGATGACTTAGATAATAACTGATATGGATCTAGCATCGATTTTTCGAGGAGGTGATTTAATCCACTAAGAATTTTCACTTCTGGTTCCTTTTGCACTTCCACTTCAAAAAGTTTCTTTGAAATATCAATTTGTCAGGATTGGCTATAGATAAAGATTAAATAATGACCGATATGGATTGAGCATTAAATTCTTGGGGAAGGGGATCAACTAAGGATTTCCATTTTCAGTTTTGGGTATACATTTTCGATTCAAGAATTTACATTTTCCTTGCAACAACTGTTTTTCAGGATCGGCTATAGAAAAACTTATATGACAAATGATACGTATTTAGCATCGAATTTTGGAAAGAGTTAGGGGGTTTACTAAGGATTTTCAATTCTGGTTTTTTATACTTCCGGTTCTAAAATTTTCCTCGAAACATATATTTCTCATAATTATTTACACAGAGTGATTTGAAACTATCTATATATACTCTAATGGGAGATAGGGAACATAAAACAACCAATTGTCTTTCATAAATGCATATCCACGGACGTCACCCTTTGGTTCTATAGGGCACTGTTGGATTGTGCGGCAATTGGTTATTTCCCCCTCATCATTCATCACACGGACGTTGTAAGTGTAATATGAAGCATTTCATGAATTATAAGATATCTCACACGCACCAAGCACGTGGAGCTGCAATAGAAGCGGAAAATCTTGCAGAGTTCATTTCAAAGATAAAAGCTTGCAATTCCATCTCAGTAGCTCAGCGGTAGGTTGCCGGCTGAACGAAGATCCGTGGTTCGATCCCCGGTTGGGTAGCAAGGTTCTTTACAATGGCTCCCTAACGAATCAACCCTGCAGGTAGGTAGCGATGTAATGTTAGGGTCTGAAATTGACCCTAGTACGATTAGTACAGATTCAGTGAACTCTGGCATGTTGAGCTCCGGCTTCAAATCGAGAGACCGCAATAACCACGTAAGATACTAACCTGGGTAAAAAATAGTAGTATCAGCAGGTTAACCTGGGATAAAAATATAAAGAGGTGGTCAGTCAGTTTGCTAAGTTTTCACGCCAATCTGACATAAGTGGGGGGAGAATGCAGAGTTTCCTTCAACGATAAGAGCATGCAATTCCGTCCCAGTAGTTAAACAGTAGAGTGTCTGCTGACCAGCACGAAGATACGTGGTTTGAATTCCGTGGTTAGGAAGTAAGGTTCTTTACAAGCTACTGTAAGATTGTACCATGAACGGTACCCTAACAGACATGTGCCAAACCACAAAACATTTGCGCGTTTCACCGGCATCTGTGTGAAATTGGTAAAATTGCTAGCAAATAAAAATATTGTTCCCACTTTCTGCCTTTCATTCATGTACTAACAGAACCCTCTAGCAGCAAAGTGACATACATCCATTACGAAAATATATTTGTTTTACTCGTCTGTATCTTAAACTAAATTTTGTACAGAGAGTTTTGAGAATTACTCTGTAGGTAGAGCTTAGATTATGACTAATATCGATTCAATATCGAATCTCGTAGGGGATAGGGGGCGTCGAAGGATTTCCGCTTCCGGTTTCTTCGCAATGCCGGTTCAAAATTTTCATTTTCTTTCAAACATCTATTTCTCGAAATCAGCGTCAGATACAGCTTAAATAATGACTGATATGGATTTAGCAACACGTTTCTGAGGAGGTAGATGATTAAATTGAGAATTATAATTTAATAATTACGACCGTTTAGATTGAATATTACGATTTTATAATTACGACCCCTTAGATTGAGGATTACAATTTAATAATTACGACCCCTTAGATTGAGGATTACAATTTTATAATTGCTAATTATCAATAATTCTCACTATTAACAAATCTAACTATCTATAATCTATGATTTTTCATGTTTTCTTTTATAATGCATCATAAATTCCTTTATTTGAACCCATATATATAAAGTTAACAATTTCTCTTAATGATAAGTTATAAAATATTGATGTTTTGTATATGAAATAATACACATATTTGAAAATACACAACGATAAATTATGACATTGCGTTATCAAACAAGCATTATATAAATAATAAATTAACGTATTGAAAAATGTAAAGGTAATTTTCTACCGCAACGTCCAATTACTTAATGTTTCTATAAGCAACTTTAATGGTACTTCCGCTGCTAACAGGTAACTGTTTTACACTCCTCACATTTTCAAAGATATTTATCAGCGCTGATAAACTTACAATTATCTAAATTCTCCGAAGAAGCGATATTATATCCCGAGGATTCCAGTAAAACCTAAAATTATCAAAACGTGATCTTACTCACAATTCGAAACTCTATATTCTGGAAAGGATTTGTTATGGCAGCAAAGGTACATTCGAAAATGCAGAGATTTGTACTCCCTGGATTTTTTCTTGCATCACATTTAAAACTCATTTTGCTGGTGCTCTAAAATGTAAAAAGTCTGATGTAGGCAACATATGACTTTCCTTATAAAATGCAATGAATTTACCACATTTACAGTAAAAAAAAAAGTAGGTTTTTCTTCTAGTAGATACTTATATTCTTTCCAAGATATTGAATTTTCGTCAATTAGTCGTCATTTACATTGATTTAGCTTCATTTTATCCTTTTGGCGAGATTTTTGTTAATTTGGCAACATTTGAAAAAGCCGCCAAGTTGGTGACATTCTGCCAAATTCTTCGCAAAAATCTCGCCAAGAGTTATGGAAGGAGAAATAAGTTATTATTATAGCAGATAAATGACTATTGGCGTTCAAATACAAATGTATTACTCAAAGTATCTTTTCTCATGAATGGAACGAGCTAGATCCACGAAAATGATGTCACCTAATTTATTGCATGATATTATATATGAAAGGTGAACCTGTTCCTCAACAGTTAATATTTTTTTTTAATTTATGGAATTTTTTGATAAATTTATTTGAAAAATGTGCAATATCTCGAGAACGGTTCATGCTAGCGTTCAAAAGTTTATGCCAATCGTTTTCTACGAAAAAATTGCATTATATATATATATATATATATATATATATATATATAGAAATGTTAATTTGCGTAAATATATTAAAGGTTTTGAATTTTTGATGATTTTTTCAAAATTTCACTCGAAAATTTAGGGGGGGAGGGGTTAACATTCGATTGCGTTTAAAAACAATAGGCTTCTAGTATTCACGGATTGTGATTTTTGTACCGAATTTCATTCGAATCGCTTCATTCATTCGTGAGATATCGTCTCCACAGACACACACACTCACACACACAGACATCACCTCAAAAGTGTTTGATTTGTGATCAGGGATGCTTGAAACGTGCTCTCCCGTCGAAAACTGGATTTCGAATTTTCGACCCCGTCACAATACTTTCCTTATACATTATGTATATAAGGAAAGTAATAAGACTTAACGGTGGAAAGTACAAATCAAATCGATCAGCAATTACTCTTAGCATGCTTTTTAACACTTTACAACATAGTTGAAAGTGTTTATGACTTTGTTCATTCTGTCTGTCTGTCTGTCTGTCCGTTAGCACGATAACTGCCATAAAAATGACTTTACCAAAATGAAATTTTAGTATGTTTTTCAGACGGTCTGTGGGACCTATGGGAATATAAATAAATAATATCACCCAATTAGTTTTTTATTGAACCCGGGTTGAAAAAATGAAATACATTGAACCCTATGGGACCCAATTTTTCAAACATATTTTAAGCAAATTTAAAATTCACAAATCGCTTCGAAATTTTTAAGAAATATTCACATTACCCCATAAAATATATATAAAAAATTTCAGTAAAATATGTTAAGTAGTTTTTTAATTAAAAATTATTTAATATGCGGAAAAAATACAAATTCAATTAAATTCTGACTTTTGGAATATCCTCCGGAAAGAAAAAAGAGATATATTCTATAATAAATATCTTTCCAAGAGTTTAATCATTTTGTATATGAGAGAGGCTTCACATTTTAAAATGAATTTGGTAGATAACAATTTTTCAAATTTTTTTTTAATTTTAAAAAACTCGTCATGATATACTTATTTGATGGCATTTTTAATGCACTTTCCTACGTCCTAGAGAGTTAAAATTTGGTACACAGCCTAAATTTGTTGAACATTTTATTCTACAAAAATTTGGTGGATCTTTAAATATAGATCATACATTTTTTTTCGAAATGGCCTGCAAATAATCCCCGTTCACTTCCATAAATCATTGTTGTAATATTGTTAAAAATTCTGATGTGGGCAACACATGTCTTGCAGACTCATATTCACGTTCTCTTTATTTCTTCAATAATAATTTGAGTTTATCTGCACAAAATAACAGCCATAAGTATTTTAAATGGCATTGAATTTGCACTTTATACTTAAATTTGGTTCTCATTTGATAGCTGGACTTATTGTCAAAGGTGGCGTAGCGAAAACGCGTAAAAACTAGAATATCTCAAGAACGGCTAGTCTTAGAGTAATGGGGTTAGTTTTATTCTTTTTGTTGCCAAAAATCACGTATAAAATAGGAATTTAATTGATATAATTGAGCACACGTAGTCCTTTATTTTTATATTTAACGATTTTTGAGGGCCATTTCACAAAAATATCCCGTTCCTTTTTCCTGAATCGTACTAGAATAACCTACAAATAATTCATGTACCAAATTTTTGTTAAATTTGGTATATAAATCACTTGTAGGTTATTGAAATATTATACAGTAAATTTTGTTAAATTTGTTCCATTAGTTTTTATCTAGAGTGGATAAAGGCAATTTCTGCGTCCATTTCGCAAAGAAGGCAGATTCTTTTATTACGAATCGTACTATAATCTAATGAACATCAGGATTTCCCACAAAAAACATACATACCAAATTTTATGAAATTCGGTCCATTAGATTTTCAATTAGAGTGGATAAAATATCCTCACAGACACACAGAAACATACACAAATACACTCTTGCACACACAGTCCTTTTCCTAAAAATAGTTTTTTCGTGTTCTAGAAGTCCCAAAACGTGTAGATCCTACGAAAATTCGAGTTCCGATCTTCGGCACGATTCCAATACTTTGAATACATACCCATAGACACACACACACACATATTATCTGCGTATCTGTGTATTATCTGTGTATTTAAATTTCGTGTCTATGCAATTACAATAGTTGTGATTTTAAATGATCCCTAAACTTTTATTATTTCTTCATCGAAACCAAATTTTAACTTATGCAAAATGCAAATATCTGAAGCGATTGTAAGGTGAGTAACATAAGAATTGCTGACTTTTTTTCACACAAAATTATTTTGCTCTGGAGTCTGGAATGCAAGCTATATGAATGAAATATTCATTGATTTTGGATAGGGATATTAAGTATAATGAATTACTAAGTATAATAAATACTTAGTATTACTAAGTATATAAAATATTTAAGTATAATAAATTACTGTAATACTGTGATAATGTAAAAAATATCACCACTGAATGTATCACATTTTAAAAATTTTTAAATGAAATTGCATTTTAGTGGGAAAGTGTTTCATAATCAATGCTTATGCATGATTGATTTTTCTTGATAGTTTATACAATTGTAGAGCTGATTATATTTGGAATTATGTAAAAAATTATTTCGATATGTTTCACCGTGAATACTGCCATCAGTACAGTGTCTTTAAAATACTATGAATTCGCAAAATTTCCATCTAATTTTTCAGGAACAGATGAAATATTTGAAAACTGGAGTTTGCTAAACATCGTTTCTTTGGGAAAAACCTGAAACAAAATTAATATTTTACTTTTTTATTTGTATATCACATTAAATAATTAAAACATAAATAGTTGTTCGAAGCACATAACATAAAAAAAATGTATTGTATACACCCATATCACATACATTTTAAGTACTAATTATTGTGAATTAATACATAATAAATAAATTTATATAATATAAAAGTAATAATAAATTTTTTTTGAATAATATAGTTACGTTTATTACAAACTTTTACAACTCCCCCCCCCCCCCCCGAGTGATAATATTTTGCGTTTGCCACTATTGCAAGCTAATAAAGGCCGTAGCAAGAAACGAAGTCGAAGAGGTGCTGTAGTGAAATCCAAATGGCGCTCCATAGCAGCGAAAAGGGGGATTCACTATGGACCTATTTTTTCGAAAAGTGTTAAAGTATTATGTTTTACAGTATTCGTAGATATTGCCCTATCTAAAAAAAAGTAAATTGAAATATTAAACAAGGAAGATCAATCATGCTTAAAGCACTGATTATGAAACACTTTCCAACTTCAATGCAATTTTATTTAAACATCTCTGAAATGTAATACATTCCTCGGTAATATTTTAAAACTTATCACAACACTACATTAATTTATTATATTTGAAAACTTAAACCTTCATCCAAAAAAATGAACTTCATTCAAATGACAGCATTGAAATATAAATTGCCTGGTTTAAACATCTCTAAAATGCGATACATTCCTCGGTAATATTTTTAAAATTATCATAATACTACAATCATTTATTATATTTGAAAACTTCGTCGAAAACAACTGACATTCATTCAAATGACGTCATAGAAAAAATAACACGCCTGGCTCTCTCTATAAAAGCAGCATTTCATTTATAACATTTCCCCATTCATTTCATTCATCACAGTACTAAAATAATTTATTTTATTTAAAAACTTAAGACCATGGACCTACAAGTAATTAAATTCTATACTTAAAACTTCATCGAAAAAAATCGTCCTTCTCTCTGTAAAATCAACGAATATTTCATTCATATCAGCTATGCTGACTCCATGAGCTAAATTATTTTGCGTTAAAGAAATACAGCAATTCTTATACAACTCATCCTACATATTTTGCTGTTTACATTTTACATAAGTGAAAAATAGGCTTTGTTGTAGAAATAATCAAATTTGGATGAGCATTTAAACTCAAAAATATTATAATTGCGTTGTTTCAGTATGTCGATGCACAGAATTTAAGCAAAAATAAAACGGTTTTAGAACGGATACAACACTCAATATGAATTAAAAAGAACTTTAAAAATCACGATTTTGAGACAAGGTGGATGCCATATTTCATTTTGAAGTGGGTCACGTGATCTTTTCATATCATGGTCACGTGATCGCTTCATATAAGAGGTGAAATTATTATTTTAATTTTTATTTTAAAAACTACTGAATATATTTTGCTGAAATTTTTTTTATACATTTTATGGAATAATTTGAATATTACCTAAAATTTTCGAAGCAATTTGTGAATTTTAAATCCGCTTAAAAAATGTTTGAAAAATTAGGTCCCATAGGGTTCAATGTATTTCATTTTTTCAACCCGGGTTCAATCCAAAACTAATTGGGTGATATTATTCATTTATATTCCCATAGGTCCTACGGACCGTCTGAATAACATACTAAAATTTCATTTTGATCAAGTCATTTTTACGGCAGTTATCGTGCTAACGGACAGACAGAATGAATGAACAAAGTCATAAACACTTTTCAACTTTGTTGTAAAGTGTTAAAAATGCAGAACTTTCCTTATCGGAGGCCACTATTGTTACCAACGTAATAGTTTCAATTGATGCTAATACTCAATTTTAGCCATTATTTCATAATGAAACTATTAATTAATATTAATTAACCGTCCCAGTAGCTCAACGTTACAGCATCGACTACCAGTTCGAAGATACAGGGTTCGATTCCCTGTTGGAGCAGCAAGGTTCTTTACAAACTTTTAGTAAGAAGTACTAACTCTGACATATATTCAGTGATCCAGGCCTACCGATTGTTCAAACTCACTGCTGTTTGGAAAATACTATTTATTACATCTAGATCTCTGTATTTACATCATTTCAATAACATGCATTTTTATCGCCGTCTCCGTGTTTATTTAGGATATAAGCGTAATTTCGAGTAGAGAGGAAGATACGACGAAAAGTTGAATGGGCCTACCTGGTTGACTCAAAGACATTTGAACCTCGGTTCAGGCACATGTTAAACGCCTGTTTTTATGACATGCTAAACAACGCAACCCGCTGAAAACAGGTTAGGGTCTGGAATCTCTTTCTTTTTATCCTAAACAAAAGCTTTCTGAGATCTTTTTTTTTTTCCAAGTTATTCATATGAGAAGTCGTAAATTTTTCAAAAGAGAGGGGTTTTTCCAGATATTTTACCACGCAGAATTTGTATAGAGCTTTCTTAATTGCAGTATGTTTTAAACATTTCACAAGCCTCTAGTCGTTTTTAACGTTTTATGTGTAACTTTATTGCACAGTTGCTAACTAGGAAGTAGGTTGAATTTATATATGTGTCAGAAAATTGTCTTGTAGGCGAGTTTCTTACTTCAATGCAATCTTAAAAGCGACAAATCTAAATTTGTTTCTGGCGAATTGTACAATAGAAGTTTCCCTGACAAAATCGTTAGTAAAAATAGATGTTTGCTTACTTTTCAAGGAATTAACTTACGTACTAGCAGGCCACATTTGGAGGTGTCATAGGTCTTATCGTATTTGTTCTGCTGGTTGCTAACTGATTTACACTTTTCTAGACTATGAATGTCATTCACTGATAAATCGCTTGACTCTTGCAAGCATTTTTTCCATTACCATTGTTTTATTGTGTATATAAACAAAATAGATATATAAAAAAGTTGGCAACCTGGCACGTATATTATCCCTTCCATAAATTTTTCACTGCATCAAAACATCCCCCAGATTTTATCAGCAATCTGATCTCTTCTTTTTTGTCAGCGTTGAAGAAAAGCCTTCTTCGTTTCTTCTAGGGAAATAATGATGATGAAATACCCAAACCAACAAAAACTAGTCGCAAATTTTACCGACCACCTGACAAATAACTCAGGCTCAATCATTCCGGAATTCAAAAAGACCCCCTTCCCACCCCCTCTACAAAAAATTTCTGAAAATCCATAGATCACAGTCGAAAGAAGAACCAATTTCGCGGGGACCCTCAGAAGAACAACAATAACACCTTGATTGCTGGAGAGGAGTTCCCCCTCAAATTTGTGAGGGAAGCTACCGACCCCTTACGACAGTTTTATAAAAGGGGCAACCCGTGGCAGGCGATTGTGGGGGCCCCCAGGTGTCCCATTCGAGCAATTGCTGGAATGATATTTACACTTTTACCTGTGCCGGTCACGCCAAGTTTGTGGTGAAGTATCGCTTGCGACTCTAAATAGATGGCACCACCTTTGTGAATAAGACTAATAAATAGCTGAATCGCAATACGGGTAATATTTATGTAGAAGAGTGTCTAAACGTGGGGTCAAATATGGGGTGTAAGAGATTGTTCTGTTGCATCCCGTGTAATTTTGATTCTGAATTTTTTTTATGGCGAACGATAAGCACAAATTCAATCAAAATTTGCAACCGATTTATTTAAATTTTCATTTATAAATGTAATGCATTCATTAAAAGCAATTCATTCATTTTTAAATAAATTATTTATTAATTTTGTTTTTCATTCCTTTAAAATTAAATCATTCATTTTTACTTTCCTTATATACATAATGTATAAAGAAAGTATTGTGACGGGGTCGAAAATTCGAATTCGAGTTTTCGACGGGCGAGCACGTTTCAAGCATCCTTGATCACGAATCAAACATTTTTGATTTGATGTCTGTGTGTGTGTGTGTGTGAAAGTATGTTGTTGTTGAGACCCAGACCGTCCGACCTACCAGAAAGGTGAAAGTATGTGTATGTGTGAAAGTATGTGTGTGGTGTGAAAGTGTGTGTGTGTGTGTGTGTCTGTGGAGACGATATATCACGAACGAACTGAGCGATTCTAATGAAATTTGGTACAAAAATCACAATCCGTGAATACTGGAAGCCTATTGTTTTTAAACGCAATCGAATGTTCAGAACCCCCCCTAAATTTTCGAGTGAAATTTTGAAAAAATCATCAAAAATCAAAACCTTTAATAAAATTACTCAACTAGACATTTCTTATGTAATTTTTTCCTTAGAAAACGATTGACATAAACTTTAGAACGCTAGCATGATCCGTTCTCGAGATATTGAACATTTTTTCAAATTAATTTATCAAAAATTCACATAAATTAAAAAAAATATATTAACTGTTGAGAAACATGTTCACTTTTCATATGTGATATTCTGCGATAAATTTGGTGACATCATTCTCGTGGATCTAGCTCGTTCCATTCATGAGAGAAGATACTTTGAGAAATACTTTTGTATTTGAACGCCAATAGTTATTTATCTAGTATAAGAATATCTTATTTCTCCGTCCATAACGCTTGACGAGATTTTGGTGACAATTTTGGCGGAATGTCGCCAACTTGGCGGCTTTTTAAATGTTGCCAAATTAACGAAAATCTCAAATAGATAAAAATGACGCTAAATCAATGAAAATAATGACTAATTGAAGAAAATTCAATATCTTGGAAAGAATATAAGTATCTACTCTAAGAATAACATTTTTTTTAACTGTAAAAGTAGTAAATTCATTGCATTATGTAAGGAAAGTCATGTGTTGCCCACATCAGATTTTTTTTTTCAAGGAACTGATGCTTTGAGCTAATTTGTAAATATTGTTTTATTTGTTTTGTATATTATTTCCTTCATTTAACATGAATCGATCTATTTATATCTTCATTGACATTAAGTATTGTAGGTTGATTAATAATTCAATCAATTCATAATTTCACACGCTAGTATCCCATTTTTGCATAGACAAAGGCAGAGGTAAATTCACTGATCAAATGACTAAGTTATTACTTTAAGTCAAACTCCAGAGAAGGTCCTCCATTTTCTTCAACACGAAGTTCAGTTTGAAACTGTCACAAATTTGAATTCAATTATGTGATTTTTAATAAATTTTAATTCAATTGCACTGTATATATTTCCTAAAATATTGAAATTCAAGAGTACTGAAATTGTTAAAGAGCAACTTGAACTTACTGGACCTGACGGCGGGGACCGAATCAAGTGAGTTGGGGGCCCCTTTTTATGTAAATTGGTATCGCTAGTGTATTTCCTTTTATTGCGACATAAATAAAGTTAGCATATTAATAACCCTTTAAATGATTGTTTTGGGAAGAATATGTCTATTATAAATATTTATATTTTCATTCTTTTACATCATGCAAAATAAAATAGTCAAGAATTAATTACAAAATCAAAATCCAATAGGATATAACCATGGCATCAACATAATTGGACTTTTACGTGAAATATAAACTATACACCGTGAGGATAAAAAATCTGATGTGGGATATATATATATATATATATATATTACAAGTAATCATAAAAATCTTCAATTAAATAATACCTTAAAAATTATCAGCAGCTTAAGCGCGGTATTTTTGCAAAGGGAATAATTTATAACCTCCAGTCTTGATATTTGAAACTATAATATTTAAACAACTTATTTATTAAAAATAGTCACTTCACAATATTACAAACTTAGCATCAAATATTGCGCAAGTTGTGGTATATGGAATGTGTTTTTCTACATACTTTATTTAATACTGCTTGTTTATTATAGACCTGAGTTTAATACTTTCTTCCTTCAGGCTTTTACTAACAAGCAATTTTCTTTGGTATTTCTCGGGTATATATATTACAAGTAATCATAAAAATCTTCAATTATATATATATATATATATATATATATATATATATATATATATATATATATAATAAAAATGATTTATGATAAGCCAAAAGAATAATAGAGATACAGTTAATAACTTTATTTGCTTGTTATATTACAAAGTACTTACGACTCATTACCTATCAAAAACAGAGGTAGTTTGGTGATTAATTAAACGGTTAAAGTTCTGGATGATTTACTAAAATCCTTGGTTACAAGTATTTTAATGTTCTGTCCTGACTTTTCAAACCAGCATACTAAACAGCACGAAACAAAAAAATCTGATATGGGCAGTACATGACTTTCCCTGCAGACTCAAATTTACATTTTATTTATTTCTTTAATAATTCATTAGATTGAGTTTAATTGCACCAAAAAACCCTAAATTTGCATTCTTAATTCAATTTTTTTTATTTGGTAATTGGACATTTTTCGATAGTGACGTAACAAAAATGCAAGAAATCTCAAATATCTTGAGAACGGTTAGTCCTAAAGTATAAGGGAGTGTGTTACATTTTCCGCGTCAAAAATTGCTTATAAAGCAAGCATTTAATTCATACATTTCAGCATATGTAGTATTTATTAATTTTGCGATTTTTGCGGACAATTTCGTAAAAAAAGGCGGGTTTTTCTTTTTCGAATCGTACCAAAATCTAATCAGCGCCAGAGTATCCCACAAGTAACTTATCTGCCAAATTTTGTGAAATGTGGTCGATTACTATTTTAGCTAGGGTGGATACATGAAATTTTTGCGGGCCATTTAGTAAAAAAAGGCAGGTTGTTCTTTTCCGAATTGTACCAAAAGCTAATCAGCACCGAAGCATCCTACAAGTAATTTATCTAGAAAATTTTGTGAAATTTGATCAATTAGTATTTTAGCTAGAGTGGATACATGAAATTTTTAATGGCCATTTCGCAAAAAAAAGTGGGTTCTGTTTTTACGAACCCTATCAAAAACTAATGAGCAGAGTCTCACCCAAGTGACTTACACACCAAATTTTATGAAATTCGGTCCATTAGTTTTTTAGTTAGAGTGGATATATACATTGCACAGACAGACAGACAGACACACACACACATACAGACGTCACGCTAAAAATAGTTTTTTCGTATTCTAGAGGTCTCGAAGCGTGTAGATCCGTCGAAAACTCGAGTTGTGATTTTCGGTATGATTCCAATACTTCCCATATGCATTACAATCTATTGCAGGGAAAGTAGAAATTATGTCATCATATGGATCTCTAAGAAGAGTTGCGCGTAGAAACCTCAGGCATGTATGTTTTCCTCTGAATAAATGAATGTATAAATTAATATGTAATGGCATCCTTTAAAAGTGTCCTTATGCCACGATCAAACATGCAAGAATTGTAAACCATACGAGAGCAGTTTGATCACAAGTTATCGACGACAACTTACTTGTATTCAAACTGATCTCGTACAGTTTACAGTTCCTTCTTGTTACATTGTGGCTCTTGAAAACCTCTTAAAAAGTTAACACTACATTACATATTAATTTATACATTGATTTATTCAGAAGACAATATAAATGCCGGAGGTTTCTAAGTGCAACTCTTCTTGGGAGTTCATAGGATGACATAATTTTTTGTCCTGACGTCCATATTTCGCGTAAAAGTCCAATCATGTTGATGTCATGGTTATATCATATATGGATTTTGGTTTTGTAATTCATTCTTGATTATATTTTATCGTGTTATTTCTAAATGTATGTTCCCAGCGAGTGCGTGAAGAATTATTTTTCGGGGACTATTACAGATATAGCTTAAATGACGACTGAATATCTATTTAAATTCCAAAGGAGGTCGGAGTATTCCCTAAGGATTTCCACTTCCGGTTTTTTTTTTTTTCAGTTTCGATTCAAATTTTTTTTAAAAATATCTGTTTCTCAGGATTGACTATAGATATAGCTTAGATAATGACATGATATGGATTCAACATAGAACTCCAAATAGGAGTTCAATAAAGATATCCATTTCCGGTTCTGGAGATGTCCCTTCCATTTTTTTTTAAAATTCGCATGACTGTACAAAATAAGTATGCAAAAGATAATAAGTATGCAAAACATAAAATTACATGATTAACATTTACGTCAACAATGAAGTGTACTCACGATTTGCCACCATCATATGAAGCTTTTTAACACTTTACAACAAAGTTGAAAACTGTTTATGACTTTGTTCATTCTGTCTGTCTGTCTGTCTGTCTGTCTGTCCGTTAGCACGATAACTGCCGTAAAAATGACTTAATCAAAATGAAATTTTTAACACTTTACAACAAAGTTGAAAAGTGTTTATGACTTTGTTCATTCTGTCTGTCTGTCTGTCTGTCCGTTAGCACGATAACTGCCGTAAAAATGACTTAATCAAAATGAAATTTTAGTATGTTGTTCAGACGGTCTGTAGGACCTATGGGAATATAAATGAATAATATCACCCAATTAGTTTTGGATTGAACCCGGGTTGAAAAAATGAAATACATTGAGCCCTATGGGACCTAATTTTTCTAACATTTTTTAAGCGGATTTAAAATTCACAAATTGCTTCGAAAATTTTAGGTAATGTTCAAATTGTTCCATAAAATATATAAAACAAAATTCAGCGAAATATATTCAGTAGTTTTTTAAATAAAAATTAAAATAATAATTACACCTCTTATATGAAACGATCACGTGATCATGATATGAAACGATCACATGACCCACTTCAAAATGATATATGGCATCCATCTTGTTTCAAAATCGTGATTTTTTAAAGTTCTTTTTAATTCATATTGAGTGTTGTATCCATCCTAAAATTACTTTATTTCTGCTTAAATTCTGTGCATCTACATACTAAAACAACACAATGACAATATATTTGAGTTTAAATTATCATTCAAATTTGATTATTTCTACAACTAAGCCTATTTTTCATCTATGTAAAATGTAAACAGCAAAATATGTAGAATGAGTTGTATTAGAATAACTGTATTTCTTTAACACAAAATAATTCAGTCCATGGAGTCTGCATGGCTGATATGAATGAAATATTAATTGATTTTATAAACAGAAGGACGATTTTTTTCGATGAAGTTTTAAGCATAAAGTTTATGAATTGTAGCTCCATGGTCTTAAATTTTAAATAAAATAAATTATTATAGTATTGTGATGAATGAAATGGAGAAAGTTATGAATGAAATCCTGCTTTTATAGAGAGATCCAGGCGTGTTATTTTTTCTATGACGTCATTTGAATTAATTTCAGTTGTTTTCGATGAAGTTTTCAAATATAATAAATTATCGTAGTATTATGATAGATTTAAAAATATTACCGTGGAATGTATTGCATTTTAGAGATATTTAAACCACGCAATTTATATTTCAATGTCGTCATTTGAATGAAGTTCATTTTTTTCAATGAAGGTTTAAGTTTTCAAATATAATAAATCAATGTAGTATTGTGATAAGTTTTAAAATATTACCGAGGAATGTATTGCATTTTCGACTTTTTTAAATAAAATTGCATTGAAGTTGGAAAGTGTTTCATAATCAATGCTTTAAGCATGATTGATCTTTCTTGTTTATTTTTGCTAATATTTTCCAGTGTCATATAAGAGAATTTAAATTCCCTATTGGTTTTGTGGTCAGAGTCATTTATTTATTTATAAATCCTCTCATATAGCCATTTTGTTGTTTTAAAACTTTATATTTTATGTATATACATAAGTAAATTTGAAGGACTAAGAATCACTTTCGAAAACGAAACTACGTCTTTTTTGTTTGCGAAATAAAAAATAAAGTTAATATCAAGATTTTTATATATGTTTTTATTATCTCCAATATTCATACATTGAATCATAATAGAAAATATGGCTTTTACTAACGAGTTTTGTGATAAAAAATAGTCACTTATTTTTTTAATATCATGTATTAATTAATTAATGAATTTTATAAAATTTTATTTATTCATAATTAAATTTATTTAGGGTCGTTTAATTCAACAAAAATTTTTCTCATTTTTCAAAATGTTTAACTGGTTCAATTTCTCCTTTGATAATTTTTTAGCTGGAAACTCGCCAATTCGTTGGCTTCTCAAGCCAGTGAATCAGATACATTTAAAGTTTATTGATGCTAATAAGTGCTGTCAATGTTCTCAACCAAGGCTAAACTATAATTTTTACAAATAAATGAAAGTTCACTGAAAAATGATAGACAGTTAGTTGTATCAATTTACAAGGGATTACCACTTCTTCATAGAGAATAATGTTATCAGTTTCTTAAATTTCAAAGAATATGTATTCTAATTAGTGCAAATTAAAAACAATTCCACGTAGTTCAAGTTTTTACATTATCCACCAAAATAGAATGATGCCTCCCTATTGAATGGAAAGTACACAACAAACCACAAAAATCTTCACTTCGATTTAGAATCGAAACCGATTCTTAGCGGTACAGTGTATGAAAGAAGTCCATAAGATTTTATTTCTGTCAATATTGGTGCAAACTTAATGTTGATGCAGACTTAATTTCACTTCAAAATATCAATTGACTGGAATCAGGAATTACACCTGGTCCTCCTGGATTGCTGCCAATTATGTTACCAGTTACACAGCTCCAGTCATGCAAAGAATTTACTTGTATTTCATAGTATTCTCTCTGTCTTAGAAACACGGGGTTTGGGGGGAACGGCAGTATAATACTTTAATGCATTAAGCCCCTACTGGGCAGACGCAAAAATGAAATTGGATCTGTATTACACTAGGTCTTCAACCAGTGACACCTCTACGGCCATATAAGGAATTATATTGAATTATAATAATAAAGATGATATCACATCTGTTCTAAATACAGTTATAAAATCAGCGACATAACATCATAGATAAAAGGTAATTTAATAAAACCATCCTCCAAGACGTACATAGCTTTAAAAATTCAGAGCGCTTTCGGGAATTACTATACCTTTCATCAGTGGCTATACGAAACAGTAAACGTGAAATGCTTATATGTAGACCAGATCAGCAGACATATTTGCATAAATAAACAAAATAATGGTAGTACAAGCAGGCTATTAAAATTAATCAATTACAAATTTGGGGATTATACCGAAGAGATTTAATTTAAAAATATTTTACAAAGAAAAGACACAATTAAAAAAATGCAGCCAAGCACAATTACAATAAAATGATATCACAGATAACTGTGAAGACGTTTGACATGCATAGAGTCGAGAACGAGTCGCCAGGCGTAACTTAGAATTTGAACAGGATTAAAATTACAAATGGAATCACGGTAGATATACCGTGATTCCATTTGTAATTTTAACAAGGATTCATAAAGAAGGATATTACGTGGGTTATTACAACGAATTAAACTGACCCAGTTACCTGTGACATCATTTTATTGTAATTGTGCTTGGCTGCATTTTTGAATTGTGTCTTTTCTTTGTAAAATATTTACCACTTGTTTAATTGAAATCTCTTGGGTATAACCCCTAAATTTGTATTTGTAATTGGTTAATATTAATAGCCTGTTTGTACTGCTATTATTTTGTGTTTATTTATGCAAATTTGTCTGCTGATATGATCTACATATAAGTTTCCGCGTTTTCGTAGAGCCAATGATGAAGGGTATAGTAATGCCCGAAAGCGCTCTGGATTTTTAAAGCTATGTACGTCTTGTATAATGATTTTATTAAATGACCTTTTATCTATCGCTGATTTTATAATTATATTGAATTTTCTTGCATAATTTGTTTTTGAAGTTATCGTGTCCATGTCCTACGCACACACGCACGCTCATACATACATACACACGCACACATACATACAACACGGACACATACATACACACAAACACACATAAGCACGTTATATTCCATTCCAAAAGTACTCAAAATATGTTTAAGATATCTCAAAATGTGCTCTTCAGTCCAGAATCCATATCTCGAATTTGAAATTTTTCATATAAACTCTTTCTCTATAGTATGGGAAAGTAAATATCTAGCAAAGTGGCTTAATCTTATCAGGGACTGTCATCGCAGTCGTAAAAGCGATAAAAGTCTTATCGAACTGCCAGTCTATTTCGCACATTCGAATAACTACCTAGGCTAAGCACCGTTCGAAGCGCGTTAGTAGGTAAACTGGTTTGAGTGCAAATGGAAATGTTACCTTTTGACATTTTTCTGCGCAACTGAAGATATTTTAACTTCTTACATATCGTGGCCAAAAACCTTTAAAATGGTTCTGGTAATAGTCTGCGACTTTATTCGGTATATACAAACATCCCTTTGAAATTCCTGCAAAAAATACCTGGATCAGAGCAGTTTGTATTCAAATATAATGTCAGAGGGCTCGGGAAATGCCACTTTAAACCATCATTTGTGATATTATTTGATTTTATAATGTTTATAGAATTATTTTAAATATTTTGAATATTTAAAAAGTAAATTTAATAAGAGAAATGTGAATTATCGTTGGTATTTATATATGATCTTTGAAGTTCGACCGGCCCCCACTCCTTCTCTCATTTCTTCTGTTATTTTTTCACTCCTCTATAATGTTATTTAATTATATATAGAATAAATCCTGGATAGATGGTGCACATTTTTTAAACCAATATTCTGAGACCCATGGTGCACAAACAATAAACTTATGTAATCATAATAATTTATTTACATCTAGAAAACATATGCATTAGGATAAAATTAATTTTTAAATCCTTAATAAGCAATTATAATTCATTTTGTAAACCCTTTCATTGAGGCATCTCTTCCGGATGAGTCAGGTGTTACGCTGCACCATAAGGGAGACTCTGAATTTAACATAAATGAATTTTAAGGGACGTACTACAAAAATTCCTTTCTCAAAAAATATATATATTTAAATATAAAAAAAAAATAGAAACACCGAAATTGCAGTATTATAAAAATATTCAAAATTTATTAAATTCGAAAAATGTTTGCTTTTTTTTATTTTAAACTCAGTTTAATAATGCAACCAGCACAGACAAAATAATGACATTAATGAACAGCGGAGTAAGATGAAAATCGACTTAATAACATAATTATGAAAATGTTTCTTATTTATCAAATAACTCTTGAGTGTACCCATTTCTAGGGGGAGAGATGTCACCTCACGGCTTCCTGTCCTTGGATTCAAACATGACGAAATCACAATGAAAACACTCTACACGAAGACCATGTTTCGCTCAATTAAAGAATCCACTGCTATTTCTAGAGTTTTAGCTATAACTTGCAATCTGTGGTAGCACAATAAAATATTTCATGATAAATTCTACAACTCATCTCTTATATTTTTCAATTTCAGGTGAAAAAAGGCACAGGGACACAATACTTTTACCAAACACATTTGCAACACTAAATGGCACAACATTAGTGTTTACAGCATTACCATCTTACGGTAAGTTTCAGAACTAGGATGGGGTGGGGGGTGCGCAATCTATACCGGATGCGGCATCAATCCCGGAATTACCCTAATATTCTGTAGCAAAATAATGTATGTTAAATACGTAGATATTTCAAATACAGAATTTCAAATACAGAGTAATGTAATAGACTCTTATTGTTTTTATAATAGAAAGTCGGTTTTGTGTTCACAGGAGTTGATGCTCCTTTTATTTTTATGCTGAAGAAGTAAGCTCACCTTGATTCCAAAACTGTGTGTTATGTGCTTGTCCTCATTTGCTACGGGATGAATTTGTGTTTGTTGCATGCTACTTTTCGACTCGCATATTCCCCTTGTAATGCAACATTTATTTTTTTATTTTTTTAATTGCGTTAGACTATCAACCCTTTAAGGATTCACAAATTTAAAAATTAGGGGCATTTTCATCAGAAGAATGTAACAAAAATAAATTCAGCTTTTTAACAATAAAATTTTAAATATCTTGAAAACGGCTAGTGATAATTACTAACCACCGGTGTTCCTTCATTTTCAGTTGAAAGTACTTGCACACACATAATAATTTTTAAATCAATAATGATGGACATATTTAAATTATTATACATTTTACTTTCCCTGCAATACATGGTAATGTATAGGGAAAGTATTGGAATCATGCCGAAAATCGCAACTCGAGTTTTCGACGGATCTACACGTTTCGAGACCTCTAGAATACGAAAAAACCATTTTTAGCGTGACGTCTGTGTGTATGTCTGTGTGTCTGTGTGTCTGTGTGTCTGTCTGTGTGTCTGTCTGTGTGTCTGTCTGTGTGTCTGTCTGTGCAGATTTTGTATCCACTCTAACTAAAAAACTAATGGACCGAATTTCACAAAATTTTGTAGGTAAGTCACTTGTGGGCGGGGCTGGTGCTGATTAGTTTTGGGTACGATTCGGAATAAAAGAACCCGCCTGTTTTGTGAAATGGCCCGCAAAAGCTTGTATCCACTGTAGCTGAAAAACTAATAGACCGAATTTCACAAAATTCGGTAGATGAGTCACGTATTGGTCACCCTGGTGCTGATTAGATTTTGGTACGATTCAGAAAAAAACAACCTGCCTTTTTTTACAAAATGGCCCGCAAAAATTGCCAAAATCTAAAATAAAAAACTGGGTATACTCAAACATATCCATTAAATGCTGATTTAATACGTAATTTTTAACGACGAAAAGAATAAGACCAACCCTATTACACTAGGACTAGCCGTTCTCGAGATATTTTAGTTTTTCGTACTTTCCCTACGCCACCTTTGAAAATAAGCCCGGTTACCGAATGAGAACGAAAATTGAATTAAAAGTGAAATAAATTTAGTTAAAATAAAGAGAACGTTAATATAAGTCTGCAGGGAAAGTCATGTGCTGCCCACATCAGATTTTTTTATTTGAGATCATAAATTTGCAATAACCCGAGAACTTTGCATGTTATCGTTTTGTAAATTATGCCGCACGCTTTTAAATGAAAAACTGTATATATAAAATAGCTAATATTGCTACAAATATTGACATAACCATCGGTATATAATTTGCTTTTGAGTTTAAAATAAAAACGTTCTGAAAATTCGAAGCATTTTCGTGGTCCAAGCAAAAAATCAGTAGACCTCTGAAGTGTATTTATTGAAATAATAGTACAAAAATGTATTAGCTGTGTTGTCTTTTAACGGGTACATACACATACTTACAGTGCCAGGCATCTTGTCAAAAGTGTTCAAAGCCTGTAACGTATTCCCCCAAAATCTCATATTCTAAACATTTTAGAAAAAATCATATTTTTTTTTCTACACTGTTGCAACTCCCTGGTGTCTATCCTCCCTTGCTCTAAGAATTATCAGAAGGAGAAACACGTTCTACAGATTTTTAACCAATTTTCAATACAGTGAAACATACCATGTAAAACCCTGACCTTGGTTACAAATTGAGCGAAATATAGCTAACTTTGTAAGTTCTTGTGACCTTTAGAATGTTCGAGAATCGAAGTCGAAAGTGATATATTAAAACGTAACTGGAGCATTCAATTGAATATATTTAATAACAGCCATGCAGGGAAAAGAACTTGTTTAGTTCAGTTTAGTTTCATAAGCTACGGTACTACATTAGCGTAAGCTATTACATAAGCCCGACGAATGCATGAGTAAACCGCTAAGTCCCTCATTCTGGTCCAGGACCAAATTTTGCGTTGTTGCCTTCTGCGGCATCAAAATGTCTTCGTTTGCGCTTGCGCCAACTGGAAGCTGTTTTGTGTATGAAAAGTGTTTTTGGTTCTTGATGTACGAGTGTTCAGTGTAATATCGTGAACACATCAGTACTGTTAGAAGACAATTTCCTTTGTTTATAAACTTTTCGAGTATCTAATTGCTGGTGGCAAAAATGTTGCCATTTGTGCGATTTTATTTATTTACTTATTTTTTAGACATCTATTTCTCAAGATCTGCTACGGACGATGACTAATTTGGGTTCAACATTAAATTCGAAGGAGGAAGATGTTCACTAAGAATTTCCACTTCAGGTTCCTTTTCAATTTCCGGCTCAAAGATTTGCATTTTACTTGAAACATCTATTCGCCAGGAAAGAATATAGAGCTTAGAGGATGATTGATATGGATATGGGCGTATGCAGTATTTTTTCCAGGAGGGGGGAGGATGTTAAACTTGATTCCATTCAAAACTTAGAGATTATTATCAACCTTGAAATATGCATTGTTACAAAGTAAATTTGAATAGATTGTATGCGCATCCCATTTTAAAAATTAGTATGCACCAATTTTTAAAAATTAGTCGATACCACCTTAAAAAAATATTTCTCCTTTCTGAGACAAAGCAACTAAACTAACAAATTGGACATTTATAAACATACGAAATACAATAATCCTAAGTTTTCCATTTAGGTATATGTTTAAATTGTTTTTATTAATAAACGCAGGTAGGAGAAAACACACAGTTGTGGTTGAATGTTCTAATTCCAAATAGCATTTTTCTGATTTTTTTTCTCTGTTATGTTGGCTTTTAATTAAATTAACAATTCTCCAGGGTATGTTTTGGCACCCCCTGAACCCCCCCCCCCTCCTCTTAAATACGCTCATGGATATGAATTCAACATCAAATTCTAGAGGTGGCAGGGTCGCTAAGAATTTTTCTCTTCCAGTTTCTTTTCCATTTCCGGCTCAAAAATTTTCTTGAAATATTTATTTCTCAGAATAGGCTATAGATAAAGGACTGTGTAGATTCAGCATCGAATTTAACAAATGGGGGGGGGGGGGGGGCGTTCACTTAGGATTTCCGGTTTTGGCGATTTCATTTCCAATTTTTGTTTCGAAAATTCATATGAATGTACGAAATAAGCACGTAAAAGAGAATAAAAATATTTTGCTACGTCGAAAATAAAGTATACCACCGCTTGCCATCACAAGGTTCCATCATAAATTTCTTTGTTTTTTATTATAACCCGCAATTGTTTTAAGACTTTGCCAGATTCTTAGAACGTTAATAATTGCATTTAATTCATATTAATACTTATTGCTAGTTAGAATATTGCTGATGTAATCCAGATCTTTGAATTCATTCTTTATCATGACCTTTATTCTCATAATATTCTTTATCATGATTCTGTACCTATGCTAATCTAGAAGATACGAATACGACCTAACAAAACTACACATGACTATGAAAACTTAAAAATGAAATAAAAATATCTAACGTGAAAAATATTAACTTTGATGGATTAGCTGTCGAAGTTAGAATTCATTTTTCTTCTCTCTAAATAGATCCTCCCCTACCAAGCGTATGCTTCTAATCCAATTAAACCAATAAATCCTTTCCCCACCCTTGAACTTTTTTGTTCAATCTTGTGGCAACACCGCATAAACGAATTCGCGCACCCCCGCTTAATAATACTCTACTTGGTCCCCACGTTGAATGTGATTATAATTGAGCAGTACCGCAGTCCATCCCCATAGTTATCAATATTCGTTTACGAAACGGACCGATAGCATCACCGACGCTCATTTCATAATCCTATCCCCCGATTTTGCGGTCAATTAGATTACAGTGTGTTTGGAAGATAAAGATTGCAGTTATATTCCCAACCTATTCTTGGCGGTGATTTGATATGTGAGCGTTTGGGTCAGTGAACAGTAGAGATACGGCGTTTGATAGTGAGTAATGGTGATTCCGAAGCTTAAAACAGTGAATTTTCGAGTGTTTTTCCCCGGAACTGGAAGAATAAATTATTTTTTTACTTTTTAATATTTTTGTAGAGAAATTGTTGTTTGCCCGGATATATTCGAATTTAATATTTTAACGGATAAACAAGATTTAAGATCTCCTGAACTCATTTCAAGAATAATTGGAATTATTCAGAAAGATTGGAAATATGTCCGTCTGTGTGTGTTATTTCTCTTATGGCTCTTCCACTGTTCGAAAGTAGTGTTACTTCACCTATGGCTCTCCCACTGTTCAAAAATAGTGTTACTTCTCTTATGACTCTCCCACTGTTCAAAAGTAGTGTTACTTCACCTATGGCTCTCCCACTGTTCAAAAATAGTGTTGCTTCTCTTATGACTCTCCCACTGTTCAAAAGTAGTGTTACTTCACTAATGGCTCTCCCACTGTTCAAAGATAGTGTTACTTCTCTTATGACTCTCCCACTGTTCAAAAGTAGTGTTACTTCACCTATGGCTCTCCCACTGTTCAAAAATAGTGTTACTTCTCTTATGACTCTCCCACTGTTCAAAAGTAGTGTTACTTCACCTATGGCTCTCCCACTGTTCAAAAATAGTGTTGCTTCTCTTATGACTCTCCCACTGTTCAAAAGTAGTGTTACTTCACTAATGGCTCTCCCACTGTTCAAAAATAGTGTTACTTCTCTTATGACTCTCCCACTGTTCAAAAGTAGTGTTACTTCACTTATGGCTCTCCCACTGTTCAAAAATAGTGTTACTTCTCTTATGACTCTCCCACTGTTCAAAAATAGTGTTGCTTCTCTTATGACTCTCCCACTGTTCAAAAGTAGTGTTACTTCACCTATGGCTCTCCCACTGTTCAAAAATAGTGTTGCTTCTCTTATGACTCTCCCACTGTTCAAAAGTAGTGTTACTTCACCTATGGCTCTCCCACTGTTCAAAAATAGTGTTGCTTCTCTTATGACTCTCCCACTGTTCAAAAGTAGTGTTACTTCACCTATGGCTCTCCCACTGTTCAAAAATAGTGTTGCTTCTCTTATGACTCTCCCACTGTTCAAAAGCAGTGTTACTTCACCTATGGCTCTCCTCTCCCACTGTTAAAAAATAATGTTGCTTCTCTTATGGCTCTCCCACTGTTCAAAAGCAATGTTATTTCACTTATGGCTCTCACTTATATCAACATGGCCGCCAATGGGGAGGAGAGGGGTTAGATGATTGCATAACATTCCGAGACACATAAACAGATAATAAAAAAACTTGTAACTTAGAATGCACTATATGAAACTGAACATTTGCTGCATGAGGGCGCTAAAATTATGTCTGCAGCTCTGTTGGGAGAGAAGTTAAGATAACTGAAGAATCAATGTATCTACCGATGTTAACTTTTATGTGTAGATACATTAAAAGAAAAACTAGAACTAGATAAACTGTCTTGCAATTTTCCAAATTAGAATTATCGGAATTCTGAGGATTTCAAAATAATGATATAATTCTTGAAACAATGTTGGTACTATACTGTATCATAGACGTAAAAGACTATATGTCTATGAATTGTATGGGGAGGGATTTATTATTTGAACTGCGCTGTGGATGTTGATAGTATCGAGATAGTTTATATTAACACAGCTATGTCGATTTCATTCATCAACGTCACTAAACTGTTGCCAACTTAATAAAACAATATTTTTAACAATTTTTTATGAAATATTTGAAATAAAAATTTGAGTACGAAATGTGAAAGTGATATATATTTTCTTTACATTCTGATAATGATTGTGATGCAAGTTAGTTCTACCCTCACAGCAAAGATCGTCATATGTGTGACAGTGACGTTGTAGTCACGTGACACCTGGGTCACAATGTGACATGATATTTGTGACGTCTATGCGACGTTACGTATTAGTAACTTTGTAACTTCATTGTGACTATATTATGTGACCTTTCCACAATTTAATTAACACGTAACAATGTGACGACATTACAATGGCAATTACAATTTGACGTCACAAACAAGTTAATATGCGACGTCACAAACGACCATGCAAATGACCAAAATGACTTCACTGTGACCTCAATATGACATTGCTGAGACGTCCTATGACGTCCCAAAGTCACAGTGTGACGTAAATCTTACGCCACTGTGAAAAAAAAATGCTGTTAGGGTAAGGACTATGAATGTATGAGACAGTCGAGTGACGCTCTTATTACAGATATTTTTAATTTTTCATACTACAGAGTAAAGACGATATAGATTTCTCGAATTTTTTTATTTTCTTATACTATTGTACAAAGTGTTCTTTTCCTGAAACTTTTCTAATACAATGTTTTGACGAATAGAACCTACCGAACACAATTCTAGCAATTTTGAAAATATGTATGTGTCTGTATGAATATATCTGTGAGGTGTAGACAAGATAACTTAAGGATGAATGTTCGTACCAATATGGAATTTTATATACGGATACATTATGTACAAAACTATAACTTGTAGATGTTTTAATAATTTTCAGTTGAACTCAAATTATTAGAAATGAAAAACTTTCATAGCAATATTTTTTATGAAAAAATGTTCCAGAACAATGACAGTAATATAGGCAAAGCTGGGAAATAGTAGTATGAAATATGTTACGAACGTAAAGGGTTTTAAATTAACATATAATATTATGTTCTAATCCATTGGTATGACATACCTGATGTCAACCAACTTAAAGAAGTAACTTAAACATCTGACAAAAAATATTAAAAGAACAATTTAAAAAATGAAAGTATATTGAAATACATTTATTATATTCTGATACTGATTATGATACAGTGGAACTGGACAATATGAAATAGGAATGTATGATAATTCTGGAGTTTCTTTTAGATTTTGACAAAATTGCATCTTTACAACACACTTAACACATGTCAAGCACTTGGAAAGAGGAACTGTATATGGTCATATATAAATTCAGAAATTTTGGACAAAAACGTGCTGCAGATTAGAGTATGAAGTTGACCTATTTTATTCGGAAGTCGAAATTCTCTGTATGATTTAAATACACGATGATTTCAGTTATTTTATTAAAAGGTTTTCTAAAAAGGATAAAACCTCACTTAGTGATTATATAACGAGAAATTTATAACTGTAGTGTACATAAAGTTCCTCATAGTCATAACTTTCGCAAAATATAGTAACAGTGCTACAAAAATTCAGCACTCTTAACTGTGCACAATGATTATTATTAATGAAAAAAACTTTTTCGTTACATTAAAATATACACAGCACTCGTGTTATTTGCAAGATTCTCGTATAGGGGTGGGACAATATATACAGAGATATAGATAGCATAATTATACATATTACAATCGGTTTAGAAGATTAAATCATTAAATGACAGGTTGTATATTAAATATATTTGCTATTGTTTTACATTGATTTTACTCCACTTACATTGCAATCATCATGTTATAGAGCGATGCAAATATGCAAAGCTTCGTGTTAATTTGAATGACTTGAATTTTGTCATTGATAGATGGATCTGCAATAACGCCCTAGAGATACCGAAGTCAAGCAACATCGGGCGCGGGCGCGGTTAGTACATGGGTGGGTGACCACCTGGGAACACCGCGTGCTGTTGGCACATTTCGGGCGCAGTAGCCCGATGGTTTGCACGCTGGATTTGCAGACTGCCACAACTGCCGCCGTGTTCATGCGGAGTACGATCACGTTAAACATGTGGGTCCGTAAGTCCATTCGAGAGGTTGGTGGTAGGGGAAGGAGGATACGGTCCCTGTGGATGCCTCCCTCCCTCACTGGGTTCAGGTCCAAATTGGGTGGCACTTCCCGGTCGTCCAAACAGTTACCTTACACCTTTCTGGTAGGCTGGACGGTCTGGGTCTCAACAACAACAACGCCCTAGAGATAAAGTATCTAACCATGAAATGGCCACTTATCCCTTTCAATCCACTGACGGTATACAAATATTTTCAGTCCACTATAGGTATACAAATAAATTGACCCTCTACTGGTTAACATCTATCATTAGAAGCATACTATTCCAGTGGTTCTTAATCAGTTGCACAGAAACCACTTACGTGGATAGTTAACTGGTGGTATGTGGATAATTTGTGCAATACAGCCTAAAATTTTTGCCATCCAAAAGTAGTGATTATTTTTAATAATATTTATTTTTAATGTTAGCATGCAAGGTTGTTTCAACTATGAGTACATAAGCAATATACATGCAACGACAATATACACAGGAATGCACAGACATGCAGAGATAAAACTTACAGCTGGTTGCAGGATGAAGTAGGCATACCTTAAAATGATAGAATATAACACTTGCATAAGTAATTGAGATAAAAGATTATTTTTTTAAACAAGAGGATTTAAAATAAATAATTAAATTAAATTAAATTAAATTAAGAAAATAACGGCGCAAATAGTAAAACAAAGTAACCATGAATAGTATAGCATTCAAAGCATGAGCAACTCATACATAGATCAAGGCACTTAATCCACCATCGCTCCTGCTCCCGCGAACATGCTCATCCAAAACTTTTAGGAATTATCAATTACAAATTTTTTCAGGAACAGCAATATAATAGTAAACTTATAAGATAATATATACATAATTACATAATAATAAAAATCTGATGTGGACAGCACATGACTTTTCTTATATAATGCAATAAATTTACTACTTTTACAATAAAAAAATAGATTATTTTTGTAGTAGTTCCAAGATATTGAATTTTCGTCAATGAGTCGTCATTTTCCATGTCGTCATCATCAATGAGACGTCATTGATTTAGCGTCATATTTATCCATTTGGCGAGTTTTTCGTTAATTTAGCAACATTTAAAAAGTCGCCAAGTTGGCGACATTCCGCCAAAATAACAGAGATAACTAATATCTGTCGAGTAAGTATTACATTAAATCATTTTGTCAATCATATTGCTAATTAATAATCATACTGCTTGTTAATCATACCGCCAATCGTATTTTCCAATATTTATTATTTTTTTCTCAATGTTTTCATTAGAAGCAAAATAAAAATGTGTGATAATAAATTAATTAAGTGTATAATCTTGACTTCCTATTTGTATAAAAGGCATATTTTGTCGGTGGTACTGAAATCTTTGTTAGATTCGGTGGTATGCATTTATGAAAAGGTTGCTATATCAAACTCCATGTTTGAATCTCGGACATTAGGTAAGAAGAGGAGCCCTGAGTATGCATGGATCTTGGTAGTGATCCAGAATCAACATTAAATCGCAATCCTGGTGAAATTTGACAAATATTGCAAAAAATGGCCGTAGAGTGCAGAAAAAATCCAATTCACACACTCAGAGTCTAGAGTCAATCACTTGAAAATTTTTAGGCCATCGCTCGTCGTTGCTGAAGAGTGTGAGAAACCGCGAAACCAGTACAAGAATGTTAAAGAATAACCGAGAAAGCACCTCATTGCTTATTTTCCTGCCAATAATTTTCTTGCCTAGACATTGTGAGTAATCTATTTTGTGCTAGTATGAATTCGTTTGAGCACATCCCAATAAACAATTGATTTAGGGGACAGCACTTATAAGATCTCTCTAATTTAGTACCCTATCCGCTGTCTTTCCCGCATGAAACTGATAACTCAATTGGTACGAGGGGGTTTACGACAGATTAAGATTCCCCACGTTCTTCCTGTGATGACGCAGTTCGCGAACAAGATGCTTTTGAAGGGAGAATAATTCTATTTAGAGCAGGATTATCGCCCGACATTTTTATGGGATTATGAGATTTCGTCAATGAAAGTAGCAATGAATCAAGGTACGTGTTTCGCCGCTATTTATTTTTATCAAATGTTCAATTTCTGGACGTAAATCTTCAAAGGTCTACGTTTATGCCATTCTCGTTTCTTTATAAATGACCTTGTTTACGTTTGGATTTATACACCAGACTAATAACTTTAATGATCTTAGTCACTAATATATATTCCATTCCAAGACAATGTATTTACCATTAAGCGATAAGTACATAAGACACTTAGGTGTTTTTTTTATTTCTTTTCAAATAAAGAATTTTCTTTTAAAGTCTATTAAGACTATTGAAAAATTAAGAAGGCCGGATACAAGGGTTAAGAAGACCTTTATAAGGTCTATATTGCTAAGAACTCCTCTCAATTGCAGGCAACACTAATGACTTTAATTCTTAATAAATGCACGGAGTTCGATAAATTCAGTTCATAGTACAATTTAAGGAAGCAAGCACTGACATATAAGTATGCATGTCAGACAGTGAGGTTTCGCGAAATAATTTAGTTTTTTATGTTTTGTTCTGTTTTATGCTTGCAAATAACAGTTTAGATCGCAGAGTATAATTGTGGTGACATTTCATAACCCCTGCTTTTAATATGTTAGGCCACGGCATCACAAAGAGAGGGAGGGAGAAAGAGAGACAGAGAGAGCTCTTTCAAGAAAGTCAAGAGAGATAACACTATTTATAATTAACTTTTACTCTAAAAATCCATATACATTTAGTAATAAAATAGATAGCTTTCTTTCAGACATGATATAAATGGTCTCATAAATGCCGGGAAAAGGATACACTGATTGAAAATGTACCCATCGATAAATGCAAGTAAATCTTAATAATTCGATAGTTGTTTAAAACGATTAGACCTGTAGCCAAGTAGTATTGCAGCGCATTAGACTCAATTTGAGGTAAAAACAGCAATGCTGTGAACTAAGATTCAAATTCTGTTTTCATAGTTTGTGCCCATGCCGACTACACTACTCCAACTAGAACTCACTGAAGTATTACAGTATAATATTTGAAATAGATCCTAAGAGCGATGTTATTATCTGGATAACCCCGTTTTTTTGGAATAGCACTTAACAAAGCATAATTATGCAGCCAGGGGATACATTTTCCCGTGTCATATGAATCTGACGGGGAAAATTTTTAAAATATCTATTATAGCCATTTTAACCGCGCTTCACGTATTCTAAATGGGTACTGACCACTAAATATGACATCAGTAGGAGAATAAGGAGAGTTCTGCGCCAGGTGAAAGGATTAAAGTGCTATACTTTAACATGGAGGCGCTCAGAGGCCGGTGGAAAGCGACACAGTTATGCTTCTATAGAATATACATGGATAGAAGCATGATGTCACAGAAGAGGGCGGAGTTAAAAAATTGTGTTACTTATATATTGTTTTCTTTCTCTCATTTTAATAGTAGTCTAATGAATATATGTAGGTATTTTAGTAAAAAATAACATTTTTTATAAAGGTTGTCCCCACCACCACCCGATGCGCATGCTCACAGCGACAACCTCGAAGATATGAATAATTTCTGTATTATAATATTAGTTACAAAAAGTAATTTTTTAAGGGTTGTCCCCGCCACCGCCCGATGCATAAATCATCACTGAAGAGAGGATGGTCTTTGGGGTAATCAGAAAAATCATAAAGGTGCTTATGCTATCTCATACCTTCACAGATATCGGGAGTTTGGATTTCAAAAGCCAGTGAATCAATATCAGTGAAGAGAAGTGAAGCTTTTACGTCGTATTGATTCTTTATGTGGTTATAATGAAAGTCGTATATGAGTATAGCTTGGAGCAACTCCAGGATAGCAGAACTAATATATATCGGTCGATTCATTAAAATGTAACTCTTTACACGTTTAATACCCATCAGATCTTCACAAAAAATCATGTTATCTCTATAAGCTGGGGATGCTACCATCTTTTGGGCCCGCTTTGAAGCATTCATTAATTCAATATTCACCCAATTTCGAAGATTTCCATCGTTTTACCAAACACAGAGTTATTAAGCAATTTAAAGAAATCTTTTTCAAATTTAATCTTCGCCAACTTTCTCTTTTCTGTATTGAATTCAATATATTTCTACAACCAGAGCTTCTGATTAAATTTTTAGGCTTTGTGAATTTTCTTGAGTCTTAAATCTAGTGATAGGTATAGTTGAAGGTTGCGATAGTGAACAATGTAATGTTTTTTATCATGTAGATTGGGTACCAATTTCGTAGAACTAACGAAATGACCATGATGCAACTGTTGAACCAGCCGTTCAGCATATAGGGAAAGCATTTCTCGCTCAATCTTCACCCTTTCAGGGGACAGAGGATAATCATTACGATAATCATGTAGTCATTATGATAATCATGGTTATAAATGGGTATATAGTATATGTAGTTGATAATTCTGAGTAATTTGAGGGTATTAACTAGTTCCTGGATGAATTTTATGATTTCTACGCCCATTTTAAGAACCCCCTGTAAAGTATGCTTTCGTTCAGGATTACAGGTATTTTGGACTTTGAGATGGAAATGCTACTTTTATTGTGGATTTTAGGTGTTAAGGGATATGTTTAGTGTGTATGAACTGTATATTGGGGGAAGCAATGATGGTAATTACCGGAATCTCGGGGGTAGGGAGGAGGTAAAAGGATTGCCTTGGAGAATTGTGTATTATTAGAAGAGTTGTAAAATTCAATGTTTTCGTGCTTGCAAGGGAGAGCGCGTAGTATTATAAGTGGTTTTCTAAGATGCTGCATTGAATAAGGGTTGCGGAATTCTAAGACATATTTCCATACAAAGGGATTTCCTTTCATAGACTTAGTGTAAACACTTGTGATTAGGGACTCGCTTAGAATGTATTTAAGAGGGTTTTATGTAGGTTACATTGGTTATCAGTGGGTATGTGGAGATTTTTAATGAATCTTAAGATATGTTTTCCCTATATTATGAGGAAGTTCTTTACGTGTAAAAAGGGATTTTCTAGTAAGTTAATTTTTGAAGGGTGGGGAGGGAATTATTTCATTAAATTCTAGTAATTATAGTAGATGTGACGGAGTTTTAATACATCTTAATGAATTTTAATCCTACGAGAATCTATTCAATGTATCGATTACAATTATTAAAAGGATACTATAGATTACGATTATGAACGGGTTGCCTATATTAATAGGATAAGTGTGTGCAATTACGATAACTAATACTCAGTTTAACGGTAACCGTGACATAACCTTGGCGGAGGGATATTCCAAGAACTATTTTTTTCTCTAGAGATGGCTGCGTTTAAGGGAGTGACCTTATCATAACTTTGGCGTAGGGATATTCCAAGAACTATTTTTCTTCATAGATGGGGGTTGAGGAGATGTGGATAGCCTTCAGACTGTAATTTGGTTATTCTAGACGAGAATTTCATGTCGCTAGGTTGTGCTTCGATTGTGCTCTCCTATTCACATATTAATATGTCTGCTTTAACTAGTAATATTGGAGATGCTACATCTGCCATTACTGACGATCCTATACCCGATGTTACATCTTTGAACAGGATTGGACATGTAAGTACTTGTTTTAATCTGATTTTATTCTCCAATTTCATTAAACTTAGCATTTTTATAACGTGTAATAATTTAATTATTTTATTTAATTAAGACTTTTATGAATTTAACGTAATTTATTGAGGTTTTAGTATCTAAATATATTCTTTAACTTGGTGATTTTAGCATTTTGGGGTGATTCCTAAGGGGTTAGCATAGAGGATCCTTGATTACTTTATATAAATCTTGAGAAATGTATTACATTGCTACAGAAAATAGTATGTTCATACTAAAGTGTAAAATTTTTAACTTGTATAGATGTGTCTTGTCTGTTTGAAAACGTTTACATTGAAAAGGAATCTATATCGGCATGTAAGGACTCATCTAGTTCGGAAATCTTACTCATATGAGGTTTGTGGAAAAGAGTTTAATCGACTAACTAATTTGAAACCACATGGACAAGTGCATAAGGACTCTGGAAATTAATCTGAATCTTTTAAATGTATGCAACTCTTGATCGTAATTACTGTGTTAAATGCTTTTTATAAGGTTTTTGAATCAGAAAATTATAAAGTTATATCTGTTATTGTGCAGAATAGGGTAATCTAAGCTGAAATATATCCGTTACACAAGAAAATGAGGGGTATGGATGAGCGTTAATGTAGTAAATATTGGACATAGTGCTGAATTTCACTATGTCGGAAATCTGCTTTAGCTCTTGTGTGTGATATAGAGATGTATTCTAAGGGGTTTATGGTATGTGAAACGTGTTCATAGTATCTATGAAGAACTATTACTCAATGATTATTAACAATTTTGGTATGATTCCTATCGGAATGGTATAAAGAACCAATGATCACTTTAAATAAGTGATGAAAGGTATTACATTGCTAAGTAAAAATGGCATGTTTATACTAAAGTCTAGTATTATATCGTTCACAGGTATGTTTTACTTGCAAGAAGAGTTTCACGAAGAAGAGGAGTTTAGTGCGGCATATAAAGATTCATTCTGATGATGCATCGAATTTCTGATGATGCATCGAATTCTGATGATGCATTGATATAATGTGTGAGAACGTGCATTTACCTGTAAGAAAGACATCCAAGCATATGCATATGCACACCCCCGTTCAAGTTTTTGAGTGTACTCAGTGTTCTATAAAGTTTACCAGAAGGGACAGTCTGAAACGTCATCTGGTACTTCATCTGAATGATGATATAAAGTGCAAGTATTGTGAACTCATATCCAGTAAGACAAGTGATGCGCTACATCATCAACGTATTGAACATGGATCTAAAAAGAGAAAAGCCCCTGCTTTAACCTCAACTTGTAATAAACGTCGCATGATTAAAGCGAAGAAACCTTTAGATGTATTTCTCTGCACACTCTGGAGCCCCCTTGAAGAGGTAGAGGGGTACCTTATGCTGTGTTTTGATGAAATTCGCCCTCAGCTATTAAAGATATTAAAATATGAACTTGGTGAATATAGATCTATCAAGTGGTATCTTATTTCGGATGTGGAATTCATTCGCAACATTGTAAATGGTGAAGAGGTAACGAGCTCATGTTTTAGAACAGATGTTGTGAGACAACTTCGTGAGGATACCCTTCCAGACAATATTGAAGAAGTTTTTTCCAAAATCTTGAAGTCTTTCGAAGAGATTACTCGTCGAGGTTCAGAATGAACACTTTGGAAAAGATGCGAAAGATAGCTGTTTTCTGTGCAAAGTGCAAGCCTTTGCAGCTTCTAGCTATATACCCTTGCCATTAAAACTCGCTGTCAAGAACGCTTTGCTAAATATCCGAAATGAAGACGAGAAATGTTTGGTGTGGTGTCTACTTGCCCATAAATACAATATATCCCGTGAATATCATCCTCATCGAGTGACACATTATCTAAGTTACGAGAATGAAATTCAACTTGGGGATATTCAATATCATTCTCAGTTATGAAAATTCCTCAGATTGAAAAATTGATTAATATACGGATTAACGTTTATATATATGAAGATGAGGAAATTTTTCCTTTGCATATATCCAAACGAGAGGATGAGGAATGTGTAAATTTACTACTGAATAGTGATGAGAATATGCAACACTATACACTGATTAGGAATATACACGCTTGTTGGGGCATATATCTAAGCATAATGGAGCCCAATATGTGTGTTATAGATGTTTACATCGTTATAATAAAGATGATCTTCAACAAGATCATGTTCAATATTGCAAAGAGCATGCACCACAGCACAGCAAAATAGCATCGGAAGATCAGAAATATCTTCAATTCACGAACAAACAGTATCAGCATTCTATCTCTTTCATAATCTTTGCTAACTTTGAAGCTTTTATCGTTAAGGAGGATACTACCAAGCTATCGAACAATAGACCTTATACACATACTTCAGGAACCTTGTGCATATGCTTATGCTATTACAGGACCTGATGGAAAGTGTTTGAAACAAACTACTGTGTATCGAGGTATTGACCTTGTGAATCATTTCCTCAAGAACTTGATAAAAGAAAAATAATATCTTGGAGAAAATTTACGTTACATTAAGCCACTTCAAATGACTAAAGAGGATGAAATTGAGTTTCGAAGAGCTGTTAATTGCAATTTGTGCCATTGTGAACTGAAAACAGATCGCGTGCGTGATCACAATCACGTGACTGGAGCTTGCAGAGGTACTCTGCATAATGCCTATAATCTTAACTATAGGCAAACTAGTAATATTCCTGTAGTGTTTCATAATTTAAAAAATTATGATACTCACCATATTATGCTGAGTTTTGGAAAATTGCAAGATCATGAAATCAATATTATTGCCACTAATATCGAAAAATATATATATATTTCAAGATTTCAAAGAAGGAGGGGCCCCGTGTCTATTTACAATTTATTGATAGTCTGCAGATTCTGAATGCCTCGCTGAAAAAGCTAGTTTCCAATTTAGACTTGAATGAGTTTCATATTTCACGAGAACATTTCCCTAATATACTACAGCAGGATGTTCTTCTTAGGAAAGGAGTATACCCCTATAGTTATATAACATCCTTTCAAAAATTTAATAAAAATGTACTGCCTCCACAATCTGCATTTCTTAATGATATATTAAAGGCGAAGATATTAAAAGTGAAAATTATCGCCATGCACAGACTGTATGGAATATTTTTAATTTAAGGAATTTAAGAGAATACCACGACTTGTATGTGAAAACGGATGTCTTACTATTAGCCGATATATTCGAACATTTTCGAAAACTGTGCCTATCCCATTATATTATAGACTGTGCACATCTTATGACTTTGCCAGGACTGGCCTGGCAGTCATTCTTGAAAATGACTAAGTAATCCCTAGAACTTCTCACAGATGAAAATATGCTACTGTTCAGAGAACGCGGGATTCGAGACGGCATATGTATGATTAGCCAGCTCAGATCCGAGGCTAATAATCGTCATTTGGAAAATTACGATTCTTCGAAACCCGATAAGCACATTATCTATCTTGATGCCAATAACCTATATGGTTGGGCAATGTCTCAACCATTACCCTATGGTGGTTTTGAATGGATACCTACAGAAAATTTGAATGAATCCTGGATAATGAGCCTAAGAGGTAATACTCATGAGGGTAATACTCATATTTGAGGTGGATCTGGAGTATCCTGAATCCTTACATGATTACCATAATGAATACCCTCTGGCTCCTGAAAGGGTGAAGATTGAACGAGAAATTCTCTCCCCATATGCTGAACGGCTGGTTCAACAGTTACATCTTGGCCATTTCGTTAGTACTACGAAATTGATACCCAATCTACGTGACAAAAAACATAATATTGCTCACTATCGCAATCTTCAACTGTACCTATCATTAGGCTTAAGACTCAAGAAAATTTACAAGGCTTTAAAATTGAATCAGAAGTCCTGGATGCGGAAGGCCAAAAAGTATACTAAGCCAGAGAGCCTTCTTTCAAATCAAACGCCAAACGTTGTTTTATCGCCAGCGTGATAGGCAAAGGAGCGCTTTCACTCAAGGTTATTATAGCAGCCACATCAAGAGAAAGGACTCTCGCAATTTGGTTTATTTTTTCATTATATGACTTACAATTAGCAATATAGACACACGTTTTAAATGGATTATCGCTTAGATTGGAATTAAATTAATTCAATATTGATTTGATTAAAAAAGCAGATATATAACTTACAATTAAGCAATATAGACACTTTTTAAATGCATTATCTCTTAGATTAGAATTAAATTAATTCAGTATTGACTCAATTATAGAATCATATTATTAATTTTTAATGCTATTGTATAGAGGAAGTTCACGGATAATCACGTCATTTAGACGAAAAAATACACTTAAAGACATCATGAACACATTTCGAACATTTTGGGAAATATTTCCATCAGTGTGTGTGTGTATCTGTGGGGTGCGAATGCACGTATCACTACGGCAATTTATATGTAGATGCATTCTGTAGAAAAGTAGAAACAGGTAGAATATTTTGTTATAAATGGGATTAAAACATTATTCGAAATTAGAGGTTTTAAATTAGAGAGAGTACGTACAGCCACGAAATTCTACATGTAGCTGCATTCTGAAAAAATTGGAATTAGGTAGATCATCATGTAATTAACGTGATAAGAATACGGGTGAAAGGGAGGGAGGGAGACGCAGAGAAAGAGAGAAAGAGTGTGTGTGGGTCAAAATATAGTACGATCAAAATATAGTATGGTAACTGGGTGCAAAAAAATCTGAATGAATGATGGAGAGCGTCAAATACTTCGGATTTGATTAATTTAATGCATTAAAGACTTCGCATTTACTTTCAAGTTATAACTGAATAATGCGCTAAAGTTATAGCTCTAAGGCAATGGATTGATTTTTACTTTCATATATATAGGCGAAAATTTGAATTCCAGTTTTTGTCGGGAAAGCACGTTTCAAGCAATCTTGACCACGAATCAGACGTTTTTAAAGTCATGCATGTATGTGTTTGATGTGTGTGCGTGCGAGTGTGTGTGTGTGCGCATGCGAGTGTGTGTTTGCGTGAGTGTGCATGTGTGAGTGCGTGAGTGTGCATATGTGAACGCGTGTGTGTCAGTGAATCTGTGGAGACGATATCTCACGAAAGAATGAAGCGATTCGAACGAAATTTGGTACAAAATTACAATTAGGGAAAACCGGAAACCTGTTCCTTAATGTTAGAACATGTATTAGCAAAATAAGATTTCTTTTAGCAAAATGCTAAAAAAAAAACTAACATAGTTTAAACCTTTATTTGGAACTTGCATCTCCTTCATGGAAAAAATAACAATTTATAGTTTGCGATTATGAAGACTTCCTGACTTGTCAATACACACACACACACACATATATATATATATATATATTTAATCATCATAATATAGTTAAAAAGTCCTTTAATTCTCCTAATGAAGACCATAATATTTATAATTCTTTCAA